>OY735233.1:4121806-4396806 GCA_963457665.1 Thysanoteuthis rhombus
ATATCTTTATATGCTTATCTATCTAACCATCAATCTATCCATGTTGCTATATTTATATCTATCTATCTTTCTATCTGTCCATATCTATCTACGTATTCGAGCATGTTCATATTTATCTATCTATGTTCATATCTATCTATTTATCTCACTATGGTCTCATCTGAATATCAATGTAACTGTCTATATATTATCCCGAACAGTTGATATATATATATCCATATATCTGATATGAATATATCTATCTATCTCAGTATGTTTATCTATCTATCAATCTATCTGTAAGTTTCTTGCCATCTATCTATCTACCTCAGTATTTTTATATCTATTAACGTGTATCTCTCTCTCTCTCTCTCTCTCTCTCTCTCTATATATATATATATATATATATATATATATATATATATATATATATATATATATATATATATATATCCATCTATGTTTATCTATTCATCTATCTATGTATCTATGTCGGCATGTTCGTATCTATCTGTCAATATCAATCTACATATTCCAGCGCGTTTACATTCATCTGTCGGTGTATCTATCAATCTCATCATCTTCAGCGATACCGTTTTTATTTCAGAAGAGGCACAGAATGTCTTCTTTGATGGTTTCGAAATCCAATCTTCGAAAGCTGTATTATCGCACACGCAATGCATGATAATTGCCCATTGATGTTTGTTTTTTGTTGATTCATTCCTGTCTCCGCTTGCATGTCCCTTCTTCAGATATTGCATCCGACCAACGCTTGATCTCGAATTTCACCATTCAATGATAGCTATTTTTTTCTCTGTGTTGGTCGGTCACATGAAGATGTTTCACAATAAGACGGTCCAATTTTAGATTTCTGGAGAGTAGCCTTGTAGAGATCCCTTTTCATTTGTCTCTACTATAACTTGATGTTTCTCCTTTTCTGAATTCGTTATACAGTTTGGGAATTCAGCTGTTTCAATGCAATATCTCTGCATTTTCCATTGTCTCAGGTCTTTGTGCTATGGAATCAGAGTTACAGAAGCGACAATTATTATTGGATTACGAATATTTTGGCAACTATCTTTCTATCTCTGTTAGTCTGTTCATGTCTATCTATCAATTTATCTGTCTGTTCATATACACCTACTCATGTATCAATTTTCGTCCCTTCATGTCTATCTATCTATCTATCTATCTGTTTATATCTATCTATACATTCTTCTTGGTTCATATCTATCTATTTAACAAATTTGTTTCGAACTTTTAATGTACTTCTCAATTGGGTAGAATTGAGAAGTCCATTAAAAGTACAAAACAAATTTGTTTTGGAAAAACTTCACATATTTTATAATAATTTCATTATATAGCTCTACTCTATCAATATTGTACACTACATTTTTAAAGACAGCAGATCTTATCTCTCTCTCTCTCTATATATATATATATATATATATATATATGTGTGTGTGTGTGTCTGTCTGTCTGTCTGTCTGTCTGTCTGTCTATGTGTGTGTGTGTATATGATTGTATTATATATATATTTGATATAATCATATGTATATATATACGTATTATTGTATTACATATATATAATACAATCATGTATATACATATACATATGATTGTATGTACGTATGTATGATTGTATTATATATATATATAATACAATCATACATATATATATACATATGATTTTATCAAATATATATATAATACAATCATATGTATGTATATATATATATATATATATATATATATATATATATATATATATATATATATATATGATTGTATCGAATGGCGTGTCGGATTTTATCTGGGAAAGTAAATCACTATATCTCGAACAATATACGCTGAAAATATACGCTTACAATTATCGTAAGAATCTTCTTTCGTCATTAGGAATGATACTTTCATGAAATGAGTCTTTCTAATTTCTAGTTAGCAGGAATGAGCTGCACGCTTCAGAAGGCTACAGTCTGTTTTGTCTTTTTTTTTATCTCAATTGATATGGAATCAATTTGTTCATCCTTTACTCTATTTATGCCTGATCCAAATGAGGAGAAACAAAATCATATGGAACTTCAAGGTTGAAGGAAAAAAGGTTCGAATCGTTGTTCAGGTTTCCAGGCCTCCGAACAGGATTCTGTTAGCTGGTGTGGATGTTTCCACTACCCTAAGCACACACACACACACACACACACACACGCTCACACTCACACACACATTGCACAAACACCCTTGATCTTTAGCCATCCCGTTTTTATCTGTCAAAACCCTTTTAGTACGGCATACAATATTCACTAACCGGTAAACGGAAAAGTCAAGCTATTTTATGAATGGAAACATTGTATCGACTTGGACGCTACTACACAGCACTACTCAAGGAAACCTTACCCCCACACCTTAGTCCCACTGGGCACCAGCTACATGCCTCTTTTCGGCCCCGTGTGCTTCACTTGCCACAATTTTGCGTAGTGGACGTTTTAGGGTCTTCGTTAAAGCTCAAATTATTCTCATCGGGATGGGGGCTTCTGAAACTAACCTTGTATTGTCTAATCGTTAGCTGTTTTATCTTCAAATACCAAATTGGTGCTTCTCACTGTCTCTCAATTTGAACTCATATAAAAAATATTTTCGAGAGCTAGAAATAAAGTTTATGCACCGTGGCTTTTGTTTTTGGATGGTGATTAGTATTTTCTGATTGTCTATGTGTATCAGTGTATAGGGAATAGCTACTATTCCCTTAAAATTTTGTTTTTTTATGACCAGGATAGTGATATTTATGTATAATTGTTTTTCTTTCCTTGTGTGTAAATTAGCTAGTGGTTCGATTGAAAAATTGAAAACAAATATTTCAAATTATAACGGTCCTGGTCCCAAAAGCAATATTCGAAGGGAATAAGTGACACTTTCTTCACTTTTTTTGATATAATCAATCACACAATAACATTCATTTCCAAGGGAAATGTTGTTTTTAAATTGCATTGTGCTATAAAAATGAAGTACAATAGACGACAATATTTACAAACAATGCAATACATTCCTACTTGATATTATCAAATCATGAGTCCAACATTACATGTAGTACGGCCTAATACAACCAGTAGAATAGCCACCCTTACAATACCATTACAATACTTATTTTAATCTACCCTTATAGCTCCAAATCATGAACAGTATTGAATATAACACTCTATTCTGTACAATTTGACTAAATTAATAAACCTAGAGAAGCTATATGAGTGTCTGTTAAATGCAAACAGTTTTTATTGATCGACTGATGATGATTTTTTTATAACCATCTCTTTTTGAATAAGGTGTAAGAAAAGAAATATTGATTTCATGAGTAATATCAAAAATCAAAATGCCAAGCACCACACATTAGATGGATAGATAGAAGGATAAGTAGGTACTTGTTAAGAGTCTAACCCAGATAAATTCATAATGTTCCTTTCGTGAAATGCGTGCCTTGTCTTCATTTTGTCCTCCACGCCTGCTGTGATTAATACCTACTTTCCAGCAATGGCATTTAGTCTCTGAGAAACTTCCATGATACCTTATTTGACTCTCACGTCAGCAAAAAAAAATGTAGGCGCTGCTTACAATTACATGATGTTCAAAAATATATTCAAAATTTCATAAACATTTGCGTTAATTTGTGTATATTACGAGAAAAATATACAAGAGTCTAATTTGAAAGTTGCACTATACACAAATAGCACATTGTCATTCACTAAACTTAGCATAAAATAGCACTGGGTCAAATAGTCATAATTGAAGTATTGGAAGATTGTGTTGCACCAATCATACATGTATGATTTACATGCATGCCTTGAAATCAATGTGTGAAATCCTAATTTTAACTGCACACTAACGGAGGCAGTTGGGAGAGCCTATTCATCCAAATAATCAGCATTCTAAATCCAGATTGTTACCTGGTTCTGAGCGCTGATCACTAGCGCCGATAGGGAATACGATTGGGCTCAGCTGAACGCCAGTAATTCGAAGACTTTTTTCACAGCTGGACTGATCATCGTTTATAGAGATTTTGGCACATCACAATCTTCTTATCCTCATTATACCTACCACCATTGGTCATACTAAGTAATGGATGGGGCCACTACTCTTCCTGTGGGCAAACAAGATGGCGTTCATTATCGGAAGTTATGTTGTTTCCTAATTGGTGGGAAAAATGAATGACGAAAAATAAAAGAGAATTCAGCAATATTTGCAATAGCTCACTGGGAGAAAAGTCATTTTGAATGGCGAAAAGTGTTTAGTTTTCTTGAATTATGGCTACAATTGAATAGAATTCGGGTTTATGTAACTTAATCCACTCCAGAAACTTATCCAATGGCCGCAAAAAGTTAAAATATACAATGTGCTGATCGGATATTAACGTTTGAATAATGTTATTCTCGATCAAAAAATCTAAACATCTAAATAACATTATTTTTGATCGGAACATCTTAACGTTCAAATAATGATATTCTTGACCTAAAAATCAAAAACTCCAAATAAAGTTATTCTTGATCTAAAGATGTAAACGTCCAAAAAACGTTATTCTTGATTTAAAGATCTGAAAGTTCAAATAATTTCATTTTTGATCTAAAGATGTAAACGTTCAAATAACGTTTTTCTTATCTAAAAGTTTGAACATCCAAATAACGTGATTCTTGATCTAAAGATTTTAACGTCCAAATGACGTTTTTCTTGATTCAAAGTACTAAACGTTCAAATAACATCATTCTTGATTTAGAGATCTAAACGTTCAAATGACGTTATTCTTCATATGAAGATGTAAACGTCCAAATGACATTATTCTTGATATAGAGATCTGAACCTCCAAATAATCTTATTTTCAATGTAGAGATCTGGACCTCCAAATAATCTTATTTTCAATGTAAAAAATGTTGTTCTTCATTTAACGATCTAAAAGTCCAAATAACTGACGTTATTTCTTGGTCAAAAGATTTAAACCTCAAAATAATGTTATTCATGATTTAAAATGTAACTATTCAAAAAACGTTATTTTTGGACTCAAGGTATCATTCTTTATATTTATAAAGAAAAAATATTTTAGTCATATTTATTTAATTATACTACTACTACTACTAATAATAATAATAATAATAATAATAATAATAATAATAATAATAATAATAATGATCATCATCATCATCATCATCATCATCTACCAAACTTCCGTCATTCTTTTGAAATATCTTACCACTTATAGCTATCCAAAGACCAATTCGAAAAACTATTCACCCTAGAACTAAAAAATAGCTGAATGTTGTCCGTTAACTGATCAACACGAGTAATGAAAGATCTTTGCTCACAAAATTTTGTTTCCACAAGAGAAAAACAAACGGTTTTCGTCCATTTGAAACACCGTCTCTCTCATGCGATGTTAAGCGCCTTCGTTACCTCAGCCTAAACGACACGTCTCGTTAGTCACGTGAGAATTGGGATGAAACGAGAAAATGCCAACGTTAAGTAAATCGATTGAAAAAATTCTCGTGTGAATGAGTGGCTTCAGTAAATTATGTGAGATATTTCTGAACAGACAGAGTCCAGTAAAAATCATTTGGAACAGACCATCTTTCAATAATACGTAACAATCACTGAATCTGAGTACCGAAATATACTGTTGTTAAGAAACATTATACACCATTAAGAAACACTTACGCCAACCAACGTGCTGATGTAATAATAGCTTTCATGTTTCTCTTAGATAAAACACCGATATTATTTACATGAAATATAGGCTTCGCCTAAGAGCCGAGCCATATAATTCTCATACTGTTATAAGTCCAGTGCTGGTCGAAGGCCTTCCTTATCTCTCTATGTACAAGTAATACTTTTATTTTTATTCTTTTTGATTGTCTACATTGAGTGGATGTATTAAACGTTGTTAGTGTCACTAAACGGTCATCTTGTGACTACGTGCAACTACTTTGATAATACTAAAGCAAACGAAAGATTGACACTAACAATTTTATAAACGTATCAAATATACCAACACATACCCGTGAAAAATCATTCATGCATGGATCGGCATCAAAAAACCATAAAGCTAATTCAATAAGTAAATTATTTTTGATAATCTAAGTATCCTTTTTATGCCTCAACTTTTAGTAATACTGTTGAATTCATTTTGAAAAATAGATGAAAGAAAGAAAGGATATCGTATGTGTTTTTATGTAAAAAAAATACTTTAACAGAAGATGACGGGATTATTTTCGTATTCAAATATATATTTTAGTATGAATGTATTTATTTCTATGAAAATAAGCGTTGTATTTTATTACAATTATTTTTAAAAACGAACTTTAAATTGAAGTCGAGAAGAATCAGTAATCTATGTGAAGTTGTCAATAGAAACTGCCTAACTATCAATTGCACACAGGTGTCAGGGAGTAAAGTCTGGGTAGAGATATAAGGGTGATGGGTATTGGGTCAAAAGACAGACATCTCTTTTCAGCTATACCTCTTCCCAAAGCTGATGGGCAAATGATCAATTTTCAAAATTCAGTATTTTTTAAAAGCTGGCTTTCTAAACCTTATCTTTAGACATATGAATTGACGATCTGATAATTTCATGACCCATTTATTTATTTTCAAGCATATACCCGTCAAAAAGAACTAAGAGCCCAAACCCATTTAGGTAATTCATTTTAAATGATTCAAGTATCCTAATTTCAAGTTTTTTTTAAATTCTCATTTCAAGCTGTTTAATGTCGGATCAGACATAAAATCTCAAGAGCTTCTCTGACGTAATCTTCATTGTTATATCATAATAGGAAGGTAAATTGATTATTTGTGAGTACAAATAAAAAGAAAAGAAACTAGCGCACATGCTTATTATATGTTAAAATTTTTTGTAAATTGGCCAGATCTTGGTCTATCGTAGATTTGAAACTTTGTCAATTATTACCAATTTTTTTATATTTCTTTCATCTTATTTCGGCTGCTTTATTATCCAAACTCTGAGATCATCATTGTACTATCGTTATTTAAGCTGCGTGAACCAAAAATGAAGGATAATCCTCCTACGAGACTTAAATTCGCATTTCTTATCTATAAGAGCTTGCTTTTCAATGGCAGCAGCTTTATCAATTAGGCCACGAACACTAACCGACAATATGATATAGCTATACATTTACTCCTCAGAAAATTACTTGGATTAAGCGTTGTTGATTATTATTACTTTTTTTCCAATATTTCTTAAACCATTTTTCATTATGGAACTCTAATTTGCAAAACCATTCAAACAAATTGGATTTCATTTTTTGTAAAAAAAAATTTGGTTTTACAAATTATGGAATCTAATGTTTAATGAGTCCGATTGGACAGAAAAATTAGTAAGTCTATTGTTAAAACCAAACTGCAAAAATAAATCGATTTCTGTCCTAAAGAATTTTAAAATACCGAAATAGTTTACCAACTTATGTAAAAATAGCTATAACTAACAAAGTTATATCATCCAAATAATACTGATAATGATTTCTATATATTACTTGACTTACTGAAAAAAGCAAGAAAGTTTGCTTCTTTCTTAACTTCAGCAAAACAAACGTCATGTATAATAAATACGTTGAGAACAACGTATAACAATTGAAATTAGAAACGTTGCGAGTAGATCACTACATCTACCTAGGACAACGAAAATCCATGAAATCCTCAAAAGAAGAAATAAAGCAATGAAACTCTCCAGGTTGGCAAGCTAGACTTTCAAGAACAAGGAAATTCCACTTGTCCTAAAAGAAGGGTAAGCAACCAATTCATCCTCACGATAATCACCTATATAGCAGAGACAAAAGACTGACCCTCAAACTGAGAACCGTAATGATTGCGCGTGATAGAATCATGCTGAACCTCACATGGAGAGACCAGAAAACAGCGCAGTATTTAGAGAAGAGGCAGGGGTCCAAAATGTCATACAAACCATCAGAAAATGGGCTCGACTTGTTGTAGGGATGTCAAACAACTGCTGGACATTACGACTCAAAATATTTATCCCCAGAGATCATATGCGAAATTGTTGCTGACAGTGGTGTGACGAGTTAGATATATTCAGAAAGTACAGGCTCTGCGAAGCCCATAATAGAGAGGTCTGGCGAATCCTGGGGAAGGTCTCTGTCCATCGACGGACGCAAACATGATGATGATGATGATGATGATGATGATGATATCTGCATATCATTTCATGTCTAATCTGAATCAGCTCTCTATGCCATTGTTTTTGCGACCTCATTCGTTTATTTCGAGTAGTGATGGTAGGAGGGGGAATGTCGGGAAGATGAACGGTGGGAATTATGCAGTAACTGGAGTGGGGGGGGAGAGAGAAAAACAAAGTGTTTGCACGCGCCATTCTCTCGGAGTATCAACAAGAGACACATGCAGAGATCCGGTGATAGGGGGAAGGGGTGTCAGGGGAAAGAGAGGATTGTATGAGGAGGGGAGATTTTGGGAGGAGTGTGTGGTGGTGCGAGTGACGAAGTAAAGAGGGAGAGGGGAGAGAATCAGAGACAGACGTACACCGGGAGCGGAGAGGTTTGTGAGCTGGGCGTGGGAGGAGGAGATGTATTATTCCGATGTTTTGCCCAGGAGGGTCTCTTGCCTCTTGGACAAACAGCCGAAAGCACAATTTTGAAACTGACTGGTTTCAATTGTTTCACTGAGACCATATAACAAAACATACCACAACGATATTGTAAGATTACTTCCCTTTATAACCGAAAAGAAATGTTAGTAGCCATTGGAATGATAGCTTGAGAGGTGGGAGTGTGGGGTAGCCTAACGGTTATCAGCACCGAAAACTAGGAAACAGTTACAAGAGAGGATCATGTTTAACATCTTATGGAATGATCACAAGATAGTCCAGTGTATTTGAGAAAGGAGTCAGAGATATCGTATAATCCAAAACTCAAATGAAAATATTCAGGCAAGAATTTTAGACAACCGCTGATCGATACGACTCACAACGTGGATCCGCAGGGGTCATATGGGAAATTGAAGCTAACAGAAAATAAAACGATGTGACGACCAAGACAGGTTATGGGATATTGGAGCGGCGACGCAGACGATCGAGTGGCCAGGCGAATTTCAATGGCAATGGGCAGGCCATGTTGCAAGAATGGCAGACAACTAATGGACATCGCAACTCACAACATGGATCCCCAGAGATCACATGCAAAACTGAGGCCTACAGAATACAAGATGGAGAGATGAACAAGACGAATTTGTGGAATACAGGCTCCGCAACGCCCATGACAGAGAATTGTTGCAAATCCTGGGGAAGGTCTATGTCCAACGACAGATGCTAGAGTAATGATGATGATGATGATGATGATGATGATGATGATGATGATGATGATGATTTAGTCTGGCTCTGTATTTATATGTTACGCATACAAACTGCACTAATGGTGCTAGAAGGCTGAAAATTACAAAATCTACGACTCACCAAGTTTGTTTGGTTTCAATTCCATTTTCCCCATTGTCAATGTAAATTTTTAGGGTAATGTATGCAAAAATTGCTCATCAAGTTTCTGTCCGGCAGCGTTCACTCTCGATTATTTTTTTTGGAGGGGTGCTTTTTAGTGATGTAACAAAAAGTGAGAAAAGTAAGTTATTCATTTTACCGATTTTTAAATGATCACCCACAACCTGACATGTTGCCATAGACGTTGGTCACCTGAGGATTTCTATTGATTGACTCACCAGCATCTTTGTTAATATCAACTCATGAGAAGGTTCGCAGTAAATACAGTTTACTTAACAGGAATATCTTCCGCTGTGAAATTATTGGTTATCTTAAGATTTCATGATTAATCTCAAGAATTGTTTTGTTTTTTTTCATATTGAATGACACACATATATAAAACGCAACTCCTATCCAAATGCAGATTTTCCCCGCTATCAGAATGTATAGCATTCCTAAAAAAAAATTTTTGTAAGCTGAGATTGCGTAAAGCAAAGGAGCAATTACCATCATCTCATATGGTAGACATTTTGTACCATTCTGAGACCCCAAAATGGCGAAAATGCTATATTATGCGGAGTTGTTTGGGGTTTGGGTGGAGACAGGAGACAGGTGGAAGAGAGAGGGGGAAGAAGGTGCGAGATACCTCTATATTGGCGTTCTATTCAACAAACTCTGAATGCTAATCAGACTTTTCCTTCTCGGAAAATGGAAAAAATGATATAAAACTAATTTTCGAAGAGCGGGTCGTGAGCGTTCTCTTTGATCCTAGTCCGAAATATTGGGGAGCAACTTTCTGATTCTGGGCAAACACACAGGTATTCTGATCCTATATATATTTAAAAAACAGGCAAAATTTACCTTTTCAATCACAAAGAAGAGTTTCATTCGTAATTCATAGTAGAGGAAAACTGACAAAAAGAGGGTATCTCCAATGTTTTGTGAATGTACAGAAAAGTGTTGATCTACTCAACATATGTAACCGGATTTTTTTCTAATTGATGCTGTTTACAAAAATCTCAGCTGATCAGATTAAGAAATACTGTAGCGAAATACGTGTTCACACATCGTACAGAGGGTGGGGGGCTATTAATATTAGTAGGAATTGGTAGTTGGATCGATTGGCCAATCGCAGTATCCCTTACGAAGAGTTTTGGTTCGTCTATCTAAAAAGCGTACTGCTTGAAATTCTCTCTCTCTCTCTCTCTCTCTCTCTCTCTCTCTCTCTCTCTCTCTCTCTCTCTCTTCTCATTGGTTGACTCTTCAAACAAAAACATACTGAGCCACATCATCAGCGAAAGGGAAATTCGAATCGTAATAAGCAGTTGAGACAAAGACATCAGAAGAGGCAAATTGCTCCCTCACCAGCTTCGATTGGTGAGTGATGGAAGATCTACATGATGAAGTAGTTATCGGTTTACTATCTACGTGGGGAGGAAGACTGAACGACCAACTATGAACGATAGTAGAGATCGAGATACACAATGCTAATTCCTGGAGTTTGTTGTCAAAATTCTTCATTCAATGTTTTCTACTTCTGTTCTGAACTCAAACTCATTATTCGTTCCCAAAACTTCGTCCGGTTCTTGTTTTCGCGTCTTATTTTCATATCTTTGTTTTAGGAAACTGTTGTTGTGACTCCAACAGACTGCTTGATTCATAATAGGTTCTCCTCGGACCAGCACGTGTATCACGATGCAAATAGCTTTTCATCGGATTGTTGTGCCACGATGGGGACACGTTTTCCGCGTGGATATACAACAGTTTCAATTGTCGGGATCCATTCTCACCAGCTGAATAACGCACCTGGAAAAAGACGAAGAATGAATCAGTCAAAAAGTAATAATGAAATCCACAAAGGTGAAACATTAGTCTGTTCTACATATGGATTACTATTTTTTCCTCAATTTATTGTATATATATAACACCCTATCTTCTCTCCAAGACCTACTACTGCAGCTAACACCATAGACTTCATCACAGACAGAACTAAGTCACACACAACAGGATGACCCTAACAGATGGGATCCCATTTTTTGCTCACAAAGCAATGCACCTGGTGGTGGACTTATGACCCACAGTAAAGTTAAAACCATTAAATGGTACACACACACGCACACACACACACACACACACACACACACACACACACACACACAGAGAACACACAACTGAAGATGGGAATACTTCCTAAAACATGTCTAGCTCATTAATGAAAATACTTACGTATTAATAAGCTTAGTTTCCATACACTTTCACTTTGAGTCCGTCTCACTTCTTATAGTTAAAATTACATATTATTAAATCATATATATATATATATATTTATATATATATATATATATATTTATATATATATATATATATATATATATATATATATATAACGTAGATCTGAATCTGTTCTGAGAATGGCAGAAATTTCTTATCAAGACTAGACTTGAATAGGAGAACATGGTTTGTGTGGAAGTAAATGGTTCAAAGAGACAGTTATTAAAAAGAGAGAGATACCGTCTCTAAAAAAGCTGTTATCTTAATAAGATGGGGAATAATAAGACACAGAAAGCGATAATAAAAATTGAAATATACGATTCAGAGAGTTGGCAAAGAAAGATGAATATATTTTTCTTTTTTATGTCATATAATTCCTTTTTTATTCGATTCTCGAGATGGAAAAATAGATATTACAAGCAAGAAAGTGGACCATGAAATGTTCATGATATATATACATGCATATATATAACTTTTTTTAGATCAATTTTCAAGATAAACAAATACGAGAAAGTACGTGAAAGAAAGCAGACTATGTAATATTTATAATTAATGTATGCCCTTTTGTGCGTATATAGTTATTTTTTAAATCAATCCCCAAGAATTTCTACTGACCGAAAAAAAAATACTGACTGTCATCTTTCTTTTTGTATTAGGAAACCTATACTTCTATACGCTGTACGATATTGATAATTACTTATAGATTTTAATATATATATATATATATATATATATATATATATATATATATACACTGTACGATATTGATAATTACTTATAAATTTATATATATATATATATATATATATATATATATATATATATATATATATATACGCTGTACGATATTGATAATTACTTATAAATTTATATATATATATATACATATATATATATATATATATATACATATACATATATATATATATATATATATATATATATATATTATATATATATATATATATATATATATATATATATATATATATATATATATATATATGTATATATTGAACACACTGATGTACCGTACCCATTAGCATTTCTATTTATAGACAGGTTTGTTTTGTCTTGTTCTTTGCTGCATTACTTGATGTTGGTCCATTCCAGAGTTGCAAGGTAACACAGATGTGGGAAGATGTCATATACAGGATTTTCTTAGGATATAACACATTTCAATGGCTCCTCAAGTCTAAAAAGTTTGAGACTACCATAGACACTTCGGAAGTTGCACCTCTTCCGCTAACCCGAAAGCATTCAAAAGAAGCTCATACATCTGCCAATACCAATATCACTAAAAGCTAAATGAAAAACATTTTTCTGTTTATCAAAATGCGAGGGAGGTAATAGTAAAATATTCCTTCATCCGCACAAAAACGTAACCGCTTCTTCCCAAGCTCATTAACAACCCTTCCACAAATATTTTTTTTTCGAAATTCATTGAGAACTTTTGGGTATATTTCCTCGACAGACAAACGAACGGACGTGGATGAATACATATACCTCTCCCAATTTTGTCAGCAGAGGTATGAAAACACACAAATTTTGATTCAGTTATTCGAAACTCTTGATAATAGTAAATTTGATAACAATGTTCTGTTTTACTCCATCGAGGCAGTGATTCGTCGTCAGTGTCTGAATTGACATGTCGAAATGATAATGAATTGACAACTCTGCTTCTGTAAGTCTCTGATTGCATTGTTCAGACGGACATTGTTGTCAGACAGCGGAATCTCCACTGGTCGCTGTCTGCTTGAACAATGGCCAATATCTAAGTCCTACAATGTCTCACTTGACACTATTGGCTGCGAAGAAAAGTCAAAAATTGGAAGGGCAATCTATAAAAATGATAATTTTGAGGCCAGACTTCCAAACTACTCATGCCCACTGCCAATTTTCCAGTGGAGGAGACAAAAAGGTGTATTTCCGATAGTGAGGGCAAAAGGATACATCCAAAATATATCTCAACCACAACCCTGTCGCCAGCAAAGAATGACATCCTCTTATAAAGGTATATCAAGTTGGAGTTACATAAAGCAATTGTACAGCACCATTATCATTTATTGACTACATGGTTCCAACTTTCAACCCCCTCACCCTTTGACGGTAGAGTACGGTTTTATAACTCATATAAAGGGTTTTTTTATCTTTCTAAGTCAAACTCATATCAATAAGACAGTAGTTTCTCAGCTTAAAAATTCTTTCCAATAGTCTGGTGAAACCAGTCCTTGATTGCTTTTCTGTTTGGCTTGTTCAGGTGATTTATATTTCTGAGGATCTACCCTAGCCTATTCCATGGATTCCTGTAATATATTTAAATAGGACCCACCCCCCAAAAAAAATTAACTTAGTACGATCAGTATTTAGTCTACCGTACGCGTGCTATATCCTTGAAATATTTTACATTCATAAAGTCTCTGAGAGGTGGAATATTAATGATATTTTCCAGGTCCTTGTTCGCATAGTGGAATTTAAAATTATCAGCTTCTCCGGATTCACCTGGTTTACGTTTATAATCATTCTTGGTCATCTGTCTCAGAAACAAGTACCAACATGATTCAAGTTTCTTTCAACCGCTGTTCTTTTGGCTACCAACTTTGAGTAACATAGGCGTGGAGGTAACCCACCCCAGTGAACGCCCGTATTCGTGATATGATAAGCTGCTTACATGAATCAGACAAAATAAACCATGCTGGTAGTAATGTTACGCAAGGCTAAATATTTAAACACTGCCCTATGACAAAGTGCCAAATTGTGAGTTATAGTGATAATTCACCAAGTTCAGCGAAGTCAAACACGAAGCCACAATTGCGGCGCGTCAATGTTTCGTTCAATTTTTAATTTATGAATAGCAATTATACAAGATGGGTAGACAAAATTAGATACTGGAAATTGGTAATAAATCTAATAACTGAATCAGTTGTGGTCAAACAACTCTGACTTTGAACAATGCAATGATACAATTTGCCTTTTGTGTTAAGATTCAATGTAGACACCAAATTCTCTAACAATTTGGGCACACCATCGAAAGACCTCGACAGGATGTGTGGTAGTGTGTTGATCCCGAATTTATGGGTTGATGCTGTAGAGTTCCAACTTCACCTAACCCCATAGGAAGAAGTCACAGGGCGTGGGGCTGGGTTTTCGTACAGGCCATTCATCCCTAATAGGGATTTAAAACTCCTCCCCCCTTAAATATGATATTTACTAGGTTCCACTTAGCACACCACAAGACTAAAAAAGGGAATTGAAGGTATAAAGACAGTATTGAAACGAGAGGCAGTTCTGGATATTACGAAAATGCGAAAGATTTTAAAGTGGAATTAATATTACAAACACGTAAAATTGTTTAATCACTCAGCAAGGATTTTTCGACCAGCATATCATTTTTTAAACGTCTTTCAAAATAAATGCAGTTCTTTATCAGAATCTCATCTGTTAAAACCTATTTCTTGATTTTGTAATAATTCCTGATCCACAGACATGTACACAATGTAAGCAGTCACGATTTCACTCATCAAAATGTGGAAGAGTCAATATTTCAAGTTATAAGTCAACAGATAAGCCTTAAGATATCATTGATGGCAAAAGTATTCTCCAACTCTTATATAAGTATTATCAGAACCAGGATCATTAACGTAATTTGACATTTTTTCAGAATCTGATATCTTACATACTGATCCGAATCCTTACAAGTTCGATTTGTACCTTCCAGCGAAGACTTCTGTTTCAATTAGTTGAATTAATGACAAACATCCAGTCCAAGTTAGGAGTCGACTTCATAATTTTACCATACCAATAAGAACAAGGACAAGGGAAAATCCTCACCTAATTCAGATGACTAAAATCTTCTAAACCGATAAATGAAATTAGCATTTCGATACCGTGATTTGAAATAACAACTAAGTGATTGTTAAGCAACTCTCTTACTGACTGGACCAAACTTACAAGTCTTACATATCTATGAAAATTTAGTTTAGAAATACATAAGGGTCTATCTGGTCCTAAAAAATACATGCATTTATACTATTTTTTAATAATTCCATTTATTGTATGTACGATAAAAAAAAGTAATCATCTTCACTTGGATTAGAAGAAGGCGTTTGACCCTACACCGGCCAGACTGGTTCGGTATTTTGTGGAAGGATGGACCATGGACTAAAGGAACAATCAAAATTTGGGACCGATCCAGAAGTTTTACAATTACATTGCGGCATCATAACTATATATCCATACAATATCTCGAAGTTTTCCATGAAATTTTCTGAGAGGTTCCGTAATGGAGTGAGGAAAAATTGGTTAACTTTTGGATCGGATTCAGGATATTTTTTCTCGGTTTCAGGATATATTTTTTCCATTTTGTTATTTATCCACTTATGTTTGCCAACACAATATCTCCAATAGTTATCAATGAATTGGAATTACATTTTACGGTACGATTGGTCATTTTCTACGGAAGAATTATTAAATTTAGGGGCGAATTTAGGAATTTTCAGTTACCTTCCCCTGCATCTTTCCTATACATGAACTGATTTTCATTCAGTTTTAGTGACAATGGCGTTGGCAGAATCTTACTTAAATTTAATGATAAATATTTCTACGTGAAGAGGCTGGAAAACGTCAAGAGTTTCCATACATTTGTAAAATCCCAGTTATTCCCGACTTTTTTTCCCGTTCCAGAATCTCAATGACGTCGAATATTAAAAAAATATGATGTAAATATATATGTCCATTTTGACTTCTAACATTCTTTCATTTTTCTTTCTTTTCTTATTATTATTATTTCAAACAATTCCATAATTTTCAAGATTTGTGAACCACTGTCGTAGACAGACAGCTCTGGGGAAGAGTATGTTTTTTCCACTGATTCAATTATCTTTCTGGAAATGATAAGCCAAGTGTCCAGCAAATATGAACACATGTCATAAACACAACATTTAGTCTTATCTCGAATCAAATCTTCAAATTCACTATATATGGATGAAGAATGTTTCGGCTGCTGTTCTCTACAGGCTTCTTCCTGTCTGAATTTGTTTCGACAAAATGTTGTTACGAATAAACAGTATTCATCCAAACTAGTTTCTCCGTCTTTATCGAAATGTTTCTACAGTCTTCCTATCAGAAACACAGACAGAAATAATATTGATTTCGAATACAAGTCTAGTTGAGGGTATCAATGAATAAATGGCCTCTATAACCTTTTGCTAGACAATGATCCCTGAAAAAGTCTGAATTTTCAAAGAAAAAATGAAACGAGAATGCTGCCAAACGAAAACTAAGGGGCAACTTTAGCATAAACCTATATTGAAGATTTAACCCCCAATAAAAATCTATTTTACACAGTATATTAAGAAGAAGCGGGAGTCCGAGACACCATAGAAACTGCAAAAAAACTCAGAAGGCAACGGGCAGGCCATGTTGCAAGAATGGCAGACAACTAATGGACATCATGACTCACAACATGGATCCCCAGAGATCACATGCGAAACCGAGGCCTACAGAATACAAGATGGAGAGATGAACAAGACAAATTTAGGAAATACAGGCTCTGCAACGCCCATGACAGAGAATTGTTGTGAATCCGGGGAAAGGTCTTTGTTCAACAACAGACGTTAAAAGGATGATGATGATGATGATGATGATGATGATGATGATGATGATGATGATGATGATGATGATGAAAAATATATCTTGGGGATAGGGGTTAAGGGAAAAAAAGAATATTTTTCATTGACATAATAAGGAGCTCTCTAGCTTTATTCATATGGTCCGTACATGTGATACTGACATAGCAAGCCAGTCAGATAGACCTACTTGATAACTGAAAAGAAACTATGTTGAAAGTTTTGGTGATCGTTTTGTTTGACGGTTTCTGATACTGTTGGGAGAGAGAAAAAGATAAGAAACACAATGAATTATTGAAGAGTCACTTGTAGACTCCATCAACATTTACATTTGTTACATACTTTGGTTTGTATCATTCTACCATCTTCACAAAATCATTAGTTTTTGACGTATTTCTTTTTCATCTGAATTTCAGTTGCCTTTCATCGCTCGGGCTACGACCATCAGTAAACAATGCAGATCTGAGATAATTATTAAGATCTAAGCTAGATACATCCTTTGCATCTAGTCATGTGTTATGGTGTTGTCTAAAGCGCTCAGATTTTAGACACTTTAGATGAGAAGGTACTGTCATTAAATCTGGATCTGTAATGATTTCCCGTTATGAAAGAGAAACTCAAGCACCGTTTTATAAAAAAGTACATGATCCTTTTATTTTCATACAGCTCTTGTTTGAAGTAGATGCTAAAAACAAAGATGAATGGATGGATTGTGGAAATGTGACGAAGACAAAACCTAAGGCTCAGATCTTTGACGCTCGTCTGCAATGGTCGTCCTTCAGAAAAGAATGCATTCCTATGATCTCCTGGGGAAAGTGAGGGGAAATGGTTTTGAAAAAAAAAACATCTTCCATTATCAAGAGCGAATCAGATGATGACTACGCACCCTTTGCTCAGCAAAAAAGGAAGTTAATTAATTCCAGCAGCCAATGAGAAGGTACTACATCCACATATTGTATTGGAGTTGAAAAATATATCGATATTCCGAAGGAATGTTCTTATCAGAGACTCCACCTGTCTTTGGGGAATCATCCTGTATTAACTCCAGGGGTCAAGGAACCAGGAACAATAGCCTAGTGGGTTTGCCTGACTTGGGAACTCAGATGCACCGGCCCAAGCCACCTGTACCTCGGAATTACAATTCTGTTTCTCAAAAATGTGAGAAATGTGAATGTACACTTCAACCCTAATATTCAATCGACTCTTCTAGCGCACATTCTTATATATCCATTTCTAATTAGTATTTCTTTCATCTTGATTTCAGTTTGTTTCATCAAAAGTACTCCGACCACCAATCTACAGTTATCTGTAAATGATGCAGATCAGAAATGAGAAATAATCTTTTGACAGGACACATCCTCAAATCCATTCATGAATTTTTTCAATTAGTATTTCTTCCATCTTAATCTTAGTTGTTTTGTTTTTTTTATTGCAATTACTTAGTCAACGATCATCAGTGAACAATGTAAATCAAAATTATAAAACGAGCTCTTGGTGAGATACACCTTCACATTGAGTCATTGATTTTTAAGTAGAATTTCTTTCATCTTGATTTTGGTTGTTTTTTATCGCAACTACTAAGTCAACGACCTTCAGTGAACAATGTAAATCAGAATTAAATAATGAGCTCTTGGTGAGATACACCTTCACATCGAGTCATTGATTTTTAACAAGAATTTCTTTCATCTTGATTTTGGTTGTTATTTTTCTTCTATCGCAACAACTCAGACCATCAGTCTATGGTCATCAGTAAATAACGTGGATAGGGAATAGAGAATGAGCTTTAGGCTAGACTCATCCTCCTATCAAGCCATTGATTTTCTTCTGTTTATACTGAGCCGCTACTCTGATAACGTACATATTCCGTTAAAGACTGCCGGCCCATCTTTACAAGAGATAGTATTGTCCACCGGCCTGAAATGAGATTGGCTTGTTTCCTAATGTTTGAAACTGTCAACCAAAACGATTCTTCAGTTTTCAAGTTGGTCTATCTAGTTGGGTATAGATGTGTCACACGTCCAGGCTGCACCAATAAATCTAGAGGGCTGAAATTTTAAACTCTTATCCCTTATGTCTAGAAAAAAGTTTCTAAGGGTTTTTTTCAATCCCCTTCCTCGGTAGGTTTTTAGTGAGGGGGTCAATCTACAATGAAGATTTATGCTAAATTTGTCTCTTGGTTTGTGCCTGGCAGCGTCAATCCTTGTTTTTTGACAATTCAGACTTAGTTATAACTCCTAAACAAATGCGAAAGAATTCGTTAATCACCCCATTTTCATTTTTTTTAATTAATCACTCCCAACACGGCATGCTGCCAAAGGACGTTGGTCACGTGACAGTTTTTATTGAGTGACTAACCAGACCTGTTAGTATCGTTCTTCGTACCCCTACACGTTGTCTTCTGGTTCATCCTCTGTTATTCCTTTGTGACGACGGTGAATATTAATCACTTCTTTTCTTCCCTTTAGTTGATATCAATTCGAAAACCCATCGCACATAAAGGTCAAACATGTTTATTTAGTCCAATGCTTCTCAATCTTTACTGTATGACGGCACACTAAGAAATATTGATTAGTCAATCAATAGAAACAGTCACATGATGGACGTCTTCATGGTGTGTTCGGGAGAGTTGCATATATTAGGTCTATCTAATCGCTATACTTGGAGATCCGATAAGAATCGAACTCATTGACAACGGTCGGCAGGGCTCGATTGCTTTAGCTGATCTGTCCGAAAGTCCTACTCAGTTGATCTTTAGGGGAAAATCGCTGGATATTCCACGGTGTCTACCCATTAGGTTTGAGAGCACTTACTCTGATTACTGTTATTTTTTTCAAGACATATTTTCAATTAGAATAAAACCATGGTTCATGGCAAAGATTTCGTGTTTATACAAGACAGGGCGATCATTTGAAAACTCAGGGAAAGGGTTGATCAACGAATAAGTTTCTTTTCCAGCCTTTTACTGGGCAGTGATCACTGAAAAATCAGGATTTTCAAAAAACATGTATAAATGCTGCCAGACACAAACTAAGGGATTCATCATCATCATCAGTTTTTCAACGTCCGTTGTTGGACACAGACTTCCCCCTGGGATTCGCCACATTTCTCTATCATGGGCGTCGTGGAGTTAGAACTTTTACAATTTGTCTAGCTCGTCTCTTCATCTAATATTCTACCGGCCTCGATTGTGCATGTGATCTTGGGTATCCATGCCATTCTTGCAACGAAGTTATCCCACAGTCATTTGAGATCTTTAATGGATTCTATGATGTCCCTAACTCTTGTCTTTTCTCGAATGTAGTGTGCTGTCTTGTGGTCTAACTCTTTCATTTGCACGTTGCATGGTTCTCAATTTGCGGATCTGTGTCTTGGTCAGGTTCCATGTAACAGCTCCATAAGTGACTATTGGGAGGATGCATTGGTTATAAACCCTTCTTTAATTTAGCATAAACCATTGAACCCCTAATTTTATTGGGGATCTAATAAAACAAATCAACACATAATCAAGAGTAAATGCTCAAGTTTTCAACTCTCTAACTCTATCGATGCGGCTTTCACGCATGATAGATATAGATCCAAATACCAAAACCAACTTGAAATGTTGACAGTTTTGGTTGACGGTTTCTAATATTCGACTTAGGCGACATATCAACTGTGAAAATGAAAAGGATTAGACGAAACATTTTTTCAGTGGTCAATTAGCAACACATTTATGTACGCACCCATCAATCTAAATTGACAACTGTGGCGGAAGTGGGACGGACATAATACTCGCAGTGGACACATTTAAGGCCTGTGCTGCATGTTTGTGAGTATGTGACACACTTGGAGTACGGTTGCGGCACACTATCATTTTAGAATTACTGATTTGGTTACACTTTATACATAGAAGAGCTCTCCTGGTGATGTCAAGAGCTATGCCGGCGCCAATCGCGTTTTTCGTGATTTTTTTCGTTTATTTGATACTTCCACTTGGTTATAAATTTCACCTTTTGATGACACCAATCTATGAACGCTTCACGATCCTTACAATGCACAGGGATAGAAGTTATATTAGTGA
Organism: Thysanoteuthis rhombus; assembly: GCA_963457665.1. Taxonomy (NCBI): domain Eukaryota; kingdom Metazoa; phylum Mollusca; class Cephalopoda; order Oegopsida; family Thysanoteuthidae; genus Thysanoteuthis; species Thysanoteuthis major. Next base: position 4,143,234 of record OY735233.1, read on the forward strand.
TACACTAATGATTTTACTATAAAACACCATTTGTTAATGAATTTGCCATGGGGAAGCATCGCTGATATTCTTACGAGGGGAAACTATAGTAAATGAATTTACGAAATGCATTGCAAGTTATTTTACTGCATGGCGAGAATTTCAACTGATTCCACCACAAAAAAAAACATTGGAGGTTATTCCCCTATAAGAAAGCCTTGCAAATGACTTTACTATAAGAGCACTTTGCGGGTTAGTCCTCCATAAGAAAGCATTACAAATGACTTTACTATAGGAAAACATTGCAGGTTAACCCCCTATAAGAAAGCATTACAAGTGGCTTTACTATAGGAGAGCATTGCAGGTTATTCCCCTATAAAAAAAGCCTTGCAAATGACTTTACTATAGGAAAACGTTGTAGGTTATTTCCCCATAGGAAAGCATTGCAAATGGCTTTACTATAGGACAGTATTGCAAATGAGTCTCCAATAAGAAAGCGTTTCAAATGATTTTACTATACGAAACATATACAAACTAAGGTTTGAATTATCTGACTTCTGTATATGTACTTACGTATAACATATTATATTGTATATATTATATACACAGTGTATGAAATTATATTGAAAAATATTAAATGGATCATCTATATGATATATGAATATATACATAATATTTATTGTATAAGTATTCGTGTACGTGTTCATCTGCGTGAAATTTATGTAATTAAGGCTAGTACAGGCACTTTTATCATGGTTGATTGAAAACTCTCTTTTGATAGAAGTTGAAATCAAACGCTCTTGCCTGTTATTCTTTGAACATTAAAAAAATAAGTCCAATGAGCTCTAACAGCGGAAAATGAGAATTCTTTATGTTTTTAATCAAACGACCAAACAAATTTCAAGCTTCTTTTATAATATCTACCGCAAAAACTTTTCCGATCAATAATGTTTATCGTATCTACTTTGCTTGATCAGCAGCGTATTTGATCATTGTAGGAATTCAATAAATTTGATATTGCATTTTTCAGCGCTATTTAAAGGCCCAATGTATTCAACCAGATCAAAAAGAATTCAGATGAAAAATGAAAGGTCTGTGTCCTTCCCCCACCCTTTTCGTGGCTGAAATAATTACGTTATTTCCCATCGGTGACGGAAGTCGGTGTTCAAATCTGGATTGAAAAAAACGATATCTCGAATGTTCAAGTTGCTTGGAGGCCCTCCTCACTTAGAAAACTGGCGCATAGAATCATCTTTTTTTTTCTTTTTCGCACATCTCGTCTTATGATGTACTTATGCTTCGTAAATATCAAATATCAAATATCAAAAGATAAAAGAAATCACCATAACAGGAAGAAGCTTTTCTGACCCTTTTTAATCTAGATGTTCCTAGTTCTATTTTTTTACTCGATTTTAAATGTTTTCCTGTGGAAAACGCCAGTGATGTCATGAATATCATTTATTCAGAACATATCTATTCTTTAATGGATTTTTTTTCACGAATTCAAATGTTAATGCTACGGTTATATAATTATTGACTAAGATGGCGAGTTATCCTTCTTTTTATTGAATTCGATTCATCAGTTTACTCCCCACTATCTTTTGTACAGTCGCTTCTGAGAAGCCTTATCTTGAATGCTGTCCTCTCACCTTTGACCTACCACGCACGCGCACACACACATACACACACACTCATACAATATATGAATTAATATATATGTATTGAAATATCATACATATCACCCGTTTATATAAATAAAGTCTACAACGATTGAATCTACAGAAAATCTCAATGACGTATTTGTTAGATTAAGTGGTTTCCTCGGGCAAATGTCATACATGGGAAACATTAGATATGTCATGTCAGGAGGCGATGGCTGGTTGGAGAAATCATGGGAAACTTCGTATGCACTGAATTCAGTCGTCTATTGAACATGCGTACGCATGTGAATTGAGATCACACTTTATCTTCTCGTCTTCTCTTCGTCTTTATCTGCCATCATATCAGTTGTGTTAGAAACTCCAGGATGCCTTGTGGATGTAGAATTGCCAGACGCTCATGCTCTCAATCATCCATTTTCGAAAGAGAATGTCAAACTAGAAATGCTGATTGGGATACTTGTATGACTCAGTTCTCACATGTGGAGACCTTACGGGGAGAGTTTGAATTGAAAGCAGGACAGGCAAACTGTGATTGAATTATATTTCAATTTGCAAGTATCAATTTGTTCCTTTATGCATAAAGAACTCGCTATTGGTAACGGCATCTCCACTGTACTTCCCTGATGAGTCTATTGTTCTATGTTGCAGGTCACCTGGCTTATGCTAAATATGAGAAGACGTTTTTAGAAATATTTCTGAGAATGGTTCCTATTTGCCGTTCAAACTATTTCTGGGGGAGGAAACTTTGAGCTTATGAGACGATTTGAAACATCTGGGTGTATGATGAATAGCTGTGGAATCACGTACAACAAATGAGCAAAGTATTCCAGTGTGCACCCTTGAGAAGTTCGCTGGTGTCTACATGGTTCTATAACCCAAAGACCCGAGACCAAGAAGTCACAAGATAAAAAACAGTTAATATATTCTCATGCAATGGTTACATACTTATTCCCCATTTATTGCCGATTTAAGTAAATAATGACTGTATAATAGTGAAATTCTAAGTAATATATATGAAACTTAGTTCTTCTTTTTAGACAAAAAATTGGTGTTTTTTTCTCCCAGGCAAAAACAAGAAAAAACTGAATAATTTTTTTCAAATCTAATTACGTCTTTAAAATAGGGTGTCGATTTGCCGTTGAAAACGATATTGCTAATGAAGGCTGTAGAAATATTTTTGTTCCTTCTTGGCGTGTTGGTTATGACAACGTTTTTTAAAACAGTTGTCTGAAAGGAACAAAAGTGTCAGTTTATTTTGCGCCAGCCTCCACCTTGTGAACTGTATGCAACTGACTACTGGTTTGATTGAGTGGCTTGAATTACTTGACACAAATGTCAGTTACCCGAACGTGGTTGTTCGTGTTTAAGAAGCAGGGGATATTTATCATCTAGAGACCTGAGTCTTAGGCCAGATCCTCAACAATCCTTTGCAAGAAACTTATAATTTTCCTGAAGGATTAAATCACACAGACCCAAGAACCAAAGAGAAACAGGTCTGGTTAGTCAATCAATAGAAACTCTCACATAAACAAAGCCTTGGGGGTGATCAACTATAAAAATTGGAAAAAGGGGGTGATCAGTGAAAAAGTTACTTTGCTAGACTTGTGCTGTGCAGTGATCTCAAAAAGGTCAATTTAAAAACAAAAACAAGCGGACACACAATAAGGGATCAATTTAGCATAAAGTTACATTGCAAATTTCCTTCCACTGAAATCCAATTATAAGTGGGAATTTTTTAAAATACTGTTTTATAGCATAATTACATTGGTGCAGTCTGCACACGTGATATAGACATACGTAGTCAGCCAGACCAACTTAAAAAGTGATAGAGACCTATGTTGACTCTTTGGTGACAGTTTTGGTTGATGGTTTTTAATTGTTGTTTGTAAAAGGTGACTGTTTCTTGACTTTGATACATTGGTGGAAAAGTTTCGCTATAGACTGTGACAGTAAGTACAAGGGCTTCTTGCACATTGGGGTTGGCAATAGCTCTTTACTGCAATTGACAAGGATGAATTAAATATACATTCATCCAAAGTTTTCATTCCTTTGGTTTTATTTAAACACTTAACGATTATCATCAGAAGAAACAAACTAAGCTAGGATCGAGAGTCGGCATCTGAGCCCAAGCAAGAGTCAGGATTTCGATTTGCTTATTTTCTGGCCTTTCCAGTAAATACCAATCACACAAAATAATCGAATCACATTAGCCCCATATATCGCCGACCAACCAACGAACTGCACCACAGATTCTTCTCTCTTGGATCTCACGTGTCTTTGGGTGTCTCCGGGTGCAACTGTTTTAATGGCCCAAAATATACCCCCAGCGAAGATAATGCCTAGCCTAGTATATACCCTGGGTATATCTTGGGCTAGTCAAGTTTATGACCCGGTGCATAAAATAGGTTAGGCTATATCATACCCTCCCCTAGCCCATATTTTGCCCCCTTGTGCTCTCCATAGATAAGTCTATATTCCAACGTTTCATTATTCCCCTACACTCAGATCAAGGTTTTGTTGAACGCGAATTTTGATTTCATCTTTTAATGTCTGTCGTTGGACATGGACCTTCCCCAGGATTTGCCACACTTCTCTATCATGGGCGTCGCAGAGCCAGTACTTCCTAAACTTATCTAGCTCGTCTCTCCATCTAATATTCTGCTGGCCTTGGTTGCGCATGTGATCTCGGGAGATCCATGTCGTGAGTTGTGATGTCCATCGGTTGTCTGCCATTCTTGCAACATGGCCAGCCCACCGCTTTGCGTACGCTGCATAATTTTGATTTACGCAGTTTCGAGCGATCTCTTCGTTTCATTTATTTTATTGTCAACCAAATCGTCTTAAACTCCAGACCAATCTCTCAGTGCTAACCACGAAATATAAAACGGATAATGAAACATTCATAACGATAAGCGGGTGGTTTGAGAACTTTGAATTGAAAGTAGGAATGAAAAATGTGAAAATAACTGAAGTAGCGAATGAAGACGAAGATGCTGAGTCTACATTTTCTGCTGAATCTCAGGAAATAATTGAAGAGAATAATTACAATCATCACCAAATCTTCGGTGTGAATGGAACTGCGTCATGGAGTTTCACCGAAAACCTTCTTGACAAAAGGATACTTTTACAATTTGAGTTTACAGGTAAATGAACCTAACTTCTATGCACTTTTACTCCTGAGTCTGTCTCACTCTCTATAGTTCAAATTATATATATATACGTACATACATACATACGCACACACACACACACACACATATATATATATATATATATATATATATATATATATATGTATATATGAATCTACATATTCATTGTGTCAAGATATTTATTTTTCATATTGCAAAAATATGAATAAAAAAAGAAATTTTTTAAAATCCTACAACCCTTTGAAAGTAAAAATGAACAAAAAAAAGTGAAATTTCTGAAAAATGATTTTATTCGAGACAACTAATCCATTACGACAGTAATCCATGGAGCTGGAACATCTAACCAAAAGATTGACTCTCAAACTGAAAACCATGCAACATGTTCATGAGAGAATCATGTTCAACCTCACATGGAGAGATCAGAAGACAGCACAGTATATAAGAGAAAAGACAGGAGCCCGAGATATTATAGAAAACTCATTAGGAAACTCAATTGGCAATAAGCTGGACGTCTAACAAGAATGTCAGGCAACCAATGGACATCACGACTCACAACATGGATCCCAAGTGATCATATGCTACGTTTTGGCCTACAGAAAGTAAGATATTGTGACCAGCTAGACAAATGCAGGAAGAACTGGCTCTGCAACGTGCATGATAGAGAGAGCTGGCAAATCTTTGGGAAGGTGTATGTCCAAGAACGAAGGGTAAAAGTCTGTCGATGATGGAAGAACTGCCCAAAATAGAGGAACTCCAATGGATCATGAGCTAACAAATACTGATTACAATATTGAAGGGCTCTGACACATTATCAGGATATAACACATTATCTGTCCAACTCACACCCCATCAATTTAGCTGTTAAACAGGCGGTGGCCATGACCTCGGCATAGGTTGCCCATACTCCTACCTGTGATAATCCAAAGGAAGTCACATAATCATTAACGGACTGGATTTGTTTATGTATATTTGAATATTTTGACACACAAGCCACATACACAAATACATATACGCATACCACGTACATACATACAGGTACATGCATATTATGTGCGCACATGTTTCACACTCATACACATATATGCCACACACAGAGGGTGCGTATGTGCTATGTGTACGTAAGCGTATGTGTGTACATATTCGTCATATACGCATACATGTGTGCATGCATGCGCACACGTACACATATATGACAAATATGTACACGCATACGCTTACGTACATATGCCACATACGCACCCTCTTACATACATATGACATACATACTTACACGCATGCTATATACGTACATAAACATTCAAATATCTCATATATGTACACACGTACCACTAATAAACACACGCACCCATACACACACACACACAGAGGCTTCGTAGAGCTAGCGTGTTTTATAATCTGGCCTGAGGGGTATGAAATAGACTTGCCAATTTTATATCCTGAAGTATAAACTGGACTAGTATGTTTCATAATCATCATCATCAGTCTTTTATCGTCAGTCGTTGGACGTAGACCTCCCCCTGGTTCCGTCACAATTCTCTATCATAGGCGTCTTGGGGCCAGTATTTTCTGAATTTGTCTGGGTCATCTCTCCATCTTGTATTCTGTTGGCCTCGGTTTCGCATGTGATATCTGGAGATCCATGTTGTGAGTCGTGATGTCCATCAGTTGTCTGCCATTCTTACAACATAGCCTGCCCATTGCCATTTAAGATTTTTAATAGATTCTATGATGTCTCGGACTCCTGTTTTCTTCCTGATTTACTGTGATGTCTTTCCATCTAAGGTTAAGTATGATTCTTTCATGCGCATGTTGCATGCTTCTCGGTTTGCGGGTCTGTCTCTTGGTTAGGTTCCATGTTTCAGCTCCATAAGAGGTGACTATGCATTGGTTGTATACTCTTCTTTTTAGGAATATTGGAATCGTCTGATTTTTTTAAACTTGAGCTTGCTCTGCCAAAGGCTTGCCATCCTAGGGTGATTCTTCGCTTGATTTCTTCTTTTGAGGATCTCATGGAGATTTGTTGTCCTAGGTAGATGTAGTGGTCTACTTTTCATGGGTATAAAAGAGGCTAGCCTACTTTGGCCTCGGGTATAGTTTTTTTTTTTGGGGGGGGGATCAATCTGGCCTGTCACATTTTTAGGGCTATAGCCTTGTAAATATGCATAAGTATACCAATAGGCACCATCGTGTTTGGGGTTTCTTTTCAAAAGTGCTTTTGGGGGTCTCTATGATTGTTTCGGGCCAAAAATGCCCACATTTTAAAAACTATGTTTCAGATATTTTTTTATGGAAAATCTATTTTGGGTGATTTTTGCATAATTAGTTCTAGTCCATGCACGGGAGACGGTGATTAATTTACGCAAGGTATGGATTTATTCAAGTTATTAAAGCTGATCGTGTTTTTGCTTGCTAAAAATGTTCAAAAAGGTTTTTTTTTAATTTTTTTAAAAACATCACACGTAACCTTTGCCCGTACTGGCTGATATGAACTTATCCCTCGAGGCTAACCCAGGGATATCAACTCGATAAAATAATAATAACCGAGTGGCCAGGATGTTTGTTTGTTTGTTTTTTGTGTTTTTTGTTGTTATTTTTTATTTTTATTTTTTATTTTATTTTTTTTTTTGCAGCAAACATTTGCTATGATTATTCAGTAAGGTGAAAACTAACCAAAAAGACCAAGCATTCCTTACTTCGAAAATTGGCGCAAAGCAATCATACAACCCATATCTTCCCCCACTTGAGTTGTAACAAGCTAAATACAGTAAATATTATAGGGATGATATTTCGAATGATGTGTGCAATAATAGATATACTTCTTTTTATATCCTACACAAAAATAACACAGCCGAGCAAATTCATGGAAGTAAATATGAAAAATCTACACTATTTTGGCTTCAACTTTGAATCGTGAAAACTTGAAAATTCAAAGGGGAATTTCACGGTAAAACTGACTGTTTCTTGGAGAATGAAATATCATACAACGCAGCAAGTCCAAACTGTAGCATATGTGAACTGATTTCAGTTTCTAGCTATTTTTCTTTGTGACAATATTATTCGTAAGTTCATTTTGTGAATTAATAATGTATCTCTTCAAACTTATAAACTTATATCATATTTAGTAAAAGAAATATTGTTCCAAACTGTAGTTTTAAATTGTTTTAATTGCAGTTCACCTTATTTAAATTGAAATACAACTTTTTTTCAAATTGAAGATAAAAACGTCAAGTGTTTGCAAGAGAAGTATCGTGCTGGACTGGGAAAACCTGTCAATAAGATTACTAAAAATAGTACTAATAGGTGTGTGTCGTATGTTTTTCAGGAAGATACACAAAGAAAGGAAGAATGTTGGATCAGTTCTTCAGTTTGTGAATTTGAGTAGCATAAATTCACTATTTTTGCTTCTCCCTTAGTAAACTGAATTAGTCCCGAAGAGAGAAAATAATAATCTTATCGTTGTCAATAGTTCTTATATTCTACAGAGAAAACAGTGGTCGATTGAAATATTGAACAAGAGTTTCAACACATTGTCAACTTTTTTGATGAGATATCATTCGTTCAAGTTCCATCATTCATGTTCAGAAATGGAGATTATCTGAGAAAGAATCTTGTCTAGGCCTCCAGCAGCCCATAATCAAACATGCCTGACCTTTGGTTATGGCGTGAGAAGCAAATTAGAACTCAGTTCTTTCGAAGCTTCTGCAGTGCATGGGGAATATTAGTTTAGAGAATGATATTTATCATTGATCACCTATAGAAAAAATAGATTTAACATTAGATCATTAAAACTTAAACCGTTCAACCTTTAATCGCTGATGATATATTTATACATATATATTCAGCACTTGCTCATTAAAATGTAAGACATTTACTGATACAAAGAAAATGAAACTTTACACTGATAAAAACATATTCAGCACTTAATTATTGGAATCTCAGAGGTTCAACCTTTAATCACTGATACAAAAACAGCCAGTGTTTGTACTGATAATAATATCTTCAGCACTAGATCATAAAAATTCAAGATGTTCAGCCTTTGATCACCGATGCAAAAAGCATTAAGCTTTTACACAAAAAAAAATGATATTCAGCACTTAATCATTAAGGTTTACAATGTGCACCCTTTGATCAGTGATTACATAAAACATTCAGTTTTTGAACATTGATGAAAAAACATATCAAGCATTTGATTATTGAATTTTAAGACGTTCAGCCTTTGATCACAGATTCATGACGCATTCAGCCTTTGCAATGATAAAATAATGATAATGATAAAACATTATATCTTGCAGTTAATCATCAAGATTTAAGACGTTCAGCCTTTGATCAAAGATTCAAAATTCTTGATAAGGAGAACAAAGTCAAGTCCAACTTGGACTGGAATTTAAAAGACAACAACTTCTTTCCAATTTTTCAAGATTTCACTGAATGCTTTCCGGGCATAATGAATATAATATGCGAAATATTTTTACTTATTATAATCATAGTAAAACGGATGACGTATTTCTCCGGGGTTAACAAATCTAAAATGTTTATTACATTTTAGTTGTTGTTTCTGTGAGAGAAAACACAGAATAATTTCAACATCGGTTTATGCTTTCTCATTAAAAACCCTTAACCAAAACTGCCAACATCAACATGTTTTTTTTTTGTTTGTTTTGTTTTGTTGGGAGGGGTTCAGTTTTAAGATGGTTTGGCTGGCAATGCATGGGCTGCGTGCACAGACCGTCTCAAAAGGACAAGAGGGTTAAAGATTTATAATGTCTGAAAAAGTAGGGTCTATTTTTCCATTCCCTTCTTAATAGGTTTTCAATGAATGTTCATGCTAAATTGGTACCTTAGAGTGTGCCTGGCTGCATTCAAGCTTGTTTCTTTGAAAATTCGACCTTTTTGGTGATCACTGCCCAAGAAAAAGTGATTGAAGTAACTTGTTTAAAGATCATTCCTTTTTTGATTTTTTAATTGATCACTCCCATGCTGCCAAAAAAACGCTAATCACCAGACAGTTTCTATTGAATGACAAACCTGACCTGTTTAGTCATTATTTTCTCCATTTATCATTTCCCCTGTGCAAACACACTCTCACGCGCAATTAACCTAGATTTCTTTTATCACTGCCCCAAACACTCACACCGCCATGCATAAACACACACGCACACTCTTATCCACACAAACATAAACACACACTCTCACAAACGTATACTTACACTTCTACACGAACACGTATACTTACAGCCTTATACAAATACACATTTAAATTCTTATTCATACATAAAAACAGCCATACACACACACACACACACACACTTATAACGTACACACACACACATATATACGAGCATGCATCAATATCTGCAGCCTGACATGTCGTTATTTGTTGTATTTTGATCTGAAATTTTCACTGTATAATGACTGATGCATGTGACTTGAAGACATACTTATACTGAGTGATAATTTGGTGGCACAAAAAAAGAAGCAATAATAACGATTCCACTCCAGTGACAATCGCGTTTGAATCCAATATACATAATCAAGGTTTCGACTTTTCATATTTATGCCCACTGACTATATTGCTACTCTAACAATCCCTCTTCTCTGCTTTGTGTGTTTTCTGCACTAACAAATTAATATTTCTGGTGGTTGGGGGAAAGTGGTCGGAGTAAATGCCAAATTTTCTTTTTACCTAAAATTTGTCTTTAATAGATATCGGAACTGCATGTTTTGCATCGATAATTAGAAAGAAAAGGGATTGTAAGTGTTCAGACATTGATACGAGAATTACTGACAGGATAGGGCTATTATATATATAATATGGCGTATGTATATATTGATTGTCAAGGCCAAAATGTGTTCGATACACTGGATCGCGTATGATTACTAGTCAAGGTAAGTAACGGAGGCCCTAGCCAGTAACTAAATGGGTGACTTTCCGGTAATACCAGGTGCTTTAACAAGCTGAGGAGGCTTCCCTGCATCCATGCTGGCTTCCAAACTAATTGAGCATATGTTTTGTTTTGTAGCCATCAACATGGTCGAGAAGTGGGGAGTGGAAACTGGGGCACATCATTTCCTTCATGCTAAGCGACTAGGTCAAATAGCTAAAAGCTCTTCACCTTACTCTCTCTCTCTCTCTCTCTCTCTCTCTCTCTCTCTCTCTCTCTCTCTCTCACTTGTTTCTCTCCCTTCTTCTTGTAGGTGCGAGATGGATGACACAGGGTTACGGACAATGGGGTCTCGATGAACGTGTGGTTATAATTTCATATTTATAAGCAGGTTTGTTCACGTTTTCACTATGTAACTACGGGGGGTGTAAATTTGTTTGTTAGTGGATGCACCCGTGAGTAGACATTGAAAAATTATTCTGTGTGTAATTGTATAAGTTGCTGTCCATTTCCCGTTCGCTGGTTAAGCGACCTGGTCGAGCAGGTTGATCTTCTCCGGGCTTCTCCTTCCAGACACATTGTCAACGATATGACCATTTAAAACATTAGCCACGAGCATAAGAGATTGTTGGATGGTATAGCTTAATTAGTACGGACAGTTTTGATCAGACCATCTCCTGTATACGTAGTATGTCAGTATATATGTGGCATACGTTCAAGTTTTACGTGGGTGTATGTGTATGTCGATACTGTAAACTGATAGGGAGCTGACGCGATGAAATAGTCTTATAGACTCTTCAGAAGGGTGGGTTCCTAACCAGCCTGCATGCATGTTCCATGGGGGTAGGCATGGGACAAATACCCTTGCGTAGAAAAGATTGCTGCAATCTAGATTCTCGCTCTATCGTTTCCTCTCCATATGCACAATGAAACCAAGTGTATTTTAGCTGCAAACTGATTGTTCTTTTCTGAAGTTATAGGAATACCCATGAATCTTGAGAAGACAGAGTAATAAAATGCATTTTGTTTTATGAACAGATTTATTTCTTTATATCAATAATGAAGCCAGTTTTTCTCTTCACAGTCATGCAGTTTTGTTCAGGGCTTCGTTCCAAACTTTAATTCTCAAAGACGACCATTTGAAAGACAAAGACTTTCCATTTGAAGATGCACCTGCTCATATGCAATTGGTAACGCTGCAAGTATGTAAATGGATGCTGTTCGACCAAGCAGAGCTACATACACAAAATGCAAATGGCAATGCACCTGGCATCGCAACAATCCTTTGCAATCCACTGTTAGGAAGAAACTTGTAATTTTGCCGATAGATAAAATCACACAGAATCAAGAACCAAAAAGAAACAGGTCTGGTTAGTCACACAAGAGAAACCGTCAATGACAAAGTCTTTTGGCGGCATGCTGAGTTTATAGTGATAAATATAAATTGGAATAAGGGATGATCAATGAATAAGTTGGTTTTTTTTTCGCCGTTTGTTTAATCACTTGAAAGTTTTAAAAGATCATTTTTTATTAAACATAATAAGGAGTAATTGTTGAAAGTTTCAGCACTCTAGCTCCTTAGGTGTGGCCTGTAAACATGGTTCATAGATACATACGACGTGATCACTGAATGAGTTACTTCTCTCGCCTTTTGTTGGACAGCGATCACTAAGGAAATCCAAAATTTCTATAAATAAGCATGAATGCAGTCAGAAAACCTATAAACTTAAATGGCTGGTTGAACCCCCGATAAGAGCCTATGTAAACACAAGGAGTAAATGTTTTAATCTTCAGCCATCTAGCTCGATTGAGACGGACTGTACGCACGATACATACCTGCATACATTCATAAATACAAGCATGCATACATACATAGCCATCGACCCTCCGGTAGTTTTAGTGACTGTTTTGGTTGAAGGTCTAATTGTAGAACTCACAAAGTATTAAAGGTCGTTGTTTTCTAAAAATGTATTTAACAGCAATGAATATAATTTTTGTGCGTCCCTTTCTCTGCCTTTTTCTTTTCCTTTCTTTGTTTATTTCTATTTCTCTCTTCATTCCTTCTTACCTCTTTCATCCTCTCTTTCCTCTCTTTTTATTTCTCACTTTCTCTTTCTTTTCTCTCACACTATCTCTTTTTTCAGTCTCTTTCTTTTTCATCATCCCCTTTCATACTTTCTATTCACTCTCCCTTTCTGTTTCTCTCTATTGCTCCTTTTTCTCTCTTTTTCTTTATCTTTTTATCTCTCTCTCTCTCTTTCTCTCATTCTCTCTCTCTCTCTCTCTTTCTCTCTTTCTCTTTTTATTTCTATATTTCTCCTCCTCTCTTTTCTCATTCGCTAACTCTCCATCTTGTTTATTTGGTTTTTGCATATTGAAACTGGTTCCGACGGCAAGAGAAATGAGCTAATTTTCCTCCGGAAGACGCCATTTTGAAAGTTTTAATTCAATTTCAAAAGATTTTTCAGTGTCTTGATACAACACACATCCTTTTTTACAATAGCCGAAGGGGGTAACTACCCACGGTAAAAGTCAATTAATATCCGACAATTCCAGAACTAAAAGTAAATGAAGATTAACGGAAACACAGTTCTTAATTAAGGTCAAACAGATTTTAATTATTATAAGAAGCCGTCAACCAAAAATGTCAATAAAGGTTTCTTGAATTTTCCGGTCGATCCGGCTGGCTGGTTGGCTATACATATATGCATCGCATGTTAAGGTCGTATTGATGGAGATAGAAGGCTGAACATTTATTCCATGGTCAGCAAAAAGGTTTTTTCTTTTCTTTTCTTTTCCTTTTAAACTTCATCCTAAATAGGTTTTATTTAGGGGAAGGGTTCAATTAACTATGTAAGTTTATGCTTAACTGATCCATTACTTTGTGTCCAATTTGAAAATTCAGAAGTTCTTTGTATCAGGGCCTAAACAAAAGGCATTAAAAGTAACTTATTCACTGATCATTCCTTATTCCAATTTTTCAATTGATCACCCCAACAAGGCACGCTACCAAAAGATGTTGGTCATGTGATAGTGTCTATTGAGTGACCAGTTACTTTTTGCATCGGATAGATTCGGCAATCTTTGAGCTTCTAACCGTTAAAATTGGATATTTTAAATGAAACTGATTTCGACATTCCGTCATTTTTTTCAAATGCTGTTATCTTCTGTTTTTTCTCTCTTATTTCTTTTAATTTATCAAATTTTATTTGTAGAAATTGCACCCCACGCACTCTTGGTGTTGAGAAAATGGCGTATGGATTAAAAGAAATGAGAGAATTTCGGAAAAAAATGAACATTCCAGTTTTTGAAAAAGACGGTGGAGTATCAAAAACAGTCCCATTAAAATGATCCAATTTCGACGGTTATAAACTCCATGTTTGTCACAGATTCAATTCAGATACATATTTTATGTCCCTCCTCTCTCTCTCTCTCTCTCTCTCTCTCTCTCTCTCTCTCTCTCTCTCTCTCTCTCTCTCTCTCTCTCTCCTTTTCTGTTTCTCTGTCTCAATCTTTTCTACTTTTTTCGGACTATTTCTCTTTTGTTGTCTCTTTTACTGTTTTCATGTACATGTCCGTCTTTTGCAATTTCTTTCCTATATTTCTTTCCGTCTATCTATTTCTCTCTCTCTCTCTCTCTCTCTCTCTCTCTCTCACACACACACACACACACACACACATACACACACACACGCACACATACATGTGAATATGCATATGTATATATATATACTTCTACCTCTCTCTCCCTCTCTCTTTATTGATTAGTCTGCCTTTCTTTCTCTCCCTGCTTTATTACTGCCGAAAGCAATCTAAACTTCACAATTTCGAATGTGACACCATGAAAATTAGCAATCAGAATATTTCACAATAATTAATCCAAAGCAATTAGACTGGTTTCAAATCAGCTGTAATGGGAAATTGATATGATTTTTTTTCAAAGGACCACAATAGTAGAATATCAAATAAAAATTGCATTTCTTACACTAGAGAATGGTCTATCAAAAAAAGGTTACTCAGGTAGCTGGAAGGGTTTCAATTTATAATGTAAGTTTATGCTAAACTATTCCGTTAGTTCGAGCCTACATGTCCATAATGACAGAAGAGTTCGAATTGCCACAAGCAAATGGTTAAAAAAATATAAACTGGCTTACAATTATCCTACGGAGAGGACTCTTGATAATTACTTAGGCCACACTAGTTAGGTAACAGTTGAGTAACGAACTTTATACTGGAGCAGAATTCGGCAAACTATGGAGAGTAACCTCACTCCATCCGGTCCGTCGACTTTGTTGAATATTAGACGTTGTATAGAAACATAACAGAATCCAGAAAATTAGACAATATTTCCCACCCAACCACCAACTAAAATAGAATTACATCGATCTCATTGATAGTTAGTACAAGGAAGTTTATGTAGGTATATAAACCTATAATTAAAAACAAATTAATTAAAAAAAAAAACATTTCCGTAATCTTCAATGATCATTGTTTCATTTCTATTCGTCTTGGCACAAGAGGCATAAAAACCTTGCTAATCTTGCCCTTCTACCCAAAGATTTACCAACCCTACGCTGAAGAATTGTCTGTAGGAAAAGTTTGATAACTATCTTTCTATGCTCAATGTCTGGTATTTCTTTAGTTAAAGATTGCATTAGCAGTACTTACAATATTAAACCGAGTATGCGGAGGGCAGTATTCAACAGACGGAATCAAACACAAATACTTGTCCGTGCATAAATAAAGGTGTCTATCGATTATTCGGATGTTATCTTTAAATCTCTGTTTCTTGGCGTTACTTGACCTTTGCACAGTTTAAAACATCTTCACATTATAATGTCAGTCTTTAAAATATTGGGTATTTTTGAAAAACGTCGAAGAATTTCAAGAGCACCTACGTTAACGAAAACATACACACATACATATACACACACCTACGTATATATGTGTGTGTGTGTGTGCATGTGTGTGTATATATATCACAATGAAGAAGACTTGGGATCAAAAATGATCTATGATGATATCTTAGCTTAGTACTCACATGTGTGTGTGTGTGTGTGTGTGTATATATATATTTTTGTTCGTGTGTGTGTGTGCAGTTTTTACTAAGCTTATACATTATTCTGGATAATCCAGCTACACACGTACACGCACACACATACACGTGTGTGTGCAGCTTGTTTATTCAGGTTAGACATCAGCTGTGCACACACTAATACGCACGCACGCGCACACAGATATGTGTGTGTTTGTGTGTGTGTGTGTGTGTGTTTATGTGTGTGTGCATGCGTGCAGATTTTTATCAAGCTCAGACGACGTTGAGATTCATTTTCCAGCCCTATGTCTTCTACATCCCCATAAATTCATGTGTGAAATGGTACTGATGGTAAAGTGAACAACTTTTTTCATTTAATCGAGATGTTTCCGTTATTCCAGTGTCTTTACTCGTGTCCTTGTACCCGTTTTCTGGAATGTTCTGATTTATTTTCATCTATGAAAATTCATTCGTGGAAATTCCACATCTGCATATGTACATACACGCTCCAGCACACATCTTCATCATCATCATCATCATCATCATCATCATGTGGAATGATAGCATTTCAAATGAAGTGGTCGGTTACATGAGGTACAAAATGAATTCAATTCTTACTATTATTTGGTCGGTTTCACAACTGCACAGATTTCGAGATAATACCTCTATTTCTTGTTCTGTTCTCCCCCTTAAATGTGTAAAAATGCACCGATCTAATGCATTTACCGTGTTTCCTGAGCCGGAAAAGAAACCATTTCAATGCAAATAATGAATTATAACAATTTTTCTAATCAATAAATTCCAAATTAGCTTGCTTGTTCGGGCTTGAAGTTGGGAAATATTTTGGATTTTTTTTTTATGAAATTTATCAGATTTCTATTTTCCTTTATGGACTTGGTCAAACGCTAGTCCAAGTCGAAGCTTGGTGTTTACTTCGTTTTTCAACCATAATATGAAGAATCCTCGCTTAATTTACGGGAGTAAACTCTTCACTGTTGCCTGTTCCGTTAGATTAAATCAAACCGATGTATAATATCTATACTTCTCTACAGTATTTTGAAATCATGACCAAATGATAAGTGGGCAGATGTATTAGCTGAACTGTCAGGTCTGTAAACATTTACGTATCAATTACGTAAAGGCTTATTTAATTCTAATAAATACATTTAAACTAAAAGAATAATTCATAATTTATATATATATATATATATATATATATATATATATATATATATATATATATCAGTATTCATCTTCAGTCGGATCAGGAGGACTTGAGTTTGTTCCTGCAGCAGCCAGGCATGTCCGAATTAGAGATACAAATATTATTACACTCATTGCCAAAGGGCGTTAGTTACCATTGTCTCTAATTAACATATTAAATGCCAAACGACCATAATTACGTAACGTCCCCTTTTTGAAATGCATGCCTTGTCTTCATTTTTTCCTCTGCTCATGCTGGGACTAATACCTGTTTACACCGATGCAATTTCGTCTTTTGGGAATCTAGATTCTTTCATTCTTGGCCTACACCAATCAACAAAAATACCTTGGCACTAAAAGTGTTAACTTCATCAATATTTGTATTAACTGTTGATTCGATTTTTTTTTCAGCAGAAGCATAGATGCCTGGTCAGATAGGGACGAGTTGACCGATTCCACCAATCATTTTTTGTGTTAAGCTGGACAAGTATCAACAGATGCTTTCATTGATCAGAAGAATTTTGACAAGGTAGCAAATTTCACATAATTTGGTATTTTCAACAGCAAAACTAATGACTTTGACCACAAACGGAAAAACCCGATCAGAGAGCCAATAGCAGCATTCAATCTGTTGAAGAGAGTACAGAACTACGGGAAATATTTCATCAGATCCAAATCAAGTTTCTATTATTCGAACGTGGTATTCACGGTGCTCTATGCGAGACTTAGCAACTTCAAATCACCGAGGGGAAAAAATCGGACGCTTTGACACAGGCGACCTATGTGACAACATGAACATGAAATGACTACGGGTCTGATGAAAAGGTCAGGAAGAGATCACAACAGCTCCCAATGTTCATTTGCAAAGTGTGTCTCTCCAGGTTGGAGCATGCCTTGAGGCTCCCCACAGACAAGACTGCTTTTAGTCCCTTTAGTCCAAAGAAAGAATATACAACTAACACATTCTCTAAATAGTCATCTATGGAGCTGAGCTGATGCGTGGAACTTGACCAAAACATTGAACCTCAAACTGAAAACCATACAACGCATTCAGAAGAGAATCATACTCAACATCACAGGGAGAGATCACAAGACATCACAGTATAGTAGAGAGAAGTCAGAGATGTCATTGAAAATAGGAAACTCAAATGGAAATGTGCTGGACATGTTGCAAGAATGTAAGACAACCGTTGGACATCATAAATTACAACGTGGATCCCCGGAGATCATATGCGACATTGTGGCCGGTAGAATACGAGGTGGCGTGACGAACTAGACAAGTTCGGAAAATATTTGTTCTGCAACACCCATGATGGAGAAATTTGGCAAATATCGGGAAAGATCTATGTCTAATAACAGATGCTAAAAGGTTGATGATGATGATGATGATGATGATAATGATGATGATGATGATGATGACGACGACGACGATGATGATGTATCAAGTAGCTGAGTAGATGCCAATGTATCAGAGAAAGAGAAGACGGCTCAAGATGAGCTGGTGACCGACATACGTAGCCAGCCAGCCTGATCAACTTGAAAACTGAAGAAACCTTTGTTCAAATTGACAGACTTGGTTGACAGATTCTGATATTTATATGTAGATGAGAAGATTCAATAACGGATTTGACAAAAACACTGGTTTTGTCTTCAACGTAATGCTGTTTTATTTGTTTAACTGTTTTAACTTCAAATCACAAAAAGACATCCACTGCTATTTCTCAGCTTAGATTATTCAACGCTGTTTCTAAAAAGGTTCGGAGCTAAATATACACACATAGTTTTTCTTCCTGGAGATTTGGGATTATCTTCATAATCTGCCTAACCTCCCAGTCAATCTTCCACTTAGCGCACCAAATGGAATATGATTTTTTCTAAATAAAGATTCATAGCAGATTCTTCTTCATCTTTATGTGCCACGTCCCTTCAGAACGTGGGTGATCAGTCTCCTCCCTCTTGCTGCTCTCAGCAACTCTCTCTATATCTCTATCTCTCTCATCTAGGCCTCTCGGTATTCTTTCTGCCATTCATCTGCTCAATTCATCCGAGTGAATTACTCGATGCCTACTTTTGCTCCTGTTGCCTTCTACGCGCCCTATTCTACAACAAGATTACTCAATTTTAAATGACTTCAGAGATTATACGTATGGAAAATGCCTCCCTGTCCCATCTACGTTTAACAGGACGTTGAAAGACAGATGATGATGATGATGATGATGATGATGATGATGATGATGTGTGATGATTAACAAGCTCATCTCTCACTCATATAGAGAGTTTGGTGCTCAATGGCTGTCCCAATACTGTAGTTTTGTGCAACACTAAGATAAGCTTAATAAATAGTCACCAATTATACGTGTATAATATAAAATACGCATCCTTTTCCAATTTTCAAACCTAAAACTTAGGGGTGCGTACATAACACCAGATCTGAATGTTTCACCTTTTTTTTTCCTGACCAGGTGTGTGGCTGTATTTGAGACGGCATGACTGAGAGTAAATTATAACCAGTATCTAAGCAGCCTAATGTTTAATAAAGAGTTTAAAGCACAAACCAAGCGCTGGATCCGTTTAAAATGTTTCATTCACATTTCAGTCTGCTTCACTGTTATGTGTATCAAAGATAGACAGCGTGACAGCTGAAGATTATATTAAAGTACCGTCATAGGTTTTTTTCAGTTTTTAAGTTGGTCTGGCTGGCAGGCTAGCGGGCTAACCGACAGGTTGTCTATGTATGTTTGTATCATTCGTATAGACCACACCAATAGAGCTAGACGGCTGAAGATTCAAACATTTACTCCATGCAATGTACATAAAAAGGTTATTTTTTGTTTTTTGAAAATTCCCACCTAAATAGGTTGGTTGACATGTAAGTTTATGCTGAATCAGGTTCATAGTTGTTCTTGAAATTTTGGAATATTTTAGTGATCACTGCCCAACAAAAAGCTAAAGAAGTAACTCCTTCACCAATCACCTTTTTCCTTTTTTTTTTTGATCACCCCCAACATAGCGTGCCCCTGAAAGACATTGATCGCAAGACGGTTTCTATTGAATGACAACCTGTTTTTGTTTCTTTTCGGCTTTTCTAATTTTAACATAATTAATGTTACCTTTTAGGGGAGGGGGGGAATTATCGTAAAAGACCTTAAACTTTTAATACGCCATCAACTCGGTCCTGCAAGAAACATCAACACCGTTCGATATAGAACTCAACATTACTAAATGAAAAAAACAAAAATTTGGTCTTCACATGAAGTTCAACAAGACGACAAGACGAATGTCATGTACAACAAACATCTTGAGGACAAAAATTCAACGATCAAAATCGAAAACGCAGAGCTGAAGAAAGGAGACGGCCACATCTACCTAGGACAACGAATTCCCATGAAATCATCAAAAGAAAAGAAATCAAGCGAAGAATTACACTTAATGGACAAGCTTCCGGTAAAGCAAGCTTTACTTTCGAGAACAATAAGATTCCACGCCCTATAAAGAAGGGATTACAACTTCCCAATCGTCACGTATGGAGCAGAGACATGAAACCTAACCAAAAAATTGAGAAGCCATACTTGTAGATGAGAAAATCATATTCAATCACAGATGGAGAGATCGTAAGACAGCACAGTATATTAGAGAAAAGACAAGCCTCTGGGAAATTATCAAAACTCAAATGGCAATGGGCTGGACATGTTGCAAGAATGTCAGACAACCGTTGGACATTAAGGCTAACAATATGGATCCCCAGAGATCACATGTGGAATTGTGTCTGACTGAGAGATGATATGATGAGCTAGACGAATAAAGAAAGTATTGGCTTCGTGACGCCCATGATGGCGAACCTTGGGGATGGTTTATGGCCAACGACAGGCATAACATCATGATGATGATGATGATGATGATGATGATGATGGGGAAACACTTCAAAATTCCTGATTCCTGGTGATCATGATATCAAAATTTCGAGGGAAATCTTGAATTCAATCCAGGTTGCAATCACTTAAAATATTACAAGCCATCAACCAAGACTGTTAACATAGGTTTCTCCAGTTTTTGGTCTGTCTAGCTGGCTCTCTATGCATCACATGTACATACCATCCAAATTAAGCTAAAGGGTTCAAAGTTTAAACATTCACTCATCATTATAACGAGGAAAGGCTTTTTTGAAATTTCCATCTTTTATAGGTCTTTATGAGTTCATGTTAAATTAGCCCTTTAGTTTCTTTCTGGTAGCATCTACGCTTGTTTTGTTTTTGTTTTTGTTTGTTGTTTTTTGTTTTGCAATTCGGACTTCTTTCAATGATCACAACCAAAGGAGACGAGATAAATAACTAGTTCATTGATCACCCCTCTTTCTCCATTTGCTACCAAATACGTTGATTACTTAATGATTTCTATTGAATAGCTAATCAGACCTGTGATGCTTAAATTTTTGAGTATTAGGTTTTGTTTCTGGAAGAACTTTCGGGTTCATCTGATTGAATACCTCCCAATCAATTATTCAAAGCAGAAAGACTTTTCAAAAAGAAATTCACAATTTCATTTGAGACGGTTCATGGGAGCGTTCAGAAAATTCATTGAAAATTATGTATATAAAAAGCACTGCAAGTAGTTGAATGATGGCATAGAAAGAAAATACTCGACTGCTTCTTGACAGCAAATGAGCTAACAAAATGAGCTCAGTTTTATATACCAATGAATTTCATCATCATCATCATCATCATCATCATCAGTCTCTTAACGTCTGTCGTTGGACATAAACCTCCCCCAGGATTCATGGGCGTCGCGGAGCCAGTACTTTCTAAATTTGTCTAGTTCGTCTCTCCATCTAATACTCTGCCGGCTTCGGTTGCACATGTGATCTCTGGGGGATCCATACCGTGAGTTGCAATGTCCATCAGTTGTCTGCCATTCTTGCAGCATGGCCAGCCCATTGCCATTTGAGATATTTGATGGATTCTATGATGTCCCTGACTCCTATCTTCTCCTGGGTGTGTGGTGCTGTCTTGTGTTCTCAATTCATAGGTCCGTTTCTATTCTGAGGATACATTGTACACCCTTCTTTCTAGGATTAATGGGATCCTAGATTTTCTTTAATCCCTCTTAAGGATATTTAATCCATCATTCAATTAACACCAGCCATCTTTGTGACAGGTGCTTGTGTAAATCCTTTTTCATAAGAAAACCGTCAATCACAACTATCACCAATACTATCATCTCAGGTTTCTTCAGTTTTTAACTTGGTCTGGCTAGCTTGTTAGCTGGCTATGTATATATCGTGCGTCCTGGCCGCACGAATGAGACAAGAGGGATGAAAAATTAAACAATTACTCCATACTAAGAGTCAGGGACATCGTAGAATCCATTAAAAATCTCAAATGGCTGCGGGTTAGCCATATTGTAAGAATGGTGGACAACCGATGGACATCACGACTCACGACATGGATCCCCTGAGATCACATGCGCAACCGAGGCCGGCAGAATATTGGGTGGAGAGATGAGCTAGACAATAATAGAAAGTACTGGCTCCGTGACGCCCATGATAGAGAAGTGTGGCGAATCCTGGGGAAGGTCTATGTCCAACGATGGACATTAAAAGACTGATGATGATGATGATGATGATGATGATGATGATGATGTCGTCCTAAAAAGGTTTGTTTTTGTTTTTTTTAAATATTCTTTCTGAAATAGTCGGGAGGCCAATTTATATTGTATGTGTATGCTAAATTAGTTCTTTATTTTGTGTCTTTTTTTTTCAACTAGAGCCCAACGCAAGGGTAAGGGAAGTAACTCCTTCGTTGATCACTTCATATTTCCAATTTTTCAACTGATCACTCCCTCGTGCTTTCAAAAGACGTTGGTCAGGCGACGGTTACTATTGATTGACTATCCAGACCTGTTAATCCTTTTTCTCTTTATTTATCCTTTCTCATCTCTTTCCCCAGTATCTGATATAATTTGTCCGACTTTTTCTCTTACCCTTTTCTTTCTTTTTCTTCCTGGTGAATTGTTTGATCATAATCCTTTCCTCACCGCTTTCTCTTTTCTTTTCCTATGTATTCACATTCTCTTCTTTATATCTTTCTCTTTCCCTTCCCCGTCATTTTTCTAGCGATATTAGAAATCGTCGAACAAAACTGTCTACATGGGTTTTTCCATTTTCTGAGTTGCCCCGGTAGACTGGCTATATATGTATGTAACATTCACTGATCACCTCTTTTTCCAATTTTCAACTAACCGCCCCTATTCGGGAAGCTGCAATAAGGCCTGTTTAGCATTTCTTGCGGTGTTGCTCTAGGGTAAACATCATGTTGTAAGTTCTTATAGCTCACTAGTTTATCTGTGCTATCAAAAAGTATGAATATACTTTTTCTTTTCAATATTGGGATGCATGCTTCAGGCCAAATCATTCAGAACAACCCGACGATATACTTCCTAAAATGAGGATTTTGTGCGTTTTATCAATTCATAAGAATGAACCGAATATGAGACCTACAACTATAGGCTGACAAAATGTTATGAGAAAGTCCAACCACTGAGATTGATATTTTTGAATTTGGGAACTAAAAGTTTTTTTTTCTTTTCCACATTTTATATTTTGTGCTGTTGTAACAAATTCTGTACAGATTTTACCAAATGTGCTCGTTCTATGTGCAATACCTATAAAAAAAATCTTTACTTTGATGAATGGTCTCTGTTCTGTTCTGTTCATATAGACAATGCAACGTACCCTCCAGGATGCATTCGTATGGAAATCCTGGGATGCCCAGTCCTAAGAATCTCTCACTTTTCAACCAGACTTTTTATTAATCAATTGCAGTCTATGCTATTTTGAGAATTGGTGCAGAATATACGCAAAATTGTCTTACAAGGTAACCTAACTGAATTTTTTGCCTTATTTATTTAAATTAAATGGGGTGCTTCGTTTTGGCCGTAGATACGCCATTTTGTCCGAGTTTTATAGAATTCTAGAAGTATGCTCCGTGTGTTACAGATTCGTTTCAGTGGCTCGCAAATAAAATATTTCTACGTTAAGGTTATTTTATACCGAGATTTCCTATATGAATAGGTTGCCCTCAAAATATCACAGAATTATTACACGATATTTTTCAACTTCTTTGTAGCACAAACTTTCAGCTAGTGTATTTAATTTGTCATTAAAAAGGTTTCATATTGGTTTGGAAGAAAAAACATACAATATCTATTTTTAGAATTTGTCATATATCTACATCATACCATGAAATCAATCCCATTATCGGTAAAATGGCACCAACTTTGAGATTAGCTGGTTTATGAGGGGAAAACTATGAAATCAGATGTGGCTAATAAAATCTGTGTAAAGACAATGAAACCAGACACGTCTAATTAAATTCGTGTAAAGACAATAAAATCAAACGAGGTCAATGAAATCTACAGAAAGACACTGGAATCATATATTGCTGATAAAAACTACAGAAAAACAATGAAATCGAACATGGCTAATGAAATTTGCGAAAAGACAATTAATTCAGACATGGTTGATGGAATCTGCGGACGGACAATGAGATTAGATATGGCTAATAAAATCTGTGTAAAGGTGATGAAATCAGATGTAGCTAATGAAATCTGTAGAAAGATAAGGAAATCAGATGAGGCTAACGAAATCTTTAGAAAGACAGTAAAATCAGACTTGGCTAATAGAATCTACGGAAAGACGATAAAATCAGACTTGGCTAATAGAATCTACGGAAAGACAATAAAATCAGACGTGGCTGATGAAATCTGCAGGAAAACAATGAATTCAGACGAGGCTGATAAAATCGGTTAAATGATAATTAAATTAAACGTTGTTCTTGAAATCTGCAGAAAGCCAATGAAATTATACGTGGCAAATGAGATCTGTAGAAAGACAATTAAATCAGATCTGGTATGTGAAATCAGTGGAAAGACACTGGAACAAGACGCGGTTAATGAAATCTGCAGAAAGACAATGAAATCAGACGTGGCTAATGGAATCTGTTGAAAGACAATTAAATCAGAGATGGATAATGAAATCTGCACAAAGACAATTAAATCAGACGTGGCAAGAAAAATCCGTGGGAAGACAATGAAATTAGACGTGGTCCATGAAATCTACGGGAAAACAAAGAAATCAGACATGGCTAATGACATTTGTTTAAAGACAGTGAAATCAGACGTGGCTACTGTAAACGGCAATCATAATCAACCATGTGTGTATTCCTATAGACTTTTTCAGAAGCACAGAGCTTCAACCATCTTACTCCAGGTAGGCTTTCAGGGAATAGAGTTGCCCCGAGCTGTATCGTCTTCCTTTTACTCCAAGCTTCGAGATAGGTGTTGTTTTTGCTTTGTTCTTATACAGTCAAAGACATTTCCTCTTAGATGGACTGCTTCAAAGGGCTAAGGGTCTATTAGTCCAGATATTTAACTTAGCAGAGAAGTGGATTCATGCTTTTTCCGAGGGCATTCTGTGTCGGTAACTGTTATACCATTCCTTACCTTTTAAGTAATCATGAACCAAAAGATAAGCTTACTGCCTAACAGGCGTTGCCGTGGTCCTCTTGAAACCTTTGAAGCATTTTATTAATTCTCAAAGGAAGGGTCTACAAACAATGCATGCTTCCGATAGTCACCTATTGAGCTGAAATGTGGAACCTAACTCAAAGAATGACCCTTAAACTGAAAACCACGTAACATGCACAAGAGATTATCATGTTTCACGAGACAGTAAAGTATATTAAAAAGCCCACGGAGGTCAGGGATATAGAAAGCATTACAAAACTCAACCGCTTGACATCACGATTCACGAACAAAGTGGATCCCTAGAGATCATATACACGCCGTCTTAGACTGATTCTGAAAGTATTGGCTCTGCAACGCCCACAATCAAATCTTGGGGAATGTCTATGACCAACGACGGAAGTTAAAAGGCTGCTGCTGATGATGATGATTATGATCATGATGGTTCTGTAATGCAGTTTTTACCCCGCAGCGAAAACCTTTGTCTATCTCTCCTCCATAACAAAAATCAGCCAGCGCTTCCTAGGCCATCACCCATAAAAAATTACGTTTGCTTCAGTAGAAACTGCTCATCATATTCCAGACAATAGCAAATATCTTCAGGCAGATTTTCCAGAACATAGGACGATGCGCTTTTGTTCGTTTGACTTATAGTTAAATAACCATTGTTAAATAAAACAAAGGCGCTGGTGCATTTTTCTAATAATCAATGAGATATACTCTTGCATTAAAGGGAATATACGACATTCCGATGCACCTGCCAAAGATAGAATCCAAATCTTCTGCGTTGAAGTTGAAAGTTAGAGAGTCAATATAAACTATCACGCGTCCAACGTCTTTAAACAGCATACCACATTAAGATGATCAATCAAAAAATTAGAAAAAAGGGGGTGATCAATAAATAAACCAATCCTTTCACCTTTTTGTTGTCTGGTGAAAACTAGACGTCCGAATTTTCAAAATAAAAACAAGCGCTACTGATACAAACTGACTAATTTATCATGCACTTACATTTTAACTGAACCCCTCCCCCTAAAAACCTATCGGGGAGGAGCTTAAAAAAAAAACAAAAGAACTGATTTTGTATACATAATAAGGCGGAGACTTTTTTAATTTTCAGCCTTCTGCTTCCATTTGTGTGGTCTGTACGTGGGGTACATACATAACCAGCCAAACCAACTTGAAACCTCGAGAAAACTATGTTGTCAATTTTTGTGATAGTTTTGGTTGACGGTATTTAATAGTGCGTCAAAATATTGTGAAAGAGGTGGTAAAGTCGAAAGGGAGATTCTGAGCACAGGAATCATGCCCCAAAAGGGGGCAACTGAAATTTACTAGGGGCAATCGTAATTTGAGAGCATAGAGCAAAAAGCGTTCCGTGGGTCAAAACTTAGTCATGTTAAGATTTAACAGTTTAAATCTTAATTATACAAGACTATTAATTACTCATGTTACCATAGATTCCATTGTAAATGAATATTTGACACATTATTGTGAGTTGGTTTCTTCAGAGCATAGAAGTGAAAGATTTGATTAAAGGCCAAGAATTTAATTAATAACAAGGTTTGCAGAGGAAAAAATTAAGACAAGGCATGATTTTCAAAAAGGACGACGTTATGTAATTAATGCCGTTTGCTACCTGATAAGTTAATTAGCTTAAACGTTAATCAACGTCCTTTGGCAATCAGTGTAGTAATCTGTATCTCTAATTTAGACAAGCCTGGCTGCTACAGGGTCAAACTCCACACTTAGTTCTATTCCAACTGAAGATAATTACTACAACTTTTTTATAGCTCATATAATTTTTTTTTAAATAGTAGGTATATGTCTGGTCAGTGGAAGCGTATGAGACGTGGTCCCTTCTACCACTTTATATACGATGAAATTACTTATGGAGTGAAAAGGTTGAGAACCTCTGCTTTGGGTGGTTACTCTTTCAAACATTTACCACAAAGGTACATATAAACAGAGTAAAAAGGACGAGGAAGCTGGAGCTGATATTTTAGGCTGTAGAGATCCCTTATTCTCACAGTCATCCCGATTAATCACTCAATAAAAAACGTCATGTGACCAATGTCTTTTTTTGCTGAGAGTCGTGTTGGGGGTGATCAATGATAAAGAGTAAATATTTCAATTTTAATCCCTTTAGCTCCATTGGTGTGACCTATACATACATACATACATACATACATACATACATACATACATAGCAAGCCAACTAGACTGACTAAAGAAACCTTTATTGATAGTTTGGTTGACTGTTTTGGTCAACGGTTCCTACGGTTCTGTGTGCAAACAGTTTAAATGAACCAAGAAAGTTAACCCCGGAATTTTAGATTGAATATGTCACTCTTTCAAATATTCATCCGAATAAGGCACTCCTTTTAAGAGCAGGAATATTTTTTTGTTTTGAGGAAGTGAATAACGATTTGCAAGTAAATAACGAATACACCCTTCTAAACTTGAAAGAACATCGTAATAGAAACCATCAACAAAAACGATTAACAGAGGTTCCTTCAGTTTTTATGCGGGTCTGACTGGCTGGCTATCTTTACGTGTGTCATGCGCACAGAGTGCACTCACAAAAGAAATATTCAGCCAAAACTATTCAAAAAGCTGTCAACATATGTTACTTGAGTTTCAAGTGAGTCTAACGAGCTGCTTAAGTATGTGCTAATGGAGCTAGAAGGCTGATATTCTAAATATGTATTCATTATCATATCTTCAAAAACGGGGTAGTTTGTTTTATTTATCCACCAAATAGTTTTTAAAGTAGGGGGGTAATTTCCAATGTAAGTTAATGCTAAATTGGTTCCTTAGTTACTGTATGTTTATTTGAATATTTGAACTTTTGTAGCAATCACCGCCCAAAACAGGGCAAACGAAGTAACTAATTTTTGATCAACCTTTTTTTCCGTCATTTTAACACTGCATGCTGCCAGAGGACGTTGGTCACGTGACGGTTTTTATTGAGTGACTAACCAGACCATTTTTCATCAGAGTTTATGTTAGACTTGGAAGAATTTTACCCTAAAATATTTTCTACGAGTTCTAGTTGAACAACGAATCCCAAAGCTATTTGGATACACCAAGATCTCCTTCGATTAGAAAAGTTCAGCAATGTCTAGCCTGGTCAGTACCAAGATTGGTGACTGCATGAGAAAAACTCCTAGGAGGAAACTGACCTTATGGCTATACTAAATAATGCAGGCCATAGCAAATAACGCATTTCCTTTCAATCTGAACGCTTTGACTGGCCTGGCAGCGAGCGACAGGAAATTAAGGAATCGTCATCTCCTTAGTACAAGTGACCTACTCTGAGATTTGTGCCGTTGAAAAACATCTGTTACCGAGAGCAACAACAGCAAAGGATTCTTGTGTCATTACAAATGTAGAAAGGAAAAATACAACACAGATTGACAATGTCATCAACAAATCTCAAAAATGAGAATTTCGCTTCCAGGTTTTTTTTCTTTTTCATTGTATTAATTATTTGACAATGAGGAAAGCGACCTTGATGTTACCAAATAAATGAGAGAAAAAAACTTGAAAGTGGGATTCTCTTTTCAATGGGATTGTTGAAAATGTTGATTTTTTTTTCAATTTGATAACATCAATGATAAAGATGGAGGTGCGAGTGGTCTAACAGTTATTAGCGCAGAAAATTGAATCGGCGAACTGAGTTCGAACTCCAACTGTCACAGCGTCCACTTACTCTCTTCAGCATAAATTGGCAATCGGTCTAAGAGACGAACAACATTAATACAAGACTGAAAAGTTCGTTTTTTTTTCTATCCAGCGTCATGATACACGGGCAACGTACAGGGTGAGAAACGTGTTCAACGAATCCATGGGTAACAGTGCTATGCTGAAGCTTCGACGGGCTTAACATGCCATAAACGGATTATAAGAAAGTGTGAAAGTAAGAATAAAGAAAATTAAGAACAGAGGGAAGAAATGATGTGATCACTGTCTCCGCCTCCCCAGGGCAACTCGGGTACGAGTGGAAATTTTTAGATGTATTTGCACATCTTTAGCTTTCAGTCGATCAACCGGCCTGTTTTTAATGTTAAAATTCAATTTTCTTGGTCATATCATGTTGGATTGATATGAAACTCAGTTTAGGCTTTCAGATGAACCATCATCATCTTTCTCTTCGCCCAACTACTACCACTACAACTAGTAATGCTAAATATCAATTTTGGGGGCCATATCATAATGGATTGATATTAAACTTGGTCCAGGTCTTTAGATGAACAATTCGAATCTTCCTCTCCCTATTGCTACTACTGACGCAACGAGTAATGTTAAATATCGATTCTCGGTGCTGTATCATGTTAGATTGATATGAAACTTAGCACTGACCTTCCTCCTTTTCTTTTTACTACTACCACAGATGGTGGATGCATCGTTGAACTTATGGTCCTTGTTACTCAGTGTTATGTTGATAGACTTGATGGTACAATACAGGGTCATAGCGGAGGGTGGGGTTGTGTTGCAATTAGACGATATCAACCTTCCTTGTGAATTAAAATTCTGAATCTTGTACCTGAGCTCGAACTCTGGCCACTGGCGCCAATTTGGAAATGTGCAGCTACTTCGGGTACGATGGGACGATTGTGTTGTGCTGATTCTTCAAGTGTCGGTCAGCTCTAAAAATAATCAGCACTCAAAATCCTACTCTCTGGGTCGATACACTCCTCATGAATACTATCTTTTTATTATTAGATTTACTCTATCTAATTGCTTTTATATCACAACACTCTAGGTCGATATACTCTTCGACCGCAAGAGCAAACAAAGTGAGCATCGAATATAAAGTAGTTTTCTATGAAAACAAGAATAAATAATATTAGGTAACAAAACAAAGAAGTTGTACAGAACTTGAGCGAAAGGGGATAACAGAATGGCTATAGATTAGTGCTCTGCTTAATCATCAAGACTTCTATCACCTAAATTGTAAACGCAACGTCCAGGGAAGACGGGCTTCTGTGGAGTGGCATAGGAGTAAGTCTTTTGGGAAGTTAGTTCTGTTTGCTGTAGCAGTTGAACAATATATCAACCCGGTGTTGTGATAATAATCAATAGTGAAAATAAAACTAGTAATCATATATATTAGAACCGTGTCTGTCATAGTATCAGTAGCGGCCATTAGCCCCTCTCCTTTAATACCCTCTTTTTTAACTACCTAACTCTCTTTTCTCTATCCTACCTCCTGGTCTAACTACCTAACTTTTCTCTCCCCTCTCCCCAACTACCTTTTTAGTAAACTATCCAACTATCTTTTCTCTCCCTCCTACCTTTTTATTAAACTACCTTACTTACTTTTCTAGTATCGTGTGTGTCATACTTATAGGACCAATAGCAGCCCTCAAGCAAGCTTTTTCTTATACGCTCATGGTAACCGTCAGCGAATGATAGTAAGGAAATGATTAATCTATTTTTGAGAAATTCTATGATTGTTCCTTGGAGCAAACATGGAACCTCGTACTTCTCTGTCCGCGATTCCATGCTCTAATGCGCGATTTATGTAACCTCGAGCAAATAGATCGGCCTGAAGACATCAATCCGACAGTCTCCTCTTGTAATAGTTATTCTAATACAAGAGAGGACTGTATCAGATTAACATTTTCAGAAACTGTCAACCCACACTGTCATCAAGGCTGTCAGCAAAGGACTCTTCAGTTTTTTTTTACCTCTCTAGTTCGCAAGCTGGCTGGCTGGCTGACCATGTATGTATGTATGTATCACGTGTACAGGCCGTACAAATGGAGCTAGAGGGCTGAAACTTTAAACATTTACTTTTTATTATGTCTAGAAAAAAATGTTTTGTTTGTTTTTTGACCCACACACACCCTTAAATATTGGGGGGGGAGGGGTCAATTGGTCGTGTAATTTTATGCTAAATTGATCCCTTGGTTTTTGTCCGGCAGCATCCACGCTTCTTTTTCGAAAATTCGGAATTTTTAATGATCACTGTCCAATTAGAGGCGAGAGAAGTAACAGTATACTGCCAAAATACGTTGGTCACTTGACAGTATCTAGAAAGTGACTAACCAGACCATTTTGTTTTATTTCACTTTTGATTTCTTTAGGCGGTTTCTTTCATATCCAAGCGCAAATACAGATTCCCTGGCCTTCGACCCTTCTCGTGCATAAAACAAAACAGACGTCTCTCATTTTGTTTACATTTTGTATCATTATTCTTCCTAATTCCGGAACAATAAGCAAGTCCCCGATGGCATTGTTTGTCTTTAATATTTTGTCTTGGCGGATTCTGAGGACAAAGAATTCTATTTACAATCACTTAGATATTGAGACGTTTCATATCGTCCTTATGCTGAGAAATGATCCGACTAAATGATTATAAACTGCGTTATATTATACAGAAACTATTATTTGAAATGATCTCCCGTTGTTACTTGGTTAATGTATCACTCAGCCTAGACAACGTGAACGAATTGAACAATTAGACAAAATGGGGCTACTGCAGGAATCGAACCTGCGACCGATAGAGTAGCTGCTTCAACGTAGTGTTACTCTTACCGTTGAGCTACCCTATCGTTCGCAAGTCCGATTCCTAGAGTAGCCCCATTTTCTTTGATTGTTCAATCTATCCACGTTGTCTAGGCTGAGTGATACATCAACCATGTAACGACTAAACGGTAGGAGCAAAAAAAACTACGTTGAAGCAGCAACCCTATCGATCGCAGGTTCGATTCCTGCAGCAGCCCAATTTTGTTTAATTGTTTATTCTATTCACGTTGTCTAGGCTAAGTGATACATTAACTGTGCAACGACGGGAGATCATTTCAAATAATAGTTTCTGTACACTATAACACAATTTATAATCTTTCTGTCGGATCATATTTATCCACTTTTTAATACATAACTGTTGCGTTGAACGAAACATATATATATATATAACAATTATATATACGTATATGACAATCATATATATGCATATAACAATCATATATATATATATATATATATATATATATATATATATATATATATATATATATATATATATATAAGGAGAGAGATAGGTTGATATATTTATGAATGCGTTATATTATTGCAATGACCTCCGGTTGTTACATGAAAAATGAGTCATTCAGCCTAGACAGCGTGAATGAATGATTAAAGAAAATTGGGGCTGCTTCCAAAATCGAATTTGCGACTGACAAGGTAACGTCGCTCTTAACCATTGAGCTAAACAGCCCGACAGAAAGGCAAAGGCCAAAATAACTGCTTCTGGGCTCCTAATCCTGAAAGAGCTCAAGAAATATTTTCCTTTTAATGAGTCTATTTTTCAACAGAATCCAGTTTTTGTATAGATCAAGCACGGAGATAATTGATCGGTCGCCAAGTAAAATGACATTTAACCCAACGTGCTTCATAGCGGTAGCTAATTCCCTTTATGGGCACATACGTACGCTATTGAAATACGTCAATGTGATTGTATCAGTGTACTCCTTACAAATACTCTAGCAGTTTTACTATAAAGTAAGTACAGTTACTAAAAAACTGAACACCAACATTCCTAATCCCATGTAATAAAACGTGATACATTATGAATAATATTAAAGATTAAAAGGTCTTATTTGTTAGTTTATTGTCATATTTCATTTTTGTTGATTAAGACTTTTAAAAGAAAAAAAACAGCTGAATCTCAAAAAGTGCATTTGCCGGTATAGCCTTCTTTATTCATGGATATACTGGTATTTTACAAACTCTAAAACATATTTTTGAAGACTCAGAAGAGAAACCTGAACGTAAACGAGATTCAAAGAATCTATACCACAAGTTAGTAAATTTAGTGTATGCTGTTTTTCCATAGTTGTTTGGGAAGAGGTGTAGCGGTGTTTCAACAAAAGAAACCCCAAACCTCTGGTTTCAATGTATTTAATGGTTATCTTCTGGTGTCGTCTTTACTTTTGTTTGTCAAAGAACTGCGAGAAAATTCAGCCAACGAGATTGCACTCAATGAATCAAAAGGAAAGGTTTCATGTGAAGAAGTAACCTCAAGTTACTCAGATGCTTCCAAGCACATTATTACAAAGAGATGTCTAAATGGGAGCAAGCACTATTCCCCCTTTAGAGGAACTGACAAATCTATGATAAAAGTTCCAATTCATTGTATCATTGTATTGAAGCGTAATAATCAAGTTACGCCAGATGACTGACTCACATGAGCAGAATTAGAAAAGGTTCAAGTTTCTCACGGAATTGTGGAATCATTCTGAAATATGGGGCCAGTATCAAACGTATGATAACGCATTACAAATATGATATTGACCACAAGTTAGAAAATGACTATCATCAGTTCAAAGAATATTTGCATTTAAGGAAATCCCAAAACACAAAAGAAAACACGCCATTTAATGCGTAATACGCACAGGCCCTTCAGTTTATTTGAAAGCGACGTTTAATTGAAGTGCTCCTCAGTATCAATATTACGCTTAAGCTGCACTTGACAATGTCTATCACGAATTGTGAAGCTATCCTTGAAGGACAAATTTCGGTGTATCATGAGCGGAGAGTGGTTAAATTCTATATTCATTTTGTATTTAGAAAATGAGTGCAAGGTAGCTCTCCAATGACAAAATCGTAGGTGAATGTGTTGCTAGAAAAATAGTATTATGTAAAATGTACTTTATGTTGTATGTATTCTTATAGGTGTCAGAAATTTAAGATTATATTGACTGCTGTCTTTGCTATGTTTTATTTCATCATTCCATAATGCATGTATGTAAGGTTTCCATAACTCTTGTTGACTCTTAATCTCGACACCATTCTTTAGACCTATTAGAATGAGAACAATCTACTTTTATTACAAATGTTAAGAGCTACTCTTACTAAAAGTACATACAATTTTGTAATTCTGTCATTGTGGATCATGTATACCGAAATATGCTTTAAAAATACCCACCAAATTGCTTCCAAAGCAAAAAATTAATAGATAGCCGTAGATTCTCCCAAATCCCATTGAAGGAGATAACCGTGGTTACGTAGATCTCATTGCATAGCCCCATTTTCAAGGACCCAACTTCATTATCCCTGCTCTCCACCCTTTTTGCCCCGAGGTCTTTGCAAGGGAAATAATCCCTATGGGATTTGTTGAATGTCACCTCATTGTTGCTGGTTGCTGAGGGACCCTCATAACAGTTCAAGCTTCAGGGTTCCAAAATATAAGTCCACCACTGCCCATGCGTCATACCTGGTAGTAAGCATTGATTGTAATCTTTACATTTTAAGCATATTGGTAGTTTGCTTTTCAGTATGTCTCTATTTATACTAAATACTTTACAGACAATCGTTATGTACCGTCTTATTCCATTTCCGTGATTGTTCTCTAGCTTTATCGCCTGTAACTGTATTCTTTAAATTCTTGTAAGGTTTCATTGTTTTATTTTTATTCACTTTCCAGACTGACTTTGAGCCTTACTTTAGTCTTTGTTTTCTTCATTCAACCCTATTTTGGCTTTTCTATTTAGATCAGCCAACATGTTTTATATATCCTCCGCAGTTTCTGGTGTTAATGCGTTATCATAACAGTACCTTGAACTGTTCAAATAGTCACCGTCTATATTTACTGTCACGTTTTCCCAGTCTATTTTCCGAATGATGCTTTCAGGGCTCACAGGAAATGGGCTTTCGTGATATCATATCCCCTTGTCTTACTCTTTTTCCAATCTTTATCGTGTTAGTATCTTTATGGAATCGAAATATTGCAACGATGAAAAAGTAAAAACCAACAAAAAAGTTTATGTACAAAAATCATCTGGTATACCCCATTATTCATCTTACCCGTAAAAACCAACATAGGGAAATATTCCTCGAATAAACAAGAAAAAAACTGAAAATTAGTTATAGTTGTACGGATAGTTTTCATAAGTTCATGACAAAGCACAACGATTGAGTAATACGCGATAATACTAGTTGAGAAAATAAGAATAAACCAGATTACTATTGTGCAAACTGCAATAGATACCCTTCGCAAAACAAATGTCCAAAATCGAATATTGTACATCAAACCAAAATATAAACCTTAGAGAAACCCTTAGAAATACTCTATAGGAATATCTAAAACACTCTTTAAACCAAGATCTGCCAACTATATATCAAAACGGAAAATACAAAAACAATACATCATTATCAATATATCACTGGAGACAAACAGATAGCAGTCTCATACACACAGTAAAATGGAAAATATTAAAACAAACACACAAATGCCTGAACATTGAAACCCCATGTTAACTATGCCTAAACGAGAAATTTGAAATCCTTACCTTTACCAATAGATCAAATAAACGAAAAACAGAATTATTAAATTGAAAAAATGAAGAAGCATTAAAATGCCAAAACCGTTAAAAAATTTCAATTAAAAGCACAATTTAACACCCCACAAATAGATATACATAAATCAATCACTATAGCAATCTTATTCCAATCATCATCATCATCATCATCATCATTATTATTATCATCATCATTATTATTATTATTATTATTATTATTATTATTATTATTATTATTATTATTGTCTTTAAGAACAACAAAATCACCTTTTTATAATTGTCTTTGATATAAAAAAATATACCAAACCTAGAAAAGAAAATAGAAACATTTGAACGAACAACTAAGGTCATGTTAACGAGAACCCTAACTCTGAAGAGCAGATTAAGGATTAAATACTACCAGAGAGGAAACACTGCACAAAAAGCTGATGTTTTAACAATACACTGATGAAGAAAGTGTCTGCAGTATCCCTTGCAAATTTATAACTACTAGACATTAAATTATCTCTTCTATGTAAAACATATCGAGCAGTGACCAACAACTAAACAAGAAAAAAGAAAAGGAAAGACATATACATAGAATAATAGGAAGTTTTTCCATCCAGAAAAATAGAAATTAAAAAAATTTAATCATTCACCTGAAGAAGCTAAAACATGGCTAAAACATAAACGTGTTCGTGTGGCAAATACTTTTATTCATCATATTTTGTACTCTACTCTAATTTTGATGTTCAATATATTGAGAACTTTATGGAAAAAATCCAACACACATTGGATATAGCATTATATTATATCCTTAATTTTTACTTTCATATATATATATATATATATATATATATGTATATATATATATATATATATATATATATATATATATATTCCAGAAAGCCTTACAGCTTTAAATACTAAACTCATTAAAGAAAATTTCTTTCAAATGTCACTTAGATTTTTGTGTTACTTTAGTCACTCATTTTCCAATTTCCTTTAATTTAATATATGTAATTTTCTTCAGGGCTTTTTCATGTTTTACATATAACTGTGGTTACCACGACTTCGTTGCTGGTGGGGAGGAGCTCACTGCATGGCCTCACTTACAAGGACCCCGTTCTCTGCCTTTTACTGTCGTCAGAACGAAACAGAAATTCACTTACTGTTTCTGCATTTACACAAATATTTCAAGTGAGGGCACTCAGCTGCTCAACGTGGCATGGTTGCGGGAAATCAACAGTAATACTGCTCTTACACCATGGTTTTCCGGCAGTATAGATCAAATACCACCTCCTCTCAAGTTATAACGTTTTTATTTTTTAGCTGTTAACTTGGATTAATATAAAAAGCCTTTGTACTTTTGGTACCAAAAAGGTACCCAAAAAAGAGGAAGAACACTTTGACTGTATATACCTGAATACCCCAATATATAGTCAATAAAACTTCATTGTTGTAAGAATAAATGATCTTACTTTAACTGAAATTTACTTACTTTTCCCGTATTCATATTTTCGAGTGTATCTCAAGAGGATCGATCTTTCTATATAAACAGAAATTCTCTTTAGATATATTCATTTCTTCAACTGTATCCTGAAAATAATTGGATCCTAAGCTGCATTAATATTGGTGCCAAGAGGATTTATCTGAGCCTAAACCAAACACTTCAGGGCTTAGAATCTCATCCTACCTGAATTTATATATGAATTTATATTCATATCAGTAATTGATTGCTTGATTTGATGCCACAATAACGCAGCGTTGATCGGGAGGTTTACAGTATTTTTACATATGGTGCCTACTGGGACCAGTATAGTGACTACACGGCAATAGACCTTTCTTCACGTGTCCCAGCTTTTTTTCTGAGTTGATACAGTGGCATCTTAAAATGGTTCAGAATCTTACTTTAATCGACCAATTGTCATTCTTGTCAGTCATTTGTCTACGCATAACAAAAGGACGGCTCAAGCCGTGGCCACCAAATCTTCAGAGATATTTATGAAACTATGTGGCACAATTTTAGCATATTGGTTTTTGAAAATCTTGAGATTTTTTCCTTGTGTTTTTGTGAGGGGTTTAACTTATCATTTTGTTCAAATATTTTAGGTTGACATCTATCGGAAATCCTGCCCATAGGGTGGATTTTCAGCATGTTCAAAATAACTCGTGCGTAATTCCCAGGGGTTGGTGTTGTAACTCACGG
Source organism: Thysanoteuthis rhombus (assembly GCA_963457665.1). Lineage (NCBI taxonomy): Eukaryota > Metazoa > Mollusca > Cephalopoda > Oegopsida > Thysanoteuthidae > Thysanoteuthis > Thysanoteuthis major. The sequence goes on from OY735233.1 coordinate 4,181,161, forward strand.
AAAAACTAGGATTACGAATGAGGCAAATAGGCAGGCCCCCGCCACTTAGAAAATTGGTACCTCACAACCTTCCCGCTCTCTTTTGGCTTTATGAAGCTAAAATTCACAAATATCAAAACTTCATGGTAATCGATGCTCGAATTAGGGAAAAAGGCCAGGATTTAGATTGCTGATTTTCAAAGTTGGCAGCTCCCGGAAAAATTGCCGCAACACAATCTTTCTCTATTTGCCCTTAGACGTAAGCTAAGTTTTTATAAATATCAGGAACTGGCTGATTAGCACAAAATCACCCATGGTAAAAGGGATACTTGTTTTTAACGAGAACAGTGTGTAAATTTTCAAACGGGGCCAAGAAATAAAGATACGTCATTCTTTTTGACGACATCGTATGTTAGGAACCGTCAACCAAAGTTTATCAACATAGCTAAATGCAGGTTTCTTCAGTTTTTGAGTATTCTGCCTGGCTGGCTATGTATGTGTCACGTGTACAGGTCGTACCAATTGATCTAAAAGACTGGAAACCTATCTTTATTAGGTCTTGAAGGAAGGGTCAATTTACGATGTAATTTCATGCCAAATTGGCTCCTTAATTTTAGTCTAGCAGCGTTCGCGACTGTTTGTTTAGTTTTTTCAATTTGTTTTTTTTTCAATTGTCCAACAAACAGCGAGAGAAGTAACTTATTCAATGATCATTACTTATTCCAATGTTTTTTAATTGATCACCCCCAACACGGCATGCTGCTAATAGACATGGCCTATTTGACAGTTCTATTGAGTGATTAACCTGACTTCTTTCTTTTGCTTCGACTTTAGCATAAGCATTAAAATCTTAAAAATACTCTGGCTCTGGTCCATAAAACGTAAAAAGAAATGTTTTTTCCATGAATAAATTGACGGGAAATCGATGTTCCAAGGTTTGCTTTTGCTGCAAAATATAAGTTTCTTTGTCTGCGACTTTGGGAAGAGTTATTAACATACCAACTCTTGTTTGAACAATGTAATGTCTTCTTCCAATCTTTGATGTTAACACAATAGTTCGGCCGATTAATCCTTCGGCATTCTTCAGGTGGTTAGCTTTGCATCACCGGAGGAAGAAACCGATGAAAGAGACTCTCCTTGCTTACGGATATTACATTTTACACCTGAAAAATTCGTAGAATAGATCGGCTGAAAAGTTATGTCAACAACCAAGATGGAGAGAAGAGATCATATTTTTCGAACGAAAGTTTCTTTGTCTGAATTTCTGAGAGGGGGAATTATCGTTATCATACACTTGGATTAATGTTTTCATCTTGGTTCTTATAGTAACGACCTTTCGACCTTCCTCCGACATTCCTCAGTTTTATGTCGCAGATGGTAACTTTCTGAGAATTTCGAAATGAACCCACTGGGACACATGGCCCGGTGGAAAAAATGTAGACTAAGCGTATCTTGTAATCTGCTGATCGTGACTTTAATCTCTGGAGCGAGAGGAGTAAATTTGGATCATAAGAATTCACACTGAAACCTGCTTCAACTAAGCAGCAATTAAAATGACTAAATTAGTACTATTTTACTGTAGTAAAACCAAAATAAAAAATCGAAGTTAATACGATGCGTTTTAAAGTTTTTTGACAAGTCCGCTATAATTTGTAATGTTTTTGATTTGTTAAGATGAGCAGCATATAGATCATAACATTTTAGCTGGCATATTCAGGGGTTGTGAATGTAAAATAATTATGATGTATCTGCTCTACTCTCGTATATATTACCAAAAACGTAGCATGATGTGTTTAGTGCACCACAAAGTAACAAACACTGGCTTCTATATATTAATCACTGCTACCAACAACAGACTGGTTAAATCACAGTTGCTGGTTTCACGTTCTTCATGTATTCTAACATATATATATATATATATATATATATATATATATATATATATATATATATATATATATATATGTGTGTGTGTGTGTGGGGGGGTGTTAAATACCTAAATAGATGCATATATATATATATATGTATATATATATATATATATATATATATATATGTGTGTGTGTGTGTGTGTGTGTGTTTGTGTGTGTGTGTGTGTTTTTGTGTGTGTGTGTGTTTGTGTGTGTATGTGTGTGTGGGGGGGGGTGTTAGATACATATATATATATACATATCCGGACATTGCCCTTCCCTTACTGTTCGTAGTAGAAACCTGAAATTCCGCGCATTCACTCCTCGCAATGAGTGGAGGAAATGTTGTTATTCTGTGAGGGGCTCAATATGCAATGTGAATTTATACTAAATTGGTCATTAGTTTGTACCTGCATGTTTGTTTTTTTTTAATTCAAACCTTTTTAGTGATCACAGCCTAACAAAAGGTGAGTAAAGTAACTCATTCATTGATCACCCTTTTTTCTAACTTGTTTTCCAAATTGATCAACCCAACACAGCATATATAGATGATAGTGATTCATAGGTTTGCTTTGGATGAATATGTATTTTTCTGATTATTTGTTTGTTTGCTCTCAAGTGGGATTATTTAATTGAATAATTTAAGTTCCTATTATGAGACAATAAATAGATTACGCCATAAAAACTCTCCAGACTTTATGTTTGATAACACATCAAAGTAGTTTTGAGATGAGTTGAAATTTAAAAAAAAATAGAATAGGATACTTGAATTATTAAAGATAAGCTACCAAATAAAATAGCTTTAGGCTCCTTAGAGTCGATCCATATATGAGTAACCCCGTTTTTTGGGGTGGGTATATCTCAGTAGATTCATAATGCACCAAACCATTGTAACAACTTTTTTGTAAGATTATGTATTGAATGCTTTGTGTTTCCATCTTTCTCATTGCTTTATATGAAGGATTGGCTCGAAGAGGAAAAACCTTCAAATGAAATCCTCTCAGAAAACGGTAGAATTCCTCTTAAACGAACAATAACCTTTGCAAACGTTACCAAATAACTAAGATTTTTCTAAGTTCCGATATCGAAATAATGGATTCGTTCTACCTTTGTACATTTCATTGCGACATATTAGCTTGGTCTCTGTAAAGACTCTTTCGAAATACAATATTTCTTTATGTCTACTGTTTTGATACAGCTTACGTACGAAGTGCATCCCTGATTTGATTAGCTAAATACATCTTACAAAAGCAATGTCTTTTGTATTCGTTTGAAATCTGGATAGATAGATAGATATACAGAGAGAATTAGATACGGGAATGAAAAATGGTTTCAAAAGAATACAAAAGATGTTACTTTTGTAGTATCTCTCTCTCTCTCTCTCTCTCTATATATATATATATATATATATATATATATATATATATGTGTGTGTGTGTGTGTGTGTGTGTGCGTGTGTGTGTTCATGTGTATTTATCTCAGCATATTCATAACTATGTCTATGTATCTATATTAGTCTATTCATATTTATTTTTCACAGTTCATTCGCATCTATCTAAGTCTGTTCATATCTATAAGTTTGTTCATTTCTATCTGCCTGTTTATATCTACCTATCTATCTATCCCAGTCTATTCATATCTATCTACCAATCTATCTATCAGTCTGTTCATATCTATCTCAGACTGTTCATATCCCTCTCTATCTATTTACCTATCTACCTACCTACCTACCTACCTGTGAACTCATGTATCTCTATCTATCTATTTGTACAACTTTGGACAATATCAGAGAAGCCAGAGAGTGCAATTGCTAAAATGCTATGTTAAAAAATGGAAAGACAGAGATATCAATTCGTATCATTAATGGAATTGTTCTCATACACCTAAACATTTCTAGAAACGCTAGAAATGGCAGAGGTGGGAATGTTGTGATGAAAACAACACTGAGAATAATTTGTAGTAAATTGATATTACAATTACTAACATTACTTAAGGAACAACCCAATCTTTTAGCTACGAAGCTGGCAACATCGTGAAAGTAATATATTTGCTTTGGGGTGATTTTAAGCTTGCACTGAACGCTAAAGATTCTTCCGTTTGTTTGGGACAAAACATGTCGAAGCCAAGGTCAAATAAATGTCAGTCATTTTAGAAAGAGATCAATGTTCGGACAGACGGTTGCCCGGGTTTTGTCGCGAGCAGACATAAAATCGGAAGTGAATCACGCTGGAGAAACTGTCTATTTGGTATGAAAAGGAAGTGAGATAAGTAACTCTCATGAGAAACGAAGGAAAGGACGAAATTTAAGAGTATTTTTGTCAAGAAACTGATGGATTAATTCGCCTCAAAGGCCGACCAAGGACAAATATAGATGCCTCTTTATGGAGAATAAAACATTTGAAAACGTCTATCGTTAGTTTAATGGAAATCAATGCGCATTACTTGCATACTAGCATATTACCCGTCAAAACACTCGAAATCAAATTCCTGGATCCGTCTCAAATTTTAATCCCAACACCTAAGAAAATTCATGGTATGCAACCTGAGAAATAACGTTTGATTTGATTATTGCGTTCAATCCGGATGAATATGTTGCTTGATTATACTTTTTAATTGGAAAAGAATAAACTTTTTGGAGCCTCTATATTCTAGTTAAATACCACCTTGAGTTTATGCATGTCGAAGTAAAGATTACCCTGACAACTGTCAAATGGAGGATTCAAGAACTTCTCGAATACTAAGCAAGCGCTTCACCATTTAAGAACATTCATTCATCGTCCATATTATTATTACTCGGATATGAATACATGCTGAAATAAAATGTGATATCTGTCATCATAAATTCATACATATATATATATGAATTTATATGCATTTGTGTGTGTGTGTTTGTGTGTGTGTGTGTGTGTGTGTGTGTGTGTGTGTGTGCGTGTGTGTATATATATTGTGAATGCATACTAGATTATTATATGATAATAACTGCCATCGTAATTTCATATGCATACGTACAGGGAGGACGATTTATACACAAAAACACACTTGCAGATATATGCATGTACATATATGTATTTGTGTGTAAATATATATACATATGTGTGTGTGTGAATATATTTATATACGTGTATGTCTCTTCCAATATATATATATATATATATATATATATATATATATATACATATATATATATATATATATATATATATATATATATATGAAAGTATATATATATATATATATATATATATATATATAGAGAGAGAGAGAGAGAGAGAGAGGGAGATAGGCAGGCAGACAGAGAGAGATAACGAGAGATTTAATGGCTGATACGGATGTCTATACTGCAGAAGAGTGACTCTAAGATGATTCTTGAGTGAATGATTATGTTAATAAAAAAGTACAACTTTGAAAGAAATACAAGAACAATATTCGCAAAGATTCAATAAGAGATTCAACATTACCCCCGAGCGTTACATTATACATTTATGGGGAAGAAGGCTTTCTATATTGGAAATTATATTGATTTAAAACACTCTTACCATCCACAAATAGAGAGAATGCATAATGTTCAACATTGCTTCTAAAGTATTACATAGATGGTCTTCCGTGATTGCACAGACGAAGCTGTTTATCATGATCACGTATAATGTTATCAAACGGTTATTGTTAACAGTCTGCCATAATTGTTGAATTAAAATGAATCAAAAGTTTTGAAATTATATCAAATATTTACTGTCAGGAACAATCTATCGTAATTGTTTTGTTAAAACTAATTTAAATGTTGATATGATATCAAACTGTCATTGTTAGCAACAGTCTGACCTGACTGCTTAGTTAAAATGAATTAAGATATCACATGGTTATTGTTAGCAACAATCTGATCTAGCTGATTAGTTGAATAATTGTTGGCAACAGTCGGTCCAAACTGTTTAATTGAAACTGATCAAATTTCATGCTTATCTTTATAACTTAAAGTTCTTAATAGAAATGAATTTAATAACATAAAAATAAATCTATATCAATAAATGTAAATTTATGACAATAAATATAAGTTGTTCCAATTTATATATCCTTAGCTTAATTTTATCAGCTGACCCTAAGTGATCACACTAACCATTGAAAACTGACGCCCTCCCACTAAAAAGTATTTAGGGAAAAATTTGAAAAACGCAGACATATCGAGTAAATATTTAAATTGTCGGTCATCTAGCCCCGTTAATGCAGTCTGTACACAAGAAGGCAAGACAGAACAAATTGAAGAAACCCACGTTGTCAGTTTCAGCTGACTGTTTCCAATAAGATTGGTTCTCCCTAATTTATTATCTTTTGTTTTTGTAATAACGTTTTGAGGTGTGTACTTGTGCATGCTTCAATATCGGTCTGCGAATATATGTTTGATAATGTGCGTATACATTCAAGTATATACGTGTGTGAATATGAGTGTGTATACGTGTGCATGAGAGTCTCTCTGTTTGCAAGTGGATGGCTGAATACGACATACGTTCATGAAAGTAAAATATGTGTGTACATGCAAGTATATGTATACGAATACATACAGATACTCAAGAATATCAGTCTTCATATAATTAATGTATGTGTATTTATAGATGCGAGTATATGTGTGTGTGACTGTATGCGTGTCTGAGTGCATGATTATAAGCGTGTCAGTGTGTGTAAATGCGAGTATATGTGTGCATGAATATGTACGGGCGTGTGTGAATACATGCGAGTACGCGTTCATGGATGTTTGTGAGTGTGCGTGTGTACATCAATGTATATGCATCTGTGAGTATGTATGTGCGTGTATGTGTGTATGCTTGTGTAGGTACTTCATAGTATCAAAGGTTTTGTAAAGTTGCCTTTTGGCCTTGCTGTTAATATTGTAAGAATCACTTATCCAGAGAAGATGTTCATTATCTTATATCGAAGCAGACAGTAATTCATTGTAGATCATAATGAGATTACGAAAGCTAAAATAGGACAAATTTATCAAATTAGGCTGGATACAAATAAGAACCGTGAAATAATCATGTCAGTTTTTTTCTTTCGTTTTTCTAACTCTTTTAATCCAGTATGTGGCAAATTCAGGTATGTATCCGTTCCAACATCTGCATTAATCTATAAACTGCAGATGACGGAAATTTCCATCATTGCAGACCTTTGGCTAATTTGTGGATTATATCTTGACCTATTCGACGTGTACAGATTTACAAATTACTCGAAATTTAGTTACAGCACAATATTTCCTTGCCTTTCTCAGACAAGCTTTTTTCTGCTTGGCAATGAAAGATATGAGAAGGTTGAAATCTATAATTCAGTGTTTAAAAAGTTCACTGTCGCTTGACGCACATGAGCGTCTTGTGGCATGCTGTGCATTGCCTTTGATGCACATGTGCGTCCATTCAACGGTTCCATTTAAGGCAATATAAATAGCTACAGTCTTGTGGCACTGAGTAGAGGACGTTCTTATTTTGATCCACTAAATGTTGCGCTATCAAAGGTAGCAGTGGAAGTCCAAGTTGGAGTTGATATTAGTTTTCCCCCGTAAGGAGAACAAGAACAATCCTAGCCTAGTTTAAGGAAGTAAACTCTTCACTGTTTGTCCATCCCGATGCGTGAAACCAAACTGATATATGAAATCAACATCTCCCTACCGTGGTTTGAAATCCCAACCAAGTAATTGCTGGGCGACTCTCAATCCAACTGAGCCAATCTGACAGATCTGATATATCTACGGATTTATCTGTTATATATACGATATAAAAGTTGCTGTAATCATCTTCAGTTGGAATAGAAGTAGAAATGGAGTTTGACCAGTTTCGTATCGTTCGATTTTTTATCAGTAACATTGCAAAGAGAAAATAAACACAGTAAAAACAAGCGTGGCTACACAAGGGCCAAACCCCCTTGCTTCCTTGAAATCTAAAAAGTAAACAAAACAGAGTTCATTTCTCCATTCAATATTGTTCCAAAACTACGTGTCCCATTTCTATTTTATTTGTAGTTTCTGTAAATGGGATTAGCAAATTTTAGCAAAACAATCAACCTGAGTTGAGCTCTAGAGGTGGGAGTGAATTCGCCAACAGTTTTTTCGTATGTCACTGTGTCACTGTTATTCGTGTATGGCGTGACTAGTTTTGGGTCTGGTCATTGTCATCCGTCATTGATGTTACATAAGAAAATAAAATCGAAACTCAATAGTTGGAATGTAATTTCAACTTTTAAAAATGTAAATCGGCGATTTGTTCATTCGGTTATATGTCTGTTTGACCAAATGTCCGTCGGTGGAATGTCCATTCGGTGATATGTCCATCAGCAAAATGTCTGTCTTTCCTAGTGATACTCAGTTTCTGCCTAGTGACACTGAGCAGAGAATGCGTTTATTTTGTTGCAATGCATGTTGTGGAGAACGTGACGATATTCTAATTTAGCATTTCATTCACAGATTAACCCATTCAGAAACTCCAATTCTCTTTGATCTTCCATTATATCCTCGCCTTCCGTCGAACTGGACTCCGTTTATTGATCCGTATCGATTTTCACTTCGAGTTCTCTAAAACACTAATTAATATTTGATCACTGTAAATAAACAGAAATGTTCATTTTTGGTTCCATCATCACAATGATTATCGTCTATTTTTGAAACACCGAACTGACTGCTCAAAGAGGGGTATTTAACCAAAACAGAAGTGAGAGTTTTCAAAATCTAGCATGTTTTATATTGACCATCTTTGATCCTCAATCCTCTGCGGGTCAATTCTCTGAGGAGTTCTCTCTGTAATACGTATTGCATACACGGTGTATATATGTTTGCATATATATATATATATATATATATATGTGTGTGTGTGTGTGTGTGTGTGTGTGTGCGTATGTGTGTGTGTGTGCGTATGTGTGTGTGTGTGCGTATGTGTGTGTGTGTGTGTGCAATGCTCTTCCATAGGAATAGAGCACTGGTGGATGAGGAGTTACTGCGTAAAAAATGAATATATTGCTTAAATTCAGCCTTACTGACCTCCCAGTTCCGTAGTCCAGAGGTAGGATATCGTATATAACGAACTATTGGGAATGAGGCAAACCCAGGAGTAAAAGTATATGGAAACCTTATCAGTCAATTGATTGATTGACAAATTAATCAATCAGTATGCAACACATTTTTCGGGAGGGTTCCAATTTTCAGTATCATATGTGTACATTTCAGTGGTTAAAAGGTTAGGTTTCCATAGAAAACAAATTTAGCATCGGACAATTTGCTTTGAAAGGAAAAATGAAAACCGAAAACGAAAATCCATGGGAAGCCATAATGATGAGTCTGTTAAGTATCAAGACTGTTTTCTATGTGTGAAAGAATATATGGTAGCTTGGTATTATCTTTTGATGGAAGTAGTATCAGCAGTTATGGTTGTTTTATGGGTTGTTTTGGTCAAGGGGTGGGTATTCTTGAGAATTGGTTGTCATGGTTACTGGGAATCCAGGTTTTGGTCCAGTGCTAAGCTATTTGGGTACTTAGAGAGGTAATACAGAGTCAGTTCATTTATATGTTTATATGCTAAATTACCCAAAGGTGCCTACATGCGTGAATAACCTTACAAAAACATTAAACCATACACACATAACCATAAATACATACACGCATATATATATATATATATATATATATATATATATATATATATATATATATAATTTAGCATCACCCCACGCACATACATACATACATACATACATACATATACAAACACAACTAAGTAGAGTTCAATGTTATGTCATGCGGGAAAATATAATGGGTGGATTCTATTCCATGGACTTCTGTCTGGGTAAGTATTGTATACTTGTAGGAAGTACGTTGGCTTGGGTGTGGGTAAAATACGTATATAAGACGTGGGATGCGTGTTGGGGTTGAAATGGAAGCATTTATAAAGTGTAACATCATCACTTAGAAACGAGAGATGGGGTCAAAGTTACTTGTCAGTATTGGTAGTTGGATACCATCAGTGAAGTAGAACTACAGGTATATAAATAGTATATCCGTGTATAAGGATGGGCGTTGGTAATGATAGGGATGAAGTATTGGACATTATTTAGGAGTATTCAGGTTATGTGGCCAATAAGTTGGAGGGGTTCTTTGTTATGAATGTTCGAGTCTCAGTTGGGAAATGCATGTTCTGTAATCTTAATAATCATAATTGACCATACATAGGTATCAATTAGGGGTCGTGTGAGTATGTGTTACGTTCCCAATTATAGATATGCATAAAAGAAGAGTTAGGTATGGATTAGGTAAGATAACTCTGTAACTAACTATATGTAGGCGGGGGTCGAAATTGTATAGGTGGGGCTTTTGTGGAGAAATTGATGTGCATTATGTTGTAGTGATATTATTGTGCTTATTTAGTTCATATAGTTATCAAGTCCAATGTGTTGAATTGCCACTCTGATTTACCTTAATATTGCAATTTATTTTAGTACATTCTAGGGGTAGATGACATTTTTGCTTCTGTAGTTGTAATTATGATGTAGAAAGAGCGGGTGAAAGAGTTAGTGTGTTGAAGGTAGTTGCAGTATAAACTATAGCTATTGTTGCAGGGTTGGCAGAATTTAGGGGTTTAGGAATGGTATTACGTGAGACCTTGTTATTTATTAGAGTGTTACTGCTATTTTCAATATTTTGGGGTGTATGGTAGGCAATGACGCATGGTTCAGGGAACATTTCTTCAAATTCTATTTTGTTAGAAAATATATTCCATTTTTTATTAATTACACGTGACAGAGGTCGGAGTATGTCGTGGGAGGAGGTTATGAGTGGTGTGCGATTGAGTTTGGGTATCGAGGGGGTCATTTTATTTGATAATCTATTTCTCGTAAATATCCTCGTATAGTTACGTTTATTTGTATATATATATATGTGTGTATGTGTGGGTGTGATAATTTTCCTCATCATCATCATCATCATCAGTCTTTTAACGTCCGTCGTTGGACATAGACTTTCCTCAGGATTTGCCACACTTCTCTATCATGGGCGTCGCGGACCCAGTACTTTCTGTAATTGTCTAGCTCGTCTCTCCATCTAATATTCTGCCGGCCTCGGTTGCGCATGTGATCTCGAGGGATCCATGTCGTGAGTCGTGATGTCCATAATTTATTTCGAGACATTTCGTTCGACACCGCAATTAACCGTGTAGCAAATCGAGCTGTCGACCACGTAAATGAATAAAGAAATGGATGCCGTGCGAAACTCGAACTCTCTTCCATCGGGAAGCAGACTTAACTGAGCAAACAACACCCTTGGAAAGCGGGAGTTTGGAATAACGTATTTAAACCGTCCAACTCTCTACTCTGAAGTATAGGTATAAATATTAAAATTCATAAGTATCTGTTCCGATTTTCCTGTCAGTATGTATGTACCATTAGATTGGACAGCTTATATCTGGCAGAATGTGACACCTATAGAAATAATTTATTTGGAAACTCCACCTCCATTCTACTAATACAGATGACCCCACCCCCATATATATATATATATATATATATATATATATATATATATATATATATATATATAAACTAAGAAGCAAATCGAACAGCCCTGGACTGCATAGATAAAGAAACTGAGTTTACGGAGCTTTGGCAAGATTAACAGTCCTAGAAAGTTCACTAATATTGCTCACCTTCCTATCCCACAATTTACATATTTATTCATTTTTCAACATAACCACCTTCCTTGTCAATGCTCTTTGCCCAACGCTTCTCCATGAAACACATAGACCAATACTTTGAAAATTTAAGATAAAAATTCGCTAACTGTGCCAGTCTACGGACATATTGATTCACACTCGTATATATCTGTCCATATATATATATATATATATATATATATATATATATAGTATAAAAAAGGCAATTTGGAAAGAGAATTGGATTGTTGTTGAAAATTAAACTATTTATTACTTTAAACCGTTTCGTCTAACGACTTCATCAGAATGTAAAAACATACAAGTGTATGGATTTCTTACGAGTGAATTTCAAATGGGCATGACGGAGCAGCTGATGGCAAGCCTAAAAGAGGACTTTGGAAGCTGTTTTGAAAAATTGAACGAAACGCTGATCTCACATGAGAAGTACTTTGAAAGCAACCAAGATGCCATTGCTCTTGGTGGGCTATAAATGTTTTAATATCAAATGGCTGGATATTTTCGTCTTTTCTAGTATGGCAATAATTCTAGATTGTATGAATTTGAAGAGAGTCAATAGTTTGCTAGTTATCTATGAAAATCTGTAAAGCGTTATTCACAAAGCGAATATGCATAGAAGAAAGTAGTACCCCCTAATACATTTGACCAAAAACCTTTGACCATAAATATCTGAAGAGGTTATCGTCCCTTATGGGAATGGTCTCAAAAGCGAACAACATGCAACACATTTCGAGCGGCAAAAATGTGAATCCTTTACGGGTCAAAATTCTTGGAGGAAGATTTTTGTGTTTGGTATTGACTTTTCACTTTCTTGGTTAAATGTTCTTCACCCTCGCGCCTCCTGCTTGCCTTTTTCTTATTCTCCTTCTCCAGCTTCATAGGATATGCCCGATTGTTGTTGTTGTTGTTTTTCTTCTTCTTCTTCTTCTTCTTCTTCTTCTTCTTCTTCTTCTTCTTCTTCTTCTTCTTCTTCTTCTTCTTCTTCTTCTTCAGATTTTCCTTTCTGTTTTGATTCCTCTCCTGTTTCTTCAGATTTTTCTTCTTCTAATTTTACTTCCTTATCAGATTCTTTTTAGTGTTATTGTATACGGCTTTTTCAGCTTCTTTCTCAGCTTCCTTCTTCAGTTTCTTCTAATTCTCTTTCTTCTTCTTTTTTTCCTTTTTATTTTTGTTCTACTTCCCCTTCTCCTTCAGCTTCAAATTTTTCTTCTTCTTCTTCTCCTTCAGATTTTTCTTCTTCTTCGGATCCTTTTTCACGTTCTTTTTCAGATTTTCCTTGTTCTCTCTACTCTCTTCGTTCTTTTTCTTCTTCTTCTTCTTTTTCTTCTTCTTCTTCTTCTTCTGATTTTCTTTCTCTAGATTCTCCAGCTTCTCCTCCTCATCATCCTTCTTTTCCCCTTCCTTTTTCTTATTCCTCTCATCATTTTTATTATTATTCCCCAACACCACATATTAATAGTTTATTCTCTCCTCTTCCTCATCATCTCCATTATAGCTTTACTTCTTCAAATCATCTTGTATCTTCCCCCCCACCCCACCCAGCTGGCTCTCCTTCAATTTCTTAAGGACGCATCTTCCACGCCAGATCAGATCTAATTCGGTTTCAGACTGAATTACATCTAATACACTCCAGCCATTTGAACTATTTCAGATAAGATCTCAAAGACAAAAAAATCCGATTTCTTTGAAATGATACCCAACAAAATACAGCAGAATGTATCCTCACCTTTTGGTTGTATAGGTTTATTGCAAAAACCCTGCAGTTTGATAGAAAAAGGAGTCTGAACTGAAATAATAATTTTGGGGCGGTCGAATGGGTGTATTGCCCTTTGGAAAGATATGAATGACATCTCCATTCTTCAGAGAAAAGGGTACAAATAGTGCAGAGTGAGGTGAATGTCACTTCGGGTGCTTGTCGCCGAGTAATGATTTTATACATGGGTCCCAGATAGGGATAGCTGAAGCTGTTTTCAGCATAAGGATACTATTTACTTTTCAACAAGAATTCCAATGGGTGTAACTCAGCTGTAAGTAATAGAACTACGTGCTACAAGGTTTCATATCGATATCAGATGAAGGTTCAATGGCATTAATCACAGCTGATCCATTTGGGAAATCAATAGAAAGTATTGGCTTACATTTCTGTCATAACAAATCTATCATCAGGCCTTCAGAGGCGTTACAGAGTGATGCAATCTATAAATATTTTACAGATGGGCCGATGAAATATGGGAAAATCAGAATATCTTTATAAAAAAGTATATATTTAGGCACACACACAGACGCAGACACACGTACGCATACACACACACACACACACACACACACACATACATATATATATATATATATATATATATATATATATACATATATATATATATATACACATATATATGATGCACTTACTGTAGTATATATATATATGTATATATATATATATATATATATATATATATATATATATATATATATATATATATATATATACTACAGCAAGTAGTATATATATATATATATATATATATATATATATATATATATATATATATATATCACAGCAAGTGCATCATATATATACTAGAATATACCCATCCAAAATAATGGACCTATGTGACTGTAGATCAGCATTAAGGTGCCAAAAGCTATTTGGTGATTTCTTTTTAATAATTCAAGTAACCTTATTTTAAGTTTTTTTGTTGGGTTTTTTGTTTTTTGTTTTTTGTTTTTTTGTTTTTTTAGCCTCAACTCAACTCAAGCTATTTGAATGCATGGTCAGACGTTTTAATAATACAAGTATGTTAATTTCAAGTTTGTTTTTTTTTTCCCTTAAGTTTGGACTAACCCCAAGCTGTTTTAATGTGTGGGTTGTAGTCATTGCAGAGGATTTTACCCAACTGCGCACTAACCCTCTCTCTTCTCCGTCAACAACGTGTTACTGACGAGGCATTTTGGTGTGTGTAAAAGCATCCGTTTGAAGTCCATTTTTCAACAGCGTATTCAACCTTAAATTTTCAAACATGAGTGCTGGTAACTTTTGCACACATCTAATCCGATACAGAACACATCTTGAAGTTACACTCTTAGTGGGTTATGAAAAGATAGTTGTATCTCCTCAAGAATTACTGCTGACACTAGGGTGCATCCATGACACTACCCCTCCTGATTCTGCCTGGAGAATGAATTCCCAGTCACAAGACATCCTGATTAGTTTTAGTTGAGATTAGTTTCCTCACCTACACTCTTCAGCAGGCGCCCTAACACGTGCTTCGTCTATAGAAGTGATTTTCAGCGCCCCAAGTCACATTCCTTTCCCTACAAAGCCGGATTACTTTAATTCCTTCCCAACTTCGAATTGTCGTTTAGCATTTTTTTACGATTATACTTTCCATAATACGTTCTTCGGCTGATTGAAATTCCTCCCCTGACTTAATTTCCTCCCCTTGGGAAATTCCTCTTCTGTGAGCCAAGTGCTTCCTGATGTATAGAAAATGTAGTAATATTTCTTCACCATTATACGTTTCTATTTTATGTTCCTCTCCCTGACCGAAATTCCTCCCCAATTCCTCCCTTAGCTAAAATCCCCCCTTAGGAAATTCTTTCCCTAGGAGCCAATTGCATATTGCTTAAGGACCCCTGATGTATGGAAAAATATAGTAATCATTTTTTTTTTTCGATATTATACTTTCTATCATACATTTCTATCCTGACTAAAATTCCTCCCCCTTAACAAATTTCTCAAAACCAAGTGCCTGTTTTAGGATCACTGAGGTGTACAAAAAATATAGTAATAATATTTTTCAGCGTTATACCTCCCGTTATATGTTCCTCCCCTGACTGAAATTTTCACCCAATTCTGCCTCGGACTAAAATTCCTCCCCTGGCTGAAATTTTCACCCAATTCCTCCTCAGACTAAAATTCCTCACCTGGCTGAAATTTTAGCCGAGGGCCTCCTATTTGGGAAGCCCTTGTATCACTGGTCTATAGGAAAAATATCTGGCTAGCTAAAGAACGAACGGCTTCATCAAGTAAGATAAAAAGCTTATTTCTTTGCCAAGCTCTAAGGTCAAGAATAGGAAGAAAACATTTCACCTGCTACTCGAGAAGACTTACCCTTTATCGCTATCGGTAAAATCGTCCAGAATAACTTGCCCTTCGAGGACTCAAATGTCACGAGTCAGATTCGAAAAGTAGGCGTTTGTTTTTTTATGGTTTAATTAAATTCTTTACCAGTTCTAGCTAAACACAATTTACAAATATATCCAAGTGAAAAATCCCTCGACAGCTTCTTTGAGACTTGTTTTTTGCACTTGACTCTCGCTGTTTCCTAATGACTATTTTATTTTTCGCCCAAACAGCTAAGTGCAAAAATCACTTACGGATCAAAGATGAACGATTGATCTTCTGTCAAACTCTTGTGCAAAGCCATGGATTTGACTTTGTTTCCCAGATGTAAAAAAAAAGCAGGATCAGCCCCCATCAAAATGAGAGGTGTAAACCGATATAAAAAAATCCAAATTTCTCTATCATGATTTGAGCTAATGATCAACTGATTGTCGGGAGGTTGTCTTACTGACTGAGCAGAATTGACAAGTTTTAGACATCAATAAAAATTTATCAGAAGAAAGGCAAGGGTTTATTCAATTCTAATAGATAAATAAGTCTGTACAAAAATATATGTTTTTATAATTTTTATTTATTAGATATACAATAAAAAAAAGTTGAATTTATCATCTTCAGTCGGAGTTTAGCCCTGTGTTAGCCAGCCACGTTTAATTTGCTTTGGTTTGAAGTGTCAATGGCTGAACTTGATTATTCTCTCTGGTAAGATCTAAGCAAATGCATTTCAGTTTCATAGGAATATAGCTAGCTAGTGGGTGCCCTTACGGTGGCTGTGGCACCAGTTATCCCTGCCTAGACTTCGCATAACCCAAGTTTCTCTTGTTCTGGTCTGCGATATGTAAAATAGACTTAAGGGTGACACACCCGATGTGACATCACTCTCTTCAGCATTCTCACTTACAGCACCTGATATCTCCAAGCGGTTAACCATCCTAGTCCTGACCAGACTCGACGTTGCTCAACTTCGGTGATCGTACAAGAATCAGTGTGTCCAACATTATTTGGCCGTAAGCCTTGGGAATACAAATGAGCTTTATTACTCGTAAAAAATCATGTATATATTTCAATTTCTGTGGGATGAGTTTTTAAAATAGAAACTACAGAATCCGTTCCAATGGAAGAGACTATTGTTCTAAACGATGGATAAGAGATCTCCAAAATTGTTACCTACAAGTTGAAGAATCATAGAAGGAGAAACAGAAGAAAATTACATGGGGAAATTCCCCTTTTCAAAACTAGAGGACACAGCCACAAATTACAAATTCTGACCTCAACTGGTGTTAGATAAAATTTCTTCTTAGCAAATTTAACAAGTGCACGGAACAGCGCAAGTTAAATGACGGTCACATCTGTGAATGTCGATATTTTTATTTAAAAGAATAAGCTTTATTCTGACATCGTTCATACTGCATTCAACTACCAGTTGTCTTATTAGTTAATTTCACCCGAACTAAACTCAAGTACATTGTATAAATACTGGTTAATCCTTGTAAAAAGATTTGTGTGTTTATTAGAATTTCTGTGAAACGACTTTTTAAGAAAAAAATAATGAATTTGCTTCAGTTGAAGAAGCCATAGTTTCCAATGATGAGTAGGAGGTATTTTTATCATCAAATTTCTTACATTCCCGAGGGTGATGGATAGCGAACGAAAAAAATACATTGGAGAATAGATAGATAGCATTTCTTTTGTTTGTTGTTTTTTTGTTTGTTTGTTTTTTCGGTGAATCTATCAGGTGTGTGCAAACGCTTCTTGCAAAAAAACGTTTTTATGATGTATTCAGTTTTCCAAAAGAAGTGCTAAAAATTTATTCACACGTTGAATAAAATTCAAAATCTAAGGAATGATCATGCTTGAATAGAGTAGCGGGTATAGCTAACGTTCCGCTGATTAACCGCTAAATATTTAGCAAAACCAAAATTGACCGCTAAACACTAAATTTTATTGTAAGAATTTAGCTTGGGGGGTGCTCTAGGACCCTTTAAAATAGACAGCTGAAATTTCTTGTTGTAGCTGAGACATGAGACTTTCCAAAAAAGTATAGCAAGCTAATATTTGATCATTATTATTAATAGTTAAATAAACAAATGAATATTAAACGTTAGTTTGCATTCAACATACAGTTTATTGTCTATCACTGCTTGAATAAAAATGATAGATGAAGTTCAACCTTGGGATGAAGGTTGGGCTGATGCAAAATTTTCTAGCATTTTTTGCCCATATCTTTTGTTAGTATACATTCATAGCATCGTTATTCAGTCAGCCTTGCACTTTCCTGGCTTTCTATTGACGTACGCCATCTTCCAGCTACATTGTATATTCCATCATAAAAGGATTTTTTCATATACAGGTATCTCCTACCCAACAATTGGGGTTCTCTCTGGTGACCTGGTCGATAAACAAAAATAGAGAAAGGAAAGAATGCCTTGTTTTAGGATTTGAGAATTTAACCTTCAACCCTGTGTTTTTTTAATGTTTTTCAATTCAATTATGCTAACAGACTTATGTACTTCGCATTGAATTTTTTTATGAAACTGAACAACCATAGCCACCAAAGGCGGTAAAGGGTTCTATCCCTGTTTTTTTATGCACTTCTTTGTGCATCTGTCTTTATGTAATTGTGTGTTACAATGCTCCTGGCCATACCACATTGTCTAAAGACTTAAAATAGATAATTTCAATACCTTTCTGATTTGCCCATGAATCTTTTTCATTTCACAATATTTGCTAGAATAGGTTTATATTTTTTATGCTGTTTCATGCGTTTATGATTCTGTTTATTTTATTTGTGTCTCAATTTGTATCTAAACTAGGATAATATTAAGTTAGTGAGGTAACCTATTGAGTCCTACAGCAGTCCATTATTTAGTTCGAAGATTCGCTCAAACGTTCGGTGTGCAAGATCTTTTCTGAGATCTGATTTGAATATGTTTATATTTGGTGAAGAAAATGTGGCTTCTGATAGTTTATTCTATGTAAGAGCGGATATGTCTGAAAAGGAGTGGGTTTTGTTTTTGTTTTTTTTTAACTCCGATGGCTGTTTGAATTTGCAGCTTCATGCTGTGTCCAGTGGTTGCACAGCTTAGGAAAGGCTGTAGCATGATTTTATCTGGACAAATACTGCACTTTCAATCTTGGTCAATGGCGTGTAGACTTGAGGTCATCCTGTGTATTTCCAGTAGATCTGCACGCGTTCCTCTGAAGGATAGTGTCTCTAAATCAAACTCTCTTAACCTTTGTACGTGTATGAGATAGCATTTTTCTCGAAACAAACAGGTCTAATGTTAAGACAATTTTCAGTATTTTTTTTAGTTTATTTTACAAACTGCCAACAAAGATACGCATTTAAATATGTGTGAAAAAATAAACAGAACACAAAATGAATGCAGAAGTAGTGTACAACATGTCTTCAATCTTGAACGTCAGAAGGGAAGGGGTTTTGGAGGGAAAGGGAGCTTGCTTGGGGAGTAGTCGTACCAACCCTCTTAGATAAACTAATTAGGTTCCTGGGTTGCTTTCTCCCTTTGCTGCGTATTTCGTGACAGATCTGTGATACGCCATGAATCTGTGGATCCATCGTTTCAAAGGGTTCAACATTAAGACCTATACTCTCTAGTTTTAATGAAGCCGCACTCACGCTGGAAAACATCCCAACTGAACACTTTGACATGAAAAAAACAGCTGTTCAAAGGTTAGATATAATCAGTAGTAGTAGTAGTAATAGTAGTAGTTATTTAGTTCTTATACAAAAACTTTGGCACAAAGGCCGTTGAGGGAATGGGGTAAGCTTTTGGTTGTCTGTTGACTATCCTATCCTTCACTAGATCCTTTCGTGACCCATTCATTCTTACAATACTCTTTCACCATAAGAATTCGTCCTTCTGATCCAATCCTCACATTTACCTCATTTGCTCATTCAACTACTCAGAACATCCCTTGATGAATGTGTTTTTATATTTACAATTTTACTATGGTAGGGGAAACTCTTATCTAAAACTATACAAAATAGAGATGGACTAGTATGAGACACTCGCTACCCGCACCATTTTCTGGCATCTTGTCTAGAAACGAGGTAATCGATCATTAAGTTGGAATAAGAATCTAAGGTGAAGAAAATATATATATGGTTTGCAGGGGTAGGGGGTTAAAAAGAAGTTTGTTTGAAAAAGCAGTAGTAATAGTAGAATAGCTTATAACGTCTCATTGTTGTTAATTAAACAACGACTTACGAATTGTTGACGTCCATTGCAGGTTCGTATGTGTGAAAGTGGTCGGTACTTTCGGCTTCGATCTTGAGTGTGGTTGGTCGTTAAACGAATGGGTCGTTAAGTGGGAGATACCTGTATTAAATGAGCTGTAATCATCGAAAAGACGGACAAAGAGTGAAAAGGCGATAGTTAGAACATAACAGGTCATGAATATACGCCGCTAATAGTGCAACAAGCAATAAAGTAGAAAACAATGGAACAGTACAGCAAACAAGAAAAGAAAGATGGGAAGGAAAAAAATTGTACGGCGAGTTTAAAAGACAGATACAAGATGTAGCCGACGAGAAATCATGGACGTGGTTACGAAAAGGGAACCTTAAGAGAGAAACAGAATCGCTCATCATGGCAGCCCAAAACAAAAGCATAAGGACAAACTACATAAAAACAAAAATCGACAGAAAACAGACAAACAGCAAATGCCGCATGTGCGGTGAAAGAGATGAGACAGTAAACCACATAACTAGTGAATGTAGTCAACTCGCCCAGAAGGAATATAAGCATAGACACGATAGAGTAGCAACGATGGTACACTGGGAACTAAGCAAACAAATGGGATTCAACCATGTGGGAAAGTGGTATCAGCACAAGCCAGAGGCAGTTTTGGAGAATGAAAACCACAAACTACTCTGGGACTTTGACATCCAAACTGACCACCTCATCCAGACTAGAAGACCGGACTTAGTAATAGTAGACAAAAAAAGGAAGGCCTGCCAAATAGTAGACGTTGCTGTGCCTGCAGACCATAGAGTAAAAAAGAAGGAGGGAGAAAAAAGGGAAAAATACCAGGACCTAGCAAGAGAGTTGAGGAAGATGTGGAACATGAAAACCAGGGTAGTACCGGTCATAGTGGGCGCACCGGGAACTGTCCCCAAAATGCTGAGGATGAGACTGGAGGAGATCGGGATTAGGGGAAGGATAGAGACCGTACAGACCACAGCACTACTGGGAACTGCACGGATACTGAGGAAGGTGCTGGAGATATAAGTACTGCAACGAATTGTAGCTCTGTCACGATATGCGAAAGAGAGAGGAGACGTTAGCTGAAAACCTGAGGAGACTTATTGTCACTCAGCCTTCAGCGATAACCACTGGGCAACCGGTGTAAAACTGTAAATCGCAGAATTACTGCGACCTACAAGTACTAGGAGAGGAGGGCTGGAAACTTGGGGAGACTTACTGTCACTCAAACTCCAGCGGTTACCACCAGGCAACTGGTGTGAGATTGCAAAGAAGAAGAAGAAGAAGAAGAAGAAGAAGAAGAAGAAGAAGAAGAAGAAGAAGAAATCCTCTTCCCAGTTCCATGATGGGTTTCTGCATCTCGTTTGCAAAAAGATGGTGGGTGTGACCATGCATTAAATCTCTTATTGAGTTTCTTTCTCATATAAAGGCCAGGTTGATCGCTCATTGTAGAATTGCACAGTAACAATTTATTCAGGTTCCGGCAATTCGTAACTTTTTTTAAATCCTTTTGAATCCGACTTCAACATTCAGAATAATTTTCCCTCTGTTGATTCCCTTTAGGATGAGATATTGAAAATTGTCATCGGATAGATCTCAATTGATACTCCACCATCGTGACGTTGTTTCAGACAAAGATTTGGCTCCGATCATAGCTTGATGGTTAGCAAGCTTACATGGGACTCCTCTCAGTACTCTTCTACTGTGATCTTGTGCCAGACGAATAAGATTTAGCGAATACCTACATTGGGCACCAACAGTAGCGTGATGTTTAACAATCTGGTCTCGCATTTTCAGGGGCATTCCTCTACAGCTGTCTTGAACTAGACTAAGCTGAGATTGAGAGAGTCTTTCCTGAAAATAAGCATTCAAATCCTGGCTCTTTTCACGAGGGATCGAACACCGATCTCTGAGACCGGGGGAAATACTCAACTATTTCACTTCTCTGTCACCACAGAAGGCTGATACATTGATTATAGTATCTATTACTATACGGAGACGCATGTGACAAAGTTTGTTTTTATGGATTAGTTGCCCACATACGAATCTAAGTCGTGTGGAGGGTCATTCACAAACTGTGCATTTCTCTCAGTCAGTGCTGCAGGCTGGCTAAAATGCTGATTGGATTTCTTTTTTCTCCAGTCAGCCATTCTTTTAAGCGTGGCTTGTCTTGCAAGGTGGTTTCTTTGCATCGCTACTTCGCCGAAGAAGTTGTTCTCCTAACACGAACGAATCCTTCACTTATTATCCAGTTTTCTGAAATTACCAAGTCCTGCAAATATCTTCGTATGCAAATAAATCCTATCCGTTCTTTCGTCTCATATATATATATATATATATATATATATATATATATATATATATATATATATATTACGATGGGAAAATATTTTTCAATTTATTTGAAAAATATTTTTACGCCGTTATTCAATTTATATACTTGTCGAATATCATACATATGTATCACATAAATAAATTTGCGAAAACATTATCTTTAAGCAGCGAACAGACAGAAGAATATTGCGATATATTCACTGAGTATGTATGTATGTATCATCGTTGGCCAGTTGTTAGTAAGATCTACTTCCGACTTGCCAGGCCCGTCGAAGCTCCGTTCCGCTTACAGTACCTGGTATCCCCAAATGGTTACTCATCCAAGTACTGACCAGGCTCGACGTTGGACAGCTTTGATGGCCTTACGAGAATTGGTGTATAGGACGTGATCTGACCACAAGTACTTAGCCTTAGGGAGAGGCTCCTCCATCCTAGTCCTTGTGTTGCTTTACAAAACTGTACATCCTGTGTGACAATATCTTAAAAAGTTTTGTTTTAATAAATGCTTGAAATTGTCTATTTCTTTTCTAAACACCCTTATAAACACACACACACACACGCACACAAACACAATTAAAAAGGGTAATAGACAGAATCTAGTTTTCACTTAAATTGATGCAAAATCTCGTAACGCCAGCTTTTGCATAATGTTAAGGATATCTTAGAAGTGTCTTCGAACTTTACTCAGCTTTTTATTGCGTGTGCAATCGGTCGATTGTACTTGTATCAGTGGAAAGGAAAATGTCAGAAACTAGGAAAATAGACCTAATTAGTCACTCAATAGAAACCGCCTCGTAACCAACGACATTTGGTAGCATGCTGTGTTTGTGGTGATCATTTTAAAAAAATAGATAACAGGGTGATCAATGAATTAGTTATTTCTCTTGTGTTTCGATGGGTGTTGATCGCTAAAAATGTCCGATTTGGAAAAAAATTAAAAGCAAGCGTGAACACTGCCAGACACAAACTAAGAGACTGATGAAGCATAAATTTACATTCTAAATTGAACCCCTTACTACAAATTTATTGGGCTGAGATGTTTTTGAAAAACTAAAGAATTTTTCTTCCAAACATTATAAGGAGTGAATGTATAATTTTCAGCCTACTAGGTCAATTAGTGCAACCTGCATGCGTGACTCATACGTACACAGATAGACAGCCAGACTTGCTCAAAAACTGAAGAAACTAATGCGGACACGTCTGTGACTGTTTTGTTTGATAGTTTCTTATAGATTCGACGTACACTTACCGAAAGAAACACTGGTCAGCGTTTAAACAATTGTTTTTCCCTTTTTGCTTAACTCAGAAAAATCATTTTTGGATAAGATAGTCACCTATGGAGCTGAAAAATGGAACTTAATCAAACTAAGAATCACACAACGTGCACTAAAAAGGATCAGCATCACATCACGAGACCACACAATATGTTAGAGAGAAAAAATAGGAATCGGAGATATCATGGAATCTATTTAAAAAAATTCAAATGGCGATGGGCAGACCATGTTGCAAGAGTGTGTGGACATCTCGACTCACAGCGTGGTTTCTCAGAAATCATATACAAAATTATGCCCGGTAGATAATTAGATGACAATTTGGACTAGTCCAGGAGATATTGGCAACGTGACGCCCGCGACAGAGAGATCCGTCGAATCTTTGGGAAGGTGGATGACCATCAACGGACGCTAAAAGGATGATGATGATGATGATGATGAGGTTCTGGCGATAAAAAATGGATTTATTGCGAGAATCTACGACTAAAAAAAAACGTGGTTAGATCCGGCAGAGTTTTCAGCGCCTCAAAGTAAAGGCAATTTATTAGAGAACTCTGTGTTTGGTTGAAATCAAAAGGAATTCGTTATTATCTATATTACTGTTTGGAACCTGAAAGAAAGGGATTGTCCGTGGTGAGGAATTTAATCAAACACAATCGATAGAACGGGTCTGGTTAGTCATACAATAGAAACCGTCACGTGACCAATGTCTTTTGGCAGCAGGAAAAAAAATTATTTCGCAGTGACCACTAAAAAGTCTGATAGTGTTTCCAGCTTGAACACTTGGTACCAATTCATCATAAAATTATATTGCATCCCCCCCCCCCGAAAACCTATTTAAGGCGGGAACTTTCAAAAGAAAAAGTTTTTTCTAGACAAAAGAGGTAGTAAATGTCCAAATCTTCAGCCTTTTAGCTCCATTAATGTGGCTTGTGTGTGTGATATATATATATATATATATATATATATATATATATATATATATATATATATATATATATATATATATGTATATATATATATATATATATATATAGCCAGCCAGCCAGCCAGCCAGCCCAACTTCAAACTGAAGAAATCTATATTGACATTTTCGGTGACACTTCTGGTTGACAAATAGGTTTATTACGGTAGAGAGTAAATGCATTGCCATTGATTTCACTATAGAACGGCATCGGGATATAAGGAATAGAGGGATTATCAATGTTCAGTCCTATGCAATCGCCTCTGACAGAACATTATATGTATATTTTGAATGCATTGTGATCAGCCCTGAAAGCAAGTTTTACTGACGAAACATTAAATGTATAATTTAAATACATTTCTGATGATTTTATTAAAGAAATGGATCGAGAATCGGGAAGAAAAGTATTGTCAGTGGTCAGGAATTGAAGCAAGTGTTACTGACAGAACATTACAAGCATAATGCAAAAGTATCGCCAATGATACACCATAGACGTGCATTGAACAACAGGAAAAGTAATTGTTAGTTTGGCATAAACAAGTGTAATTAATAGACGTGATAGAACTGTTATATGTATAATCCATACACAACACGATACAAATACAAAAAAAATCAAGTATGCTTTTGTACGGATGATATTCAGTCAAGCGATAAGAATTTTTGTCATAAAAAAAACGTTATTAGAAAACCAACTTGCCACGGAAATACGGACCCACCAAATATTTAAAAAAAAACAGCTCCTTAATCAAAAAACAAAAGTCTGAAAAAGAAAATAGTATCATAAAAATATGCCTGAACTCAGCCAGGTGGTCTCGTGTTCACAAACAATGCCTAATCGGAAATCATACAGCATAGAATTCGTTTTGCACGTTGTCGTTCGAAAGAAATCAGAAATCAATTCTTGTTGCTATAATTTAGTTTTCATTTTGTATATTCTCTGCCGGGCGCCATTAGCAATTTTCGTGGACACGCAAAGCAACATCTGCAGTGTAGGATTATCCATTATGTCCAGGGTTTCCAGATGTTTTACCAGATGCCACACAAGACCAGATTTGTATCCCCTTGGGACCAAATTAAGTATCCAAAATAATCCAATAACTCAAATGGATTAGGATACAAACTTTTTTAATCTATCGTTCATGTACGTTTTTGTCGTGTACCATTCGTGTGTAAGGGATTGTTATGTAATGTAAATTTTCTTTCGGTAAAAATTTTTTATTTTCGGGACCAAATAGCTTTATTCAGTACCAAACTTTCTCGAAAAGTACCAGATGATAACTCTCACTAGGGCCAGTTGGAGCCCAAAATGGAGAATGTCCCAGAATAAAAATATGGTTTCAGTGTACAAAAATGGTTTGAGTCCACCTGTGAGTATACTGGATTTTTCTGGACTTTTGGATACATTTTTTCTGAAATATTACAAATATTCTTGTTTTCCATATCTGACTCCAAATATATTAGCTCTCATAATGATTCCAGGCCTGGATCAACGGGATAATTCAAAATAGTCTCAATTAATAATAAATCAACCTAGAAAACAAGCATTCATTATATCCATTACCTTATTGGACAGATGGAGTAAGAATAAAGTGGATACCCCTGGTCAAAATCCTGGATCCGCCCCTGTAATGCTTTTAGGGCTTAGTGCCGTTGCTGTGAGATTGTGTTTACTCAGCTTAGGGGGGGGGGTGGTATATTATCCGACACAGGACACCTAGAGGGGTCTACTCCCTAAACACAGAAAAACACTCTTCGGTTGTATCAAGACAGAGTCCAGGAGTCCCAGAAGAGAATAGCATTTATCACTGACGGTTGTCTTGTCAGACATTTCTCTTTCAAACATTTCCGCACCATTAATCTGCTAAGGGTTAGCAGCATGAAAAATGGAATCGGTGAACCCATTACAAACTCCAGTTGAGACGGTTCGCGTTCACTCCGCAATAATACCCTTGGGAAAGGTATGGACAGAGCCGACTTGTAAAAAGAAACGAAAATTTTTTTTCAATTTCTAGAACAGAAAAAATCTTCTTAGAAGATGTATAAGATGTTTGGCCAAGTAGTGTGTCCGGTAGCGCTGGTACAAGATTTTGCCAGAGCTTTTCTTAATTCCATTATGCAAATAGAAAATGCACATACCGAGCAATTTTAAGGCGTAATAATAAACTTCGATTGTTATCCATGAAACTGTGCATACAGAGTCAAAATATCTCCATAGTTTTTCTTTAATGAATGTTTGAGAACGTCTGTTTCTTTTGTAAACACATTGTACTAGAGCTCCTTAGTTAAACTCGAGGAGCTACAAGAGTGAAATAAAACGGCTCAGAAAAAAATAATTGATAACCCTGTATGCAAGTTGCTACCCAAAAGTTCAGTGACTAAATTTATGAGAAAAAATCAGGTGGCCGCGCATGATAAGTGCCTAACCAGCTTTAACAAGTTAGGAAAATCGTTGTCAATATTTGATATTTTAGTTATTTTCAGAGCTATAATGCTAACGTTTTTTTATCATTATTATTATTTTGAAGCTTGAATACTCTGCAGCAGGATTCAAAAGCATGTTTTTATGAATCTTTTATACTTACAAAGTTACAATGCATAAAGTTAGATTGGAGGGAGGTCTATACACAACAAAAAACAAGCTCCCGTTTTTGTTTTTTGTTTTTTGCTGATTCACACTACAAGTATTTTTTTAGAAACATTGTTATGCAGTGAAAATATTGTGAAAATATTACGGTGGGACTTAGTCAAAAATGACGCGTGATTTTCAGGATTTTAACCAAAGCAAAATCAGCTATAAGGTTCAAATAAATTGACGCATTCATGTGATATATATCAATATAAATCAGAATCATGTAGAGAGTTAAAACTTCAAAATAAAAATTTCAGGGCATTGTACCTCTAAAATTAACAGAAATAAGGCCAGCGGTAGTTTGTCAAACCCTGAATCCGATTTTTCATCTTTTTCAAAAATGGCTCTTTGGGCACTTATCATGCGCAACCATTCAATTCCTTGTGCTAACTTCTTTGAAGTAGTCCCTTGCATCCTATTGGCTCACAGAGGATACTGTTCACATACATATAATTCTACTATGCGTTATGTCACGCTAGCACTATCGTTATGCAAGAATTCGTAATTCCTCTGCAGAAAAGAGTCTCTTTTTTTTTCAAAAGATTTTCACGAAGCTAATATCTCGTTCAATGCTACATCCACTTCGCATCGTTGCGTTTTGATTGGACTGTTGTTAATGATTCGAATTAAGGCGTCGAATCGCAAGCTTTTGCAAAATTAGGCCAAGATTCGACTATTTGCAGCAATTTGCAACGGTTTTTTTGTTTGCTTTTTCGCTGTTTGGTTTTTACTTTCAGAAAGGAATGTCTATTCGTTTTTTTATCAACGATTCATGTACTAGAAACTCGTTCTTTGCTTCCTGAAAGCAGCAAAGTGGACATCTGCTCTTATCTTATCAAAAGATAAATATGCGCAGCGAGTGTAAACCCCAAATTAAAGGCCTTAAGATGATCTAACCGACAATGATAGTTATTTAGATTAGATTAGTCTGGCAAAACGCAGCAATAATGGGGCCCTAGGTGAGCACAACATCAGTAGATTGGATTGTGAAAAGCAATTGCTAAAGTATCCATTATAAAACTCAAATAGCAAGTGCAGGTCATGTTGCCAGAATGAAACTGCTGGACATCACTACTCACAACATGGATACCGAGTGATCATATGCGAAATTGTGGCCGGCAAAAAATAAAATGGCGTAACGAACTAAACAAGTTCATAAAGTACCGCCCATGATAGAGAGGTCTGACAAATTCTCAGGAAGGTCTCTGTCCGCTACTGCTGCTGCTGCTGCTGATGATGATGATGATGATAATGATAATGATGAGTTAGGTAGGTGTTCTCTATATATTTCTTTAGCTTAGTCTGGCACAAGGCCTTGGTAATAAGGCTCCCAGTGACGATCTAATGCACCACATTTGTGATTTGGTTTGTTAGATAACTATCACACTAGGGGAAGTGAAATTAGATAAACTTCGCTTTGTCTGGCACAAGGACACACCAATGAGGACCGAACCCATTGCACTAGCTTACTGGTACTCAGCACGAGCTTGTCAACCATTATTCTCGGTAAGATTCACAATGATTAGGTGTGAACAAAAGTTTCCTGCGATGTTATTTTTTTTTTTTTTCAAAACTAAAAACTGAATACATGGTTAAAAGCCGATTTTTTTGCTGGGAACTTAAGCGTACATCTTATGACTCCAGTATTCGCAGAGTTCTTTACATTAGAATTTCATGAAATGCAGGCTCAATTTCTACAAATATAATAAATATAGTAATGGGTTCAAAGAAAAGGAATGTCAAACTTGGTTTTATCAGATGATACCGTATGTAATGTCTGAAATCTGATAGTCATAGATGGAATGATATTTTTGCTATAATAAAATGTGTATATGATAACAATACATGCTATCAAGTTATCTCATAAGTGATATCCGGAACCTGATTGCGATGGATTAAATAATATTTTCACCATTCTAAAATACCCAAATAATTACAATACATGTTAGTACGTGTTCGCACAATTTACAACGAATAAGTTACGACGTGACGGTACTACTACCGTATTTTACGGTACATTAGACACACTTTTTTACTGCGTCATGAAGAGCCAGTCACTGTTGGCGTAAATATAGATTTCAATAGATAGGAGCACTGGAATAACCCGATAGTATGGGGGCCGATAAAGATCAGGGAAAAAGGAAGGGTGTATGTTTATTAATTTTTCCCGAGAATCTGCTTGCAAAAACTGAAATGTATCTTATATGGTGGTGTGTCTTATATACTAGAAAATACGGAAACTTAATTACTAATCTGAACCTCCTAAAGACAGATGTGTGTGCAGACTGCATAAGACTTGTAATGCTGTATGAATTGTGAAATGTTACAAATGCTACAGAAGCAATCTGAAATGTTCATGCGGTTTATGGGATTGATTCTCTAAAGGAAAGAATCGCTGAAGATGGTTTGAAAGGTTTGATAAAAATTATTTCAGCTTTGGAGATGCATCAGGCTTTAACGATGACACGCTTTTGTCTGTACTCAATAGAAGTAGGGGGAACAGTGATGTTACGGTTGAAAAATTAGTTCAAAAACTTGATTCAAGCCAGCAAACGGTTTACCATCATCTGCAACAACTTAGAAAATTGCCTAGATTTTGGAAATGGATTTCCCATGATTTGAGAGAAGCCAATTGTAAAGTAAGAGTGGAAATCTGCTACTCTTTGTACTCTCGTGAACGCATCTCAGCATTTTTAGACGGATTAGTGACGAATAATAATTTTCAAAAATTGACATTTTATAAGAAAAAACTTACCATACACCATCGACTGCTCTCTCACTGAGGTGGACATTTGTTAAGATTTTTACATAAGTTTATTGTTCAGAATCTCGAATTCTTTTAACAGGGAATGAAACAATTTAGTTTAATAGCAAGTTTTTTTCACCAATAATAATGATGGCAAAGCTTTCAATATAATTATGAAAGATTGTGCATTTTCGTTCATATTTTAAATTTTACGTAAAGTAATATCGCAAATTTTGGTTGACGGATCAAAACCCCAATCGAATGTATTGAATGTTGACCAACTGTAGCCATTTAAGATAAAAAAAAAGGGTTCTATGTTTTTTACATATGTGCGTGTGTTTGTTTATGCGTTTGTGCGTACTAGCGCTTCTGGCTATACCGTTTTGTCTACGAATTCAAAATTATCATCAGTACACCACAAGACACTTTCTGAAAAAAACCTTTTCATTTTTTTTTTCAAAAATTAAACTTTTGGGGGGGGGCCTTATTTTGACAGTTTTGTCGATAACATCTATATTCTCTAGAATCCAGATGTTTCTTACTCTATTTTAGATGTTTACGAATGGAAAGCGCCAGTGATGTCATAAATAGAATTTATTCTGATCGTATTTATCCTTCGATCGATTTTTTCACATGACTTCAAATTTTAATGCTACAGTTGTTCAATTATTAACTGTGATGGCGAGTTATTTTTTCTTTCTTTTTTATTAGGAACTGTCAGCCGAAACTGTCAACATATTATTTCTTCAGTTTTGAAGCTGACTGGCTGACTGGCTGGCTGACTGGCTGGCTGGCTGCACAAATGGGGCTAGAGTGCTGAAAATCTACTTATTATGTCTAGATACTCTTATAGGTTTTAGCGAGGGTTCAATTTGCAATGTAGCTTTATGCTAAATTGATCCCTCAATTCGCATCCGTTAGCATTCAAGCTTGTTTGTTTTTTTTTTTGTTTTTTGTTTTTTAATTCAGAATTATTTTTTGTGATCACCACCCATCAAAAGGCAAGATAAGTGACTTATTCAATGATTACTCCTTTTTCCAAGTTTTTCATTGATCATCCCCGACACAGCATGCTGCCAATAGACATTGGTCTCGCGACATTTTCTATTGAGTGACTAACTAGACCTGTTATACTTATTTATTTGTCAAGAACATGATCGTCATTACTAGCTGTTGCGAAAGCCTACCATAAAACTTTTTGTTTTTATTCCTTATAGAAAGATTCTGGGATTCTAGACGAAAAGAACTCCGATTATGCTGTATTGATCTCTTCTCTACTTTGAAAGGATTTGCTTCTAAGCAAGTTACCTAGTAATCTGATTAAATCGAGATCTCAAAGTACTAAACTAAAATATCCTTCTCTAAGCTGATCTTCTCCTAAATTCATTTGAGTATGTGTCAGCTTGCGGAGTCATTTTATGCATGGCACACTTTCTGTTAACCAATCTTATTAGCAAGGGAAAACATTCTGCGAAACTTGTTTTCTAATTTCTTGTTGAAGGATTCTGGGATTTTGGACGAAAAGAATCCTGACAATGTTTAATTGATCACCTCCTTATGAACATCCTCGGGTGCCAAGTCAGTTAACCTATTTATATAAAGTCAGACGTCGTATAATTAGAAATATAGGGTAAATTATATTAGCACCAGAATATACCCGTCAAAATTACGGGGTTATTCATGTATGAATCGACACTAATTATTCTAAAGTTTTTTTATCTAGTAATTCATTTTTAATAATGCAAGTATGCTGTATTTTTCAGAGTCTCAACTCAACCCAAGCTGTTTTAATGTGTGATCAGATACGAAGTCTCAAGAATTTCTATGATGCAATCTTCATTGTTATGTCATAATAGGAAGGTCAATTGACCAATGAGACGCGTGAATGCAAACAAACAGAGAAGAAATTAGCATATATGCTTATTACGTGTTTGGATGATAGTGTGAATTTATTTGGAAAAAAACATGGAGGCATGTTTTTCATCATCATGTTCATGAGTAATTTGGTCTGCAGGTTCTCAAATATATTTTTATGGCAGATTTCTTGGGTGGACTTGATATAGGCCCATAGGCATCAATTGGTTAAATTTAGAGGACTTGATAAAATATAACAACAACAACAACAACAAAAGCGACGACGACAACGACGACGATGACGACCTTCTTCTTCTTCTTCTTCTTCTTCTTCTTCTTCTTCTTCTTCTTCTTCTTCTTCTTCTTCTTCTTCTTCTTCTTCTTCTTCTTCTTCTTCTTCTTCTTCTTCTTCTTCTTCTTCTTCTTCTTCTTCTTCTTCTTCTTCTTCTTCTTCTTCTTCTTCTTCTTCTTCTTCTTCTTCTTCTTCTTCTTCTTCTTCTTCTTCTTCTTCTTCTTCTTCTTCTTCTTCTTCTTCTTCTTCTTCTTCTTCTTCTTCTTCTTCTTCTTCTTCTTCTTCTTCTTCTTCTTCTTCTTCTTCTTCTTCTTCTTCTTCTTCTTCTTCTTCTTCTTCTTCTTCTTCTTCTTCTTCTTCTTCTTCTTCTTCTTCTTCTTCTTCTTCTTCTTCTTCTTCTTCTTCTTCTTCTTCTTCTTCTTCTTCTTCTTCTTCTTCTTCTTCTTCTTCTTCTTCTTCTTCTTCTTCTTCTTCTTCTTCTTCTTCTTCTTCTTCTTCTTCTTCTTCTTCTTCTTCTTCTTCTTCTTCTTCTTCTTCTTCTTTTCTTCTTCTTCTTCTTCTTCTTCTTCTTCTTCTTCTTCTTCTTCTTCTTCTTCTTCTTCTTCTTCTTCTTCTTCTTCTTCTTCTTCTTCTTCTTCTTCTTCTTCTTCTTCTTCTTCTTCTTCTTCTTCTTCTTCTTCTTCTTCTTCTTCTTCTTCTTCTTCTTCTTCTTCTTCTTCTTCTTCTTCTTCTTCTTCTTCTTCTTCTTCTTCTTCTTCTTCTTCTTCTTCTTCTTCTTCTTCTTCTTCTTCTTCTTCTTCTTCTTCTTCTTCTTCTTCTTCTTCTTCTTCTTCTTCTTCTTCTTCTTCTTCTTCTTCTTCTTCTTCTTCTTCTTCTTCTTCTTCTTCTTCTTCTTCTTCTTCTTCTTCTTCTTCTTCTTCTTCTTCTTCTTCTTCTTCTTCTTCTTCTTCTTCTTCTTCTTCTTCTTCTTCTTCTTCTTCTTCTTCTTCTTCTTCTTCTTCTTCTTCTTCTTCTTCTTCTTCTTCTTCTTCTTCTTCTTCTTCTTCTTCTTCTTCTTGGTTTATTTCACTAATGATAGATTGCCTTGTTACATAAACAGTAGCAGCCTTTTAACGTCCGTCGTTGGACACAGACCTTCACTAAGATTCACCAGATCACTCGATCGTGGGCATCACGGAGCCAATATCCCCGGAACCTGTTTAAGTCGTCACACCATATTTTCTTATATTTTCTATCTCATTCCAAAACACCGTATCCCATTTCAACGCCATTATTAGTTGGAAATTCAATGTTTACAAAAAATAAAACACCTTTTAACTTCGAAATCATTTTTTTTTTCTTGAAACTGTCAGTTTTCTTACTTATGAATAGATAATACGAAAATTAAACTTGTTATCGTTTCTTTAGTGAAATAGAATATGTTCTATTCTATTCGTCGTATTGAAGAAATCTGACACTGACATTTTTGCTATTATTTTTGTGTAGATGACTCATCGGATTTTGGTGAAGTGATATTGTTACTCTACGGAAGTAGAGATAAGTTTGACAAAAATTGAATCATTCCGGGTATTCAAAATTAATATCCACTGTAATTGTTTTGCTCGGTTCTAAAACCGGCTGATAAACAGAACCAAGCATGTTCAACCTCCCCTTTTTCTTGCCTTGTCTTCGGGATCAAAGTGTAGTATCTGTTCCACGGCATAGACCGAGGAGTCGGTACTGACACTTGCCTGTCGAATGGGCCGGAGATTGTGTGTGGGTTGACATCAAAGACCGAGTGCGCCGGTGCAAGCATTAGCCAATGAGGTTTCACTGAGGCTGCGTTTGCTAAGCGCATCGGGAGGCCTTTGGACTCGTCCTTCGGCTCTCTCCCATTATTACTCGGCCCAGCAGCGGGGTCTCTCTTTCCCCGGCGCAGCACTGCTTCATTGCATTCATAGGAGCAGATCCCCTGGTGGATGCTTTCGCGGGTGACGTTGTCTAGCCATTACGATGAGCTCTTCAACGGTAACTGCGTCGGCTGGAGCCATTTTTGGAAGGGTTGCTCTTATTTCTTCCCACGTTAAGCCTGACCTTGTGCCACACATATTGCTGTGGTGGGACAGTGATTAAATAGATGTTTAACCTAGCGCTCTTTAAGACCTAACAGGAGTGGAGTTTCCGTTTAGATATTAACAGATAGATAAATCGATGAGTTGGGTTGACCACACAATTAAAACCGTCACGTGACCAAGACTTTTTTTCCAGCATGTCGTGTAGTGATCAATTAAAAAATGAAGGAAAAGAATGATCAAGGAATACGATACTTCTCTTGCCTTTTGTTACATCCTTAAAAAAGCAAAATTCTTTTAAAAAATAAATAAAAAATAAGCATGAACACAATCGGACAAACTATTATTTTTTTTTTTTTGCAAAAACTAGTAAATTGAACGCTTACTAAAAAAAGTATTGGGTGTGAGGATTTGAAAAAACAATAGAGAAGTTTTTTTTAGATGTAATAAAGAGTTAATGTTTAATTTTTCATCCCTTTACCTCCTTCGGTGCTTTCTGTACACGCGACACAATCATACGTAGATAGCCAGCGAGACAGATAGGCCCACTTTAAAACTGAAAAAACCCATGATGACTGTGGTGACAGTTTTGATTGACGGTTTCTAATGAAAAGATAGATAGACGTATATGAATCACGAGAACCTATTTTCATATACACTCTCTGATTTAGTCATCTAATATTTCTTTCGATAATTCTTAATTTATTTCTAGTTTACACAGCACAGCGAATCGATAATAGACATAACGGTTGAGGATGTGGGTTTCAATCACACTTATCAGACAAAAATAAATGGTCGAATAGTGTATTGCTGTAAGCCAAATAGCAGTATTTTTATATGTGTTTTGGTATCTCAGCCTAAACGAATATGTACGTACTTTCTTTTTTTTTTTATATGCATGAAAAGGTACACTTACGGATGATTCATTTATTTTTTTTACTAGTTATATATTTAGTAGGTTGTGATGCATTTAGCTCAAGGCAATACTTAACGCTACATATCACCGTGATTTGGCTCAAATGGAAGAGTACGTCGATTCAAATGATGGGTAAAGATATTTTCATTAGCAAAATATAAGTTTTATCTTACTTTTGTAATACATTACGGGCGGAGAAACAGAAAAGTATACATTGTTCGTCATATAGACATGCCCGAACAAAAGGGGGTTAGTTTGGTAAGTTTGCATTGGCCTACGATCTTAAGGGGGTTTGTTAGGTAAGTTTGCATTGGCCTACGATTTTAAGGGGGTTTGTTAGGTAAGTTTGCATTGGCCTACGATTTTAAGGGGGTTGGGCTACTGTTTGCAATTCAGCAGCACCAACAGCAGCAGCAGCTTTTTATCGTTAGTCGTTGGACATAGACCTTCCCCGGGATTCACCAGACCTCTTTATCATGGGTGTTGTGGGCTAATACTCTCTGAACATGTCCAGCTCGTCTCGCCGTCTTATATTCTACCAACCAACGCCTGTCTGACACTTTTGCAAAATGACCAGCCCATTGCAATTTGAGTTTTCAAATAGATTCTGTAATGTCTTGGACACATGTTTTTTTTCCTTACTATATTGTGCTGGCTTGTGGCTCTCAATGTGTTTTCCATAAATCCTTCAAGTTCTTTTATTCTGTTCCGTTACGTAAGTGCATTATGTACATTGTATGTATAAACCCATACAAGAATCATATGCACATTTTTGCACACTTTTTTCGTTTGTTTTTTTATTTTGTTCTGAATTTTTCTTTTCATAAAGTATTATCGATCATTATTATTTTAAATTTGATGCCTACTTCTTACCTTCATCCTAATTTGTATTTTGCTATTATCGCTATTTTCACTGCCAATTTATTTCCTGTCTGAGCAAAATTTGTGAACAAAAGAAAACTTATAAATTGAGATGAAGATCAAAAGTAGTAAGTAAATTCAAAATGATTATAAGCACTGATTATAAAAATACTACACTTTGATGAGTAATCACGTCAAATCCTCAGAAAACCAGAAAATCACTCGAGGGTGGTAAGCCTTTAGTATATCAAGCACAAATTTCGAAAACAAGTCCCACTCGTTTTTAAAAGAAAACAATACTACCAATGCATCCTCCTGATAGTCACCTATGGAGCTGAAACATAGAATCTAACCAAGAGACTCGCCCTCAAACTGAGAACTATGCAACGTGCACATGAAAAGGTCATGTTCAACATCGCATAGGGAGATCACAAGACAGCACAATAGATTAGGGGTAAACACGGGAGTCCAAGATATCATACAATCTATTAGGAATCTCAAATGGCAATGGGCTGGTCATGTTGCAAGAATGACATTCAACCGATGGACATCACGACCCACGATGTGGATCCCCAGAGATCAAATGTAGAACTGAGACCAATCTCGGTTCTACATTTGATCTCGGTATAAGATGGCGAGACGAACTAGATGACTTCAGAAAGTACTGGCTTCGCGACGCCCACGATAGAGAGGTTAGGCGAACCCTAGGGAAGGTCCATGTCGAGGAACGTACGATAAAAGATTGATGATGATGGATATACTTGATGAATTGTTTGTGTAAGGGGCCTACATTTCCCATCAGGTGTGGGCCTATTACTATTTCTGCGCGGCTCCGCATATAGATAGATTGGTGTGCTGGGATTTTGCAAGTTTTTTTTCTTGTTTTGTTTTGGTTTTTGTTTTAGTTGTTTTGCATTGATGTGTGAACAATTTGGTTTACTCAGAAAGTATGCGCCTGTCCGTCCGCGTTCATTTGATGTCTATAAATGGAATGTTAATATGCCTTGTGGCCATTCTATTTCAATATTCTCGTCATTATGATTTCCTTTCACATCTAATTCCTTTCGAAATATACCTACAATAAACACTCACTTTGTTTTATTAGTTTCTTCTTTCTTTCTTTCTCTTCTTCTTTTTCTTTACTTCCTTTCCTTCACTCTTACACCTTCCTTCCCGAATTTCCTACTCCTTCTTTCTTTCCTTTTTTTTCTTTTCCTTCCTTTTTCCTCTCTAATGCTACTTCCATTCTTTCCTTCTCCTTCTATTATTTTATCTCCAAGTCCTACTTTCCTTCTTCCTTCCTGTCGTATTCTTTCCTTCTTTCCTTCCTCCTTCCATTATTTCTTCCTTCCTTTCTTACTCCTTCCTTCTTTTTTTATCCTCTCCCTCCCCCATATCTTTCCACTCTTGTCCCCCCTTCTTTTCTGCTCTTCATATACCTTCATTCTTTTCTCTCTAACTCATTCCTTCCCACCACTCGTATTTACCTTCTTTCATTCCTTCTTCTTCTACTCCTCCCTTCTTTTTCACCTTCTTTCTTCTCTGCCTTCCTTCCTTCTTTTTCCTCTTCCTTCTTTTCTCCTTTCCTTCCTTCCTTTCTCCTCCTACTCCTCATCAAAATATAATTATTGAAAATCGATTCTCTTCCCCACACACACTCTTTTACGGCTTCCATTTTTGGTATTGTGAACAAATTTCATCAAAGTAACAAAAAAGTATTTTTTCAGATCAAAACAACAACAAACATAATCTTTACACTGTCTATTGATATTCGAATTTTTTTTCTTTGTTTATTTCTGTGGAAGGAGGCGTCTGCCCACAAGAAAATGTCTGTACTTGATTGAAAAAATGCCAGCCACGACGGACAACGTAAAAATTAACAAAATTAGCTCAAAACTATTTTCAGTTCGCACAACAAAGTTAAAACGGGGGAAATACCCCCTAGAGGGACTTTTTTCTTGGATTTTACGCCTTATACTTTCAGTTCGATTCACTGAACAAGAAGTGGACTTGATCCTATCAGTAAAAGTAGTTCCCATTCAATTATTTTCTTCGTAAGTTCAAAAGTTTGTTGATTTGCTAGAAACTCCTCATATACGTTGTTCCTAATAAGTCAAATGTTTTTAATCGAAAAAGTGCCAAATTTATCTGATTTTATTCCTCTTGGATATATTAGATGGTTACTTATGAAATGTCGTTGTTTGTTTGTTTGGGAGGGGGTTGAAAGGGTTGTTTTGTTTTTTCAGTAAGAAGACTTTGTAAACAACAGAAACGGTAATTATTTAATCAAAATATGACACCATTTGAAGTATTAACCTTTTTCCAACGATTCTCTGATTCTCTAAAAGGATCTTTATGAAATTTAGGTTCAGTGGCCTCAAATTCTGTGGAAGCGCAGATTATGATTTCTTTATTGTTGAGCTTTTTTAAACATAAAGTTCAAAATGCTTGAAAAGATGATATTGCGTGAGAGAAATATCAGACGAATATGAAGGGCGATACAAGACTTTATATCCCAATGCTCTAAGCTTAGTCAGTGTCGGCTGAGAGGTAAGATATTCGGCACGGCCTTGAGGCATGTCATTGCTCATGTAGGACCTTTTTCTTTCAACTTTTTAAACTTCCATATCGCATTTTAATGGCATCATGTTATCTTTCATTAGGCTAACTCTTCTAACGGTTTGTTTGAGGAATATAACCAATGGAGTGGCGAGGGTTGAGTTCGCACTAATCACCCAAATTTGGGACTGCTATGGATTGATCAACTCTGGTCGATAACATATCGGGGAATGACCCCCGACTTTCTATGTCGTCACAAATTTTATGTGAGACTCTGTGGAACAGCTTTTCCATTTAAAGGCAGAGCCAAGAGGAGACAACAGTCTAATTCCGTCTCTGGTCCTTGTAAAAACAGCTTCAATCCTAGTTTGATTGAAACCGTTTCTGCGTGTGAAAGTTCTATTCTGCCTTCGATGTTGTGTTCTGAAAATCCTATGTGATGAGCAGTACCTGTTCAACAAGTAGAACCACAGTAAAATTCTTATTGTTAATTTGAAATTAAATGGCTGGATACTTTTCGGACAGACATCGGATTTTATACTGGTTCGGTGCCCCTTATCTAAAATGCCTGGGGACAGAAATGTTTAGGATTCCAGATATTTTTTATTTCAGATCATTTGTATACACATAATGAGATAAGTAGCCACTTTAACATAGCGTCGCTCTTACCATTGAGCTAAACAACCCGCCGGTGAGGTGAAGGCCCAAATAATTGCTATATGTTCAAATTCTCACATTGTTTATTCACTGCCCGTACCTACTCTATTTGTTTCTCAACGCAGACAATTATATTATTAAGAAATTAATCCAACAGAAATAATCATAAATGCGTTATATTACTTTGAAAATCTATTTGAATTTATCTCCCATTAATACACGGTGAATGTATCATTGGCCTAGACAGAGAAAAATAGAATAAACGATTTAAAGAAAAGGGGATGCTGCAGGAATCGAACCTGCGACTGATAGATAGCCGTTTTAACGTAGCGTCGCTCTTGCCATTGAGCAGGGCCTTCGCCTTACCGGCGGGCTGTTTAGCTCAACTTTACCGTTATGTTTCCGATTTTGGAACATTACAGTTTTCAGAGTTTCAGATTGCGGGTACACAACCTGTATTCATATTATCAATAATATAACCAAAGATAGTTGCTTGTACAGATTGGTTTCACATAAGCCAAAATCAATAGACAATCTGGTTGAGATGACATGGTCGGTACCTATTCAAATAGAAAATAAATCACCGACAATTGTGTTTCCTTCCTTAATGCACACAGCTTTTATTAACATGTCAATTTTTTCTTCTGTTTTCGATTTATCGTGTAAAGACGGCCGATCGATATTATTCCCCGGATTTGTATCGTATACCCTATCACTGATGTGTGCGGCATTGGTTTATTAGAACCTGTCAACCAAGTATCTACATAACTGTCATATGTTTCTTCAGTAATTAAGTGATTCGGCCTGGTTGAAACTTAGTGATGCGACAAAAGACGAGAGAAGTAACATTTTAACTGATCACCCCTCTTTTTCCAAATGTTCCATAGATCACCCTCGACAAAGGATGTTGCCAAAAGCCGTGGGCCATGCAACTGTTTCTATTGAGTGACTAACCAGACTTGTTGATAATTACGTTTTACACAAATAATCTTGAAATGGGAAACAAAAGGACGCTCTAATGTTAACCAGCTTACTATAAGAAGTTACCAAAGACAAGAACAGCTGTCAAAACAGGGATCACTGGTAGCATTTAGTGACTTAGTAAGCAAAGTGACGGCGCCTGTGAGTGTATTTTTTACCTTTAGTATGATCATTGACTTTTGTCTGAAGTTTATCACACAAAGGTCTATTGAAAACATTGTATAATTAAGAAATGATTTATTCTGTGAGATAATTTCTCTCTATTATTTGATAATTAATTTTCAAATCGATATCTTATACACCACGAAATCGTTGCATGAACCTGCATTCAAATTACGCTACTCTGAGCAAAATTGATATAACGATTACTTTTTCGGTCGTGTAGGTTCATTATTTAAACTTTTCCACTTCATCTGACAATTTCAAATTTCCTGTGCAGCATAGGAGTTATATTGCGCAGTATGATTTTTTCTTGTGCACAACTGCGCTGCTTGGAGGGTACACTGGCCATAAACCAAATGTAGTGAGTTCGATCCTCACTCAATGTCTTCCACCAAGCCTAGTAAATATCATCTTATAATTGCACATTGTCTCCACGAAATCCTCAAAAGAATAAGAAATCAGGGGAGGAATCACTCTGGGTTGGCAAGCCTATGATATAGCGAGTTTAACCTTCAAAAACACGAAAATCCCATGAGACCTAAATAGAAGAGTATACAACCAATGCATCCTCCCGATAGTCTCCAATTATCTGAAACATAGAACCTAAGCGAGAGACTTGCCCTCAAACTGAGAAATATGCAACGTGCACATAGAATCTATTAGAAAATTCAAATGGCAATGGACTGGTCATTTTGCAAGAATGGCAGACAATCGATGGATACCACGACTCACGAAATGGTTCCCCAGAGATCACGTGCGAAACCGTGGCAGGCTGAATACTAGATGGAGAGACGAACTAGAAAAAGTCCAGAAAGTATTGGCTCCGCAATGCCCATGATAAAGTGATGTGGTGAATCTTGTGGAAAGGTCTATGCCCAATAACGGACGATAAAAGAATGATGATGATGATGATGATGATGATGATGATGATGGTGGTGGTGGTGGTGATGATGATGATGATGATGATGATGATTTTGCAAAGTGAAATGACATGGTACTTGCATTTGGTTTGGCTTAACGAACAATGAAAGACGCCTGCTCAAGGCTGACCATAAAGGATAGATATGTCCCGCAACAACGACTATTGGATAAGGTTCGAGAAGAAATATGACGATGAGTTTTTACTGACACTGAGGTGTTATGCTTCCGTCTCTGTCCCTCGATACTGGTACTGTCTTGTTGCTTTTCTTTTGGTGGGGAGGTCACGAAAAGGAAGATAACCAGAAAGACTGTCTGTTGCTTTGTTTGTTTGATATTTCAATCGAGGGCTTTTTTTGGAGGAATCCTGGTATAATGATAAGTCTTCAATCCAGCTATCGAATGAAATATGCAACCAAAAGGAAACATTATTATTTCATCAATCGAAATCATATACACTAAGAAAAGAGACAGAATCGTTGGTTAGTTATTAGAAGTCGTCAACAAAATCTGTCACCAGAAGTGCCAACATAGGTTCCTTCACCATTTGAGCTGCCTATGACTGGCAGTCTATGTTTGTGTTGTGTAATGAGCTACCGAGGGAAATGGTGAGGCTGCTAAAAAGTGATATCCGTGATTTGCGTTCCTGCAGTACAAGTAAAAAGTAGCAAAGTAAAAAAAAGAAGAAAATGCTGTAGTAACAGTTCAGCGTCTTGTTTAGTTCTCAACTTTGGGGTTCCGCGGCTTATGAATGATGTCAGAAAATAAAACACGGTAGATGCAAGGTACAAGGCGAGGAAAACGGACGGAGGACGCCTAAGTCAGCTGGTGTGCGAGAGAGAAGTGGACGAACTTCCCTCCTGGCTCGATTATAAGCGTACTCTGTTGACCAAAGGCCGTGAACGGCCTTTTAAAGGAGAGTTTAAGTTGATAAAGCCATGAGAATAAACATTTTTCCTTACGATAGACCCCCACTTCGTCCGAAAAGATTTACGGGTCAGCACAACGCCGGTCATTTTCTAAAGCACCTGTCTTAATTTGTTCATGTTTGAAACGATGCAGATCGTTCTCCGGTGACATACAACTTGACCTCTGTGGTCCGCGAAAACATTCATCATTCTATATGGACCTGTCATTGTTGACCACCCTGAATAAATGCAGTTCACACCTGCATTTCCCAACACTTGTATAAATCGCACGTACAGGCTACAGCAATGTAGCTAGAGGGGTGAAAAATTGAATGTTTACTCTTTATTATGTGTAGAAAAACGTAATAGTGAGAAGTTCAATTTACAATGAAAGCTTATGGTAAATTGGTGCCTAGTTGTGTTCGGCAGTAATCACGCTTGCTTGTTTATTTTTCAGCTTTTTTTAGTGATCACCACCTGACAGAAGGGGAGAGAAGTGACTTTTTCATTGATCTCCCTTTTTCCAGGTTTTTAATTGATTATCCCCAACACAGCATTCTGCCAACGGGCATTGATAACGTGACGATTTCTAATGAGTGACTAGCCAGACCGGATTTGTTTTCAATTCTCATAATGACAACTTCAGGTTTCCTCCGCTATCCGAACGTAAAACTTTCCAATAAAACCTTTCGTAAGCCGGGATGGTGTAAAGTAAAGAAGCGGTTACCGTTGATTGATACGAGAAAATCTTTTGGGTGTCACAGATCCCAGAATAACTTTTTAATATGCCCTACAGGTTAGAGCCAAGCGTAACATTTTTACGAGCTCTTTCATGTTTTTGTTTTTTTCTGTGGACACACCTTGCTATGTTCAAAGCTATGTCGGCTTGAGGTCTTCAGTAGAAGCGAATTAGCGTAGAGCGATATTTTAGTGAAGTCGGGGATACCAGCAACAATGATGATAATAAATAAATAAATAAACTCGAGTGATTGTAAATGGAGCTTGGCACAAGGAAAATTGAGCACATGTAATTCTCAAAGACTTTCTTGAGAAATGTCTTTAATCGTTCAGCACATTTTTCTGCTATGCATCTTGGTGGCATCCCCTTTGACTTAATTCACGTCACCTACCCATTGCCCTGAACGGACAGCACAGACAGGCAAACAGACATCCTTTTTTTAAGACCTCTTTATCACAACTCTTCAAAGACATCCGTAAATGCTTGTGTCAGTAATTACTTTTAATCGTGTTATCTTATTGCTGTGGTGAGAGAGGGGTGGTCTTGTCTGACGAAACTGCGTTTAATTGAATTACTGGTAAGATGCCTGAAGCATTATACAATAACTATCCAGAAGAGTATTAGACCATTCTGAGTTGGTGAGCCTGTGTAATATTTGACCGTCGCATTCACAATGATGGGGCGAGTCATTATTCACGTTTCGTGATGAATATTTTTGGCGAAACATCGCGTTTCAGAAGTCTATCTATATTTTTCTCCATCTTGTATTCTGTCGGTCTCGGTTTCGCATGTGGTGTCTGGGGATCCATGTCGTGAGTATTGATGTACATCGGTTGTCTTTCATTCTTGCAACATGACCAGTCCATTGCCATTTGAGTTTTCTAATAGATGCTATGATGTCTTGGACCCCCGTTTTTTTCCTGATATATTGTGCTGTCTTGTGATCTCTCC
Organism: Thysanoteuthis rhombus; assembly: GCA_963457665.1. Classification (NCBI taxonomy): domain Eukaryota; kingdom Metazoa; phylum Mollusca; class Cephalopoda; order Oegopsida; family Thysanoteuthidae; genus Thysanoteuthis; species Thysanoteuthis major. Next base: position 4,224,881 of record OY735233.1, read on the forward strand.
ATGTGAAATTAATCATGATTCTCTCAATCGCACGCAGCATGCTTCTCATTTTGTGGGTCTGTCTCTTGGTTAGGTCCCATGTTTTAGCTCCATAAGTGATTATCGGGAAGATGCATTGGTTGTATACTCTTCTTTTTAGGATTATTGGGATCGTCTTGTTTTTTAAACTTGAGCTTGTTCTGCCGAAGGTTTGACATCCTAGAGTGATTCTCCGCTTAATTTCTTCTTCTTTTGTAGGTTTCATAGAGATTCGTTGTCCTAGGTAGATGTAGTGGAACACTTTCCCCAGCTTTGCATCTTCGGTTTTGATAGTTTTGTCTTCATTCTTGATATGATTGTTGCACAGGAATTTTTTTTTACTGGAGTTCATGTGTGCACTGACTCTTTTTTTTTTTTTTTTTTTTTTTGGTTGATATCAAATGGCTGGATAATTTTCGGACAGGCTTTCTAATACATATTTATATTATCGGTTATCTAACTATTCTTAATATTTTGTACATATTGGTTTCAGATGAGCCAAATATCAATGCACTAAATTTGGTCAAGGTGACACCTATCGATACCAATGCGAATTGAAGATAACACACCAATGATTGTGTCTCTTCTCGGTGTACGTGATTTTGATTGATGTAATAACAGGGCTGCTTAGTCACTCAATAGACACCGTCTCGTGACCTATGTCTTTTGGCAGCATACCTTGTTGGGGGGCAATCAATTGAAATTTGAGAAAAGGAAGAAGAATGAAAAAGTAACTAAATCACCTAAATATTCCAGATTTTCAGGGGAGAAAAAAAAAGCAATTGTGAACGCTGCCGGACATGAACTAAGAAACGAATTTACTAACATTGTAAACTGAATTTGCCCTTCTTGAAAACTTATTTTGGGGGAGACTTTTCTTATAGGAACAGACATAAGAAATAAATGTGTAAATTCTCAGCTTTCTAACTCCGTTAAGGCTACCAGTAAACGACATATATTGGTAGCCATCCAGACAGACCGGCAGAATCACTTGAAATCTAAAAAAAAAATAAAAAAAATGTTGACTATGTTGACAGTTATAGTTGATAGTTCTAAAAAAATGATGAAATTTTATCAAATCGATAATTTTTTTAACAAGGGTCTTTTTATCAATAAAGATAGTGCAGTAGTAAATCTTTTTGAGAACATTTCAGAAAATAACTGCATCATAATTTTGACGATTGGGCTGAATTCGGTTAAAGTTTTCTTCTGTGTTTTTTTGTTTTTTTTCTTCTTTTAACTGCGATGAAAGTCGATAAATCTATGGATGGAGGGAGATTTTTCGTTCAGACTTTTTTTGAAATGGTTCATGGCGTTGGCAAAGATAGAAAGATATGATATAGCACGAGGGCAAAGAAAGATGGGTTTTTTTTTTCGTTTCACACTACGTCATATCATTCTCCTTTCTTTTCTTTTTTTTCAAAAATCGATTTTCGAGATTAAAAAAATAGTGAGAGAAAGAAAGAAAGCAAACTATACAATTTTTACAACCCTTTTATACACACATATGCGCACGTGCACACAGACACACAGACACACACACACACACACACACACACACACATATATATATATATATATATATATATATATATATATATATATATATATATATATATATATATATATATATATGAGAGTGAAAATTGGCGGTTGGAGAGAAAAACTTGAGAAAAATTAGGTGTTAGATCTCAAAATTGTGTACTCAGTATCCCGTGGGCAGGTTTCGATGCATTTCGACGGGTGCCAACCACATTTTTTCAGCTAAACATCTTATATATGTGTGTTATGTGAATGTGAGGCGATCCGAAGGAATATTGGTAAAATGACAATTGAAAGGTGGAGAGAAAACTTTCGAGAAAAACAGCTGTTACGTTTCAAAATTATCTTATTGTCGCGTGGGCGTCGAGGTGCATTTCGAAGGCTGCTTTCATTTTATTCAAGTTTTTGATTTCTTCAATTTTTGCTTTTTTTTTTTTGTTGATTATTTTTTTCAGTTTTAGTTTTTCCAACATTTTCTTCGTTATGTTATTGGTTTATTGGTTTTAAAATTGTTTTAGAAATCATTCTGGTTGATCTATCTGTTGGTAATTTTTAAGGGTTTTTTTTTTTTTTACATTTTGATACAATGAATGGAAGATTCAAAAACACAAAAAACAGAAGATGAGAATATAAATGTAATAGGATGGGGCTTTCCATAGCGGAAGGTCAACGGTAAAATACGTACCTCTCGAAAACATTTTTCAATAAGGATCCGAAAAAATCGAATTATTCGCCTGAAGAAGCCTGAAAGGCAGAAACGAGCATGTCTGCAGAGCGAAAGTATTATTTCAATATATATATATATATATATATATATATATATATATATATATATATATATAGTAGGTTGTGGATTCGCTACACAAACTAGCTCATTTTTCGGCCCTCTCTGGGCCTCTTCAGGCGAATGTTGTATGTATCGAGCACTCTATGAAATAAATCCAATACATTTCAGAAGTGGCTTCATGTTGTTGATATATAATTATATTATGTTATACTGCTAGCCTAATTTGTACCACATATACTGTGTATATATATATATCTTCCATAGGAATAGAGCACTCTGGTGGATGAGGAATTTCTGTGTAAATAGATATATCACTTAAATTCAGCCTTACTGGCTGTCCAGTTCCGTAGTCCCCAGAGGTAGGATATCGGCCTCCAGGTTTGAAGTGAAGGTTTCAATTCTGCAGTACTGGATGGGATAATGGAAAGTCTATAGCCACACTGAAGAGATGTAATACGTCGATACAACTGTCTGTGGATGACACAATATATATATATATATATATATATATACACACACACACACACAGACATACACACACACAGACATACACACACACACATACACACACACATACACGTGTCTGAACGAGTTAGCTCAGTCGGTAGAGTAGCGTTAAGACTGCTTCCTGATGGACAAGTCCTACACGGGGCTCATTTCTTTATTCATCTATTCATTTATGTGGCTGGCAGTTTGATTTGCTACTCGGTTAATTCCGGTGCTGGACGAAATATGTTTCCTAATGAAATTTCTTGACAATTATCACGCACATACAAGCAAAGCAATATATATATATATATATATATATATATATATATATATATATATATATATATATATATATATATATTGCTTGAAGAATCTGATATGTCGTAATAAGATGCCTGGAGATTCCCCAAAAGAGAACTAGACACTGGAACCATCCGAACTTACGCGTGAGAGTCTCCCTCTTCGAACTCGATCTTGTGACACATTCTGACGACGTGATGATATGTATGTACGCATGAGTATGTTTGTGCAAGAGTATAGATATATACACACTAACCTACCCTCTTGAGAAACTGTGCTGCTTCTTTTATGTTTGACGATGAATCGTCTCTGCGGTACATTTCCTTCCGGTAATGTTTCTACTTCCGTTGGCAGACGACTTTTTCTTTGAGAGTGTCTGACAGGTCAACGTGTGCAAAGTAGTCGAAAAATGACAGCTTCACAACAAATGCAATATGGATTTGCATTTCCCCGAGCGACAGGATAGAAAGGAATGGAAAGCTCCTATTTGCAAGTCTTCCAATGTTATTTACGCTCCACAGAAGATCGCAGCCGACAAATGGTGTTTTTTTTTTGGTGGGGGGGGGGGTGCTATAATTTTTCCTCATCCGAAAACAACAATTATCTTTCCTATCGAATCCTGTTATTCTTGTAGACTTCTTGCGTAACGAGCACTATGCTGTGGTTTCGGTCGAAGTAGGTTTATTCAGATTGAGTTGCTAGCCCAATTCCCAACCTTATTTTCCCCATCACAATGCAACTTCCTCAAAAGAGAATCCTGCTTATCATACGGAGTGATCACAAGACAGCTGCACATACTGGTGTGAAACATCATCATCATCATCATCATCAGTCTTTTAACGTCCGTCGTTGGACATAGACCTTCCCCAGGATTTGCCACACTTCTCTATCATGGGCGTCACGGAGCCAGCACTTCCTGAACTTCTCTAGCTCGTCTCTCCATCTAACATTTTGCTGGCCTCGGTTGCGCATGTGGTCTCGGGGAATTCATGTTGTGAGTCGTGCTGTCCATCGATTGTCTGCCATTCTTGCGACATGGCCAGCCCACCGCCATTTGAGATTTTTAATGGATTCTAGGATGTCCCTAACTCTTGTCTTTTCTCGGATGTACTGTGCTGTTTTGTGGTCTCTCCATGTGAGGCCCAGCATTATTCTGTCATGTGCACGTTGCATGGTTCTCAATTTACGGGTCTGTCTCTTGGTTAGGTTCAATGTTTCAGCTCCATAAGTGACTATTGGGAGGATGCATTGGTTATACACCCTTCTCTTTAGGATTAATGGGATCTTGTTATTTTTGAAGGTTGAGCTAGCTCTGCCAAAGGCTTGCCATCCTAGTGTGATTCTTCGCTTGATTTCTTCTTCTTTTGAGGGTCTCATGGAGATTCGTTATCCTAGGTAGATGTAGTGGTCTACTTTCTCGAGTTCTGTGTCCTCGATTTCGATCTTAGTGTTTTTATCTCCAATGCGGTTGTTGCACATGATCTTCGTCTTGCTGAAGTTCATGTGGAGGCCGACTTTCTTGCCAAAAAAGAGTTAATATAAAAACAAAAGGTGCCGTAGAAGCGATTAGAAAACTCGAAAAAAAATAAGATGGCGTGACAAACGAAGTTCAGAAAGTATTGGTTCTATGACTCCCATGATTGAGGGGTTTGGTGAATCTTGGGAAAGGTATATATCCAGCGGTAGGTGTTAAGATGCCGCTGTTAATGATGATTGAAAAGCTGGTGTTTTTTTTTTTCTGTCAGAGCAACCATTTCTTAGATCGACTGCCTTACAGGGCTAAAGAGTTCCCTCAGCCCAGTTATTTACACGTAGCTGGGCCGATAAATGAGTTTCCCAAGGCCCATAGTACAAAGTAGACGCAAACATCCTCGGTCAGAACTCGAACTTGGTCCCCCGATTCCGTTCTCCGTGCTGCTAACCGTTACGCAAACTCTGCACCAACACTCGATTCCTACGTAAATTTATTTCAGGAGTTTTTTTCTAGTTGCATAAAATGTCATCAAAACTGGCAAATTAATTTTTTTTTTTTTTTCAGTTTTCAAGTTGGTCTAGCTGGCAATGTATTACTCATACAAGCTTCTCCGATGAAGCTAGAGAGATGAAAATCGCAACTTTTGTTGTTTTTTTTAATTCCCTCCAAGTATTCAATTTGCGATGTAAATTCATGCTAAGTTAGTCTTTTAGTTTGTATCCGGCAGCGTTCAAGCTTGTTTTGCCTGTTTTTGTTTTTTGTGGTTTTTTCTTCGAATTCAGGCGTTTTTAGTTATCACCACCAAACAATATACAAGATAGATGATTTATTCATTGATCACCTCAACACAGCTTACTAGCAAAAGACATTGGTCTGGTGGGTGATAAGCCAGACCTGTTATTATTTTTATTTGTTCCATTGCTATTGGTCTCTATCGATCATTGTTCTGATTTTTTTTTAAATCGGAGGTCTGTCTGAAAAGTGTCCATTTATCATCGCTCAAAATGCCTACCTATGGTAATGGTTAGTTACTCTCACCAAAGTACTCCCCTCGAAACCTGTCACCAGAATTCCTTTTGACCTAATTTCCAATGTAAACAAAATCAAAAAAGGATTCATAGCTCCCCTCCAAAAAAAATCTGATTAATTGTTTCTTGATTCATGGTCCACCCTTTGACAAAATATCATTGAAATCCATCGAAAACTTTTAGAGATTTTGAGTGGACAAAGAAACAAAAAAACAGACGGACACAAAACGAAAAAAAAACACACAGACAAACACAAAGACAAACATGGGTGAATGTATAACTTTGTTGTCAGAGATAATTATCGTCGAACCAGCTGAGCAAATGTCCGTTTATCAGAACGACGCGATAGTCCCGTTTTGTAGATCCTTTGACAAGAGATTGAATTAAAATAATTCAATTCCCCTCCGAAACTACTTCAAAAACTGAACACAGAAGCGACACTTGTTTATCTGATTAAAGAGTAACATTTTGCTGTTGGTGGCCAAACTGTTGTTCATTGTTCCGACTAAGCTGTGATGTCTGCACGCATGCGCACGTTTTGCGACCAGTTCACAAAGGAAATTACTGCGCGCACAAAAGACTAATTAACTAATATAATGTAGTAATTATCATCAATTTTTATGATTATAAGTTCAATAATCTATCCACGTAAAGATTATTCTTGCAAATTTGTATGTTTAATTGCGTCCTTGGTTGTATGTTTGTCCTGCCCCACTCCTATTATAACCTAAAAGAAATAATGGATTAGACCATGTGAAAAAGAGTAACTTAGTAAAACAATATGAAAAACGATATCGTCTGCTGAGACGTAACAATAGAGGTTGTGTAATAGAACGTCCTGGGTGTATGTCTGATCATATAGTGATACAGCTTGAGTTGAGTTGAGACTTCAAAAATACGCATAATTAAGATACTTAGATTATTAAAAATAGATTATCTAATAAAACTTTAGGCTCCTCTATTTCGATCCAGACATAAATAGCCCCGTCATTTTCGACGGGTATGTGTTAGTAATTTATAAGTGTTCTGATTGAAACTGATATTTTAGCTAACTGTTAACTAGTTAGTCAGGTTTTCAAATACATTTGTACATCACTAATTTCCTTAACAGCATTTTTCTTGGCTAAGTATATAACTTCGTAGAATGCAGTTATACTTTAATTATATTAATGCCTGCCAATACGGTTTTATCAGCCATGACAGATTGGCTGTGCGAAAATTATCTTGAAACAATTTCAAGTTCGCCTTCACACAATCATTCAGTGAGCACATACAGGAAAAAATTGCGCATCGTGAGATTTTTGTGCACACTGATAACTGATTAGAGAGAACATCAGTGTTGCTATCAACATAAAGCGATTACTGCATTCATGTTTTGGTGTGTTTGTGTGTTGTTATTGCTTACTTTCTTCTTTTTCTTGGCTAGCAGTATTACGCGCCAAATGATATTCACCCTATTTCCCTCGTTTTACAATCATATAATCCGCCTATTTAAGAGGCGTCTGAAGCAGCATTTTTAGTCTGGAAGAACTCTTAAAATAACTTTCATGTCTCAAGGAACCCCTCCATATAAATATTACATGCACAGCTTGTTATGCTAATTTTTGTTTGGCGTGAAGAGACAATTAGGAAGGCCATATCTTGTCATGTTATTTTCATTTAATTTGATACTTCGTTAGCTCTCAGCTACATCATTAGAGAAGTGTGAACCAACGAAACGTCGAATTAAATTGAGAAACCTCATTTGTATCTCCCGAATTGTCACTTCATTCTAATACTGTCGGGTGAATTATAATCCCCATCGATGCAGTCATATTTTTTGTTTGTCACTACCGTTACTAATGCTGTCACTACTATGAATATGGTAAGCATGAACTAGGAGTAAGACTACTTAGTTAAATGAAGTCCTTCGTATTGAAACAAGTGGCTATTTGTCACTTACAAGCTTACATAAAGCAAACCTCTTAACAACTAATGATACACCAATTTGTTCAAAAATATTTATCTATCTTAATCTAAAAGTAACCATTGGTATTCTACAGATTACAAGATTCTTAAGATACTTTGTTTTCTCACTCTGTTCTTACCCGCTGAACATCTGATATGAAAAGAAAGTATTTTCCTTTAAGAAATTTATATTTTCAAAGAAAAATGACCGAAGTTCTGAGATGAAATCTTATCACGATGAACTATTTGGACCAATATATTTGTTATTTTTAACCCAACATTTCGACCAATATGTTATTAAGCCGTCCTTATATTATCACTGACTGGAGGTACAAGTTTCATATTTTATCAAACTTATCTATGCCAACCCAATCAAAAATTACTTTGAAATAAGAATTGTAATATGATTGGCTTACAAATATCGAATAAGTACCTATTTTTACTATTTCATGTATGGTTCTGATTGATATCTTTTTTTAAAACAACATTTTGGCCGGTGCATTCTCCGGTCTACTTAGTGTTGTCCGGAGTTCGAAAATTAAATATTGTCAGTAATTATTGTAATTATTCCATGATCTATTCGGACTAATATCCTCATCGTTGAAAACAACGTTTCGACTAAAATGTTTTCCGGCCTTCGGTTATAGATTGCCACCAGCACAGAATAATTCACATCTGAGCATCGAAAATTCTCGTTGCAATAAAAAATGTCTTATTAGGACTTGGAAAAAAATTTCAAACTAGGCATATGTTGGAAAGGTCGCTTGCCGTACCATAATAATTCATTTTGAGTTTTAACTTGGGTATCATATTTATTACTTTTTTCAGATTTACTAAACGAAGCTATTGATGTCGGTCAGTGCCGATTCGGAGCATGGCTCACTCGGTGAAGATAATAAAAGGAATTGCCATTCAAAACAAAATTAAGAGAGATATTTTCAGTAATTCTTTGGAATAGATACATTAAAAGGTTTTGTTGATATTCTAGCAAGGGAGATAATCCAGACAGACACTATACGGATACTACTGCGTGGCCATTTTGAATACCTGAGAGTGGCTAGATATTCACTGTTGAACAAACCACATTATTATCAATCTAAAAAATACCGTTTACTGTAGGGTCAATACGGCATGTAGTTAGGGTTGGGGTTAGTTAAGGTGGGTCTAGGGTTAGGGTTAGTGGGTAGGTCTGGTGAGAGTTGGTAGTTTTGAGAGTTGTGTTTCTAATTCCCTAATTATTGTCGGTGTTATTTCTTTTTTTTTTTTTTAATCTAGTCACTTTTAGCTATTCAAATGGTCATGCGACAGCAGTTAATCATGTATAGTGTCTATTCCAGTTATACCCCTTGAAAAATATTGACATAACGTTTATATGCACCTATTCCAAAGGATTACCAAGTTTCAACTAATCTAACCAGGAAAATTAAATTTACAGTAATCGATGCAGTAACTGTGTGATTATTTTAGTTCATCGATTCAATTCGCTTGTATTTTGAATTGGCTTGCCGTATTTTAAAACTTGCTTGCCGTATTTTTAATTTGCTCACCTTACTTTTTCATTTTCTCTAGAAAATGTACAGTTGATTTGCTAACGTCGCACTGGTATAATTAATTTGTCTGCTCGGTTTCCTATCTTTGTTTTGATATGTAGTGGTTCTTTTTTTCCATTTCTGTCAAATGCAATAGAAAATAATAAATTTTGATACGTCTTTTTCTCCTCCTTTTTTTCATTTATCGCTCTTTGTCATTCGCCCCACACCGAAAATTATAATGAATATTTTCCAAAGAAATGAGTAGCATGTTCCAAAGTTCGCCATCTTGAAAAAGTACAGCTGAATCTTTCGAAGAAATTTTCTTTTTCCCGTTTCTTGATATTCTTTCATTCTCTCCTTAGTTAATCTTTTAGTTTTGTCGTTGTATTAATCTTTCCTTCATTATTTTTCTCCTTCTTCTTACTAGCTTTACACTTCTTCTTCTTATGCCTCTTTTCCGCTTTTTAATATCCTGACGTCATGTGATGTCATTATGACGTCGCAATGGCGTATACATAAAGATCTACAATAAGTTTTCGAATCAACCGATTTATCTATTTTTCAAAGAAAGTGAATACTGCTGGACACAAACTAAGGGACTAATTTAGTATGAACTTTCATTGCAGAGTATTCAAAATCCCAGCCCTCCAGCTCCATCGTTACAGTCTGTACGAACGACACATACATAGATAGCCAGACAAACTTGAAAACTGCAGAAACTTATGTTGACTGTTTTGTTGACACTTTTGGTTGACGTTTTCTAATTGATAGATAGATAGATAGATAGATAGATAGAAAGATTGGTAGATAGATGGATAGATGAGTCTGAATCACGAGTGTATTTTCATATAGATTCTCTGATTTGGTCATCTAGAATGATTTTCAATAATTCTTAATTCATATAATTGAGAGTGAATATTTAAACTTTCAGCCCTTTAGCTCCATTATTATAGCCTCTACGCACGTTACATACATACATAGCCGGGCACACAGGCCCACTTGAAAACTGAAGAAACATGTTGACTGTTTTAGTGACAATTTTGGTCGACGGTTCATGATAGATAGATAGATAGATAGATAGATAGATATGAACAGACTGAAATAGATAGCAGTGGACAAACTATAAAAGATAAATAGATAGATATAAACAGAGTGTGATAGATTGATAGATAGATAGATAGATAGATAGATAGATAGATAGATAGATAGATAGATAGATAGATAGATGAATGGATGTGTATGAATCATGCATGTCTATTTTCATATACATTCTCCGATTTACTCATCTAATATCTCATCTAATAATTCCTAATTTACATAAAGAGCAGTAAATATCTAATTTTTTTAGCCCTCCAACTGAATGAACTTTTGATCAAAATAAAAATACGTATTTATTGTAAAAAAAAGAAATTGAAATTTCACCAATTAAGCAATTTCATGGATTCGGCTTAACAACTATACTTCAATTTCCTATCGTCTTCCTTTTATCAGAAACAAGTAGGAACTTCAGAATTTATGGAACAGTTGAACCCCTTCTTGTTCTTGTTGTCAATACAGGGTTTCGACTGGTCCATTTTACGACCTTCTTCGGGTGCACTATCCGAATGTGATGGTGGTGAACAGATTTTTTTCTTCAATGACAGTCAATTTCTTATAACGCTGGAATCGGATGTTTTTCTTTCATTCCCTTGTTAGGCCTTGATTTCTATACTTCGTTCCTGTTGAATATCGAAAGTTACATCAGGTCGAGTTCCCAACTTGTCTTACATTCAGCTGACATGATAATGTATGTTGCACCTTCGATTTTCCTTAGTTTCCATCAGCGTTCCCTGCCTATAATTCGGACATCTGGAAGCTGTCGGACACAAACTAAGGGACCAATTTGATATAAATTCTTATTGCAAATTAAACCCTCCACTAAAAACCTATTACGGGGGAATTTCTTTTTCAAGTTTCTTTCTAGACATAATTTTCAGTTCCCTAGCCTCATTGACACATAGATTGTTAAACAAACCAGCTAGCCAGTCAGTCAGCCAGACCCACATAAAACTGAAGAAACCTAAGTTGGTGGTAGTTTGGGTTGACAGTTTCTAACAATATTGAATGAAAAATGAAAACAGAAAGGGCACAATGGGGTACTATTATTCTTGAAGTGAATTCTATCCTTTCTGTGTTTTCGTAAGTTCTAAAAGCTGACGTCAATCGTTTCAAGGTACGGAAGCCTATAAAGAAAAAATGTCAAGTTCCATTTTCTTTTTCTGGACAAAACAAAAACTAAAATGCTTCATCAATTTCGTTGGTCTCTACAAAGAAAACGGAAACCCTAACCCCTAATCCTAAACTTGACCTTTTCGTCCTGATTTTGGTTCTTCATTAATTTATTAAAAGAATAGTTTCCTTTGATAATTAAATAAAAATGAACACCTTTTGGCTTTTTATACCCTTTAAAAAAGTAGAAATTAGCCACCTTTACATAACAATGAATATTACGTCATAGGAATTCTTGAAACTTCATGTTCGGTCACACATTACCACAGCTTGAGTTTGAACTTGTAAAATCAACTTAGGAAAGCCCCCCCTCTCCTCTTCTTGAATATTGTATGGATATGGAGGGGGAATTTGCAAAGTGTTGTTTGTCCTATTAAGGAAAATTGAATCTGTTAGAGGTTAAATAGGATTTCTCAAACTGAGAATGAGCGAAAGATATATATATATATATATATATATATATATATATATATATATATATATATATATGTATGTGTGTGTGTATATATATATATATATATATATATTGTATAAATTGTGATGATTGAAAACCTTCTCGGTGTACAATCGTCACGTTTCGTTCACAGATTAGATACATGCATGATATGGTATAATTTTCAAATACGAAATTTATAAAAATGCATTAATATTTGTATCTATAAACCTTCAATTCTACATAAAGCGTGGCTATCTCAATGAAGACCAACAACTGAAGTCTGGTACAACGGACGCATTTTGTTTTTGTTCTTTTGTTTTTGTTCTTTTGTTTGTTTGTTTTTTTTTGGGGGGGGGCATCAATATCACACCATATTTTATTCGAAGTTGTGACCGGTTTATTTCTCATAATTGGCCATGGAACCAAAAATATATGATGCAGAATTCAGTTTGAGAAACCCTGGGTTAGACCACTAAAATGGCCGAGGCCTACTATCAGTATGCAAAAAAAGATTTCATCATTTGAAAGGAAACTGAATGATGATAATGTGTTAATTAGTTGAACCGACAAATAATTTATTAATTCTATTGCTAAAAGTACGTACTTGTTCATCGTTTTTTCAATAGATTTTGAAAGTTTTGTGCGTATTTATTATAACTATACAATGAAGAGCCAGTAATATCAAAACGCGTTCAAATGTTATTTTTGTATCCATACTGGGAACATCGCCCTATGGTAAAGATTTGAGGTGGGAACGATCGCCCTCAAAATCCCCATAGCACATCTACGGATGCTTCACAGAACAATAATCGTAAGCAGCAGATTGGTTGAAAATCGCTGGGTTCTCCTGTATAGGGTTAAAACTTTTTTTCTGACTGTAGAATATTTAGAGAGGATAATTTTGCTTATAGAAATCCTCGTAATAAGGAGGGAAGTTAATCTTTGCTTTTTTAGCCGAGACATTAATCCAGGCCTTGTAATTTGTTGCTCACTTAGATAATTTATGGTTGGCTTATCGCCCACACCCTGGACAGTGATCTTAGCACGATAATAAATTGTCTGTCCTTCCCGAGAATCCACACTTAACGAAAGTCACTTTTGAAAAATGTTTTTTGTCACGAACAATGCTGTCTTTTGAGTAAAGCCATCGCAGATCATGTAATCATTGAGACCTCTGGAAAAGAGACTGATGTAGCAAGGCATGAAACCAAACGAAATGGGGGAGGAAACAACGGATAGAACAGTTCAGTCGGTGTTGTTGTGTTGAGTGAGTATGGAGAGACAGTAATCGGATTTTTTGAAGGACAAGAAAATAGTGTGGACGTGCAATCGATACATAAGATGCTTTTTAATAAATTAGGTAATATTTTTTATTTAATTTATAGTAATAAAATTAGTAATATTATAGATAAATCGGGTCATCTAACCAAATAATGATCTCATATGCAAATTCTGTCAATGTTCCTTTGTGCTCAAATGGGATGATTTCATTCGCTGATTCACTTTCCTTTTATGACATAACAATAAAGATTACGTCAAAGAAACCTTCAAGACTTCATATCTGATCATCACACATTGAAATACCTTGAGATGAGTTGATAGTTTATTTTTTAAAAATTAAAATTAGGATACTTAAATTATTAAAAATAAATTACCTAATGAAAATTAGGCTTCATAGTGCCGATCCATACATTATTAACCCCTTAATTACCTACGTATATGTTCTGGTATTTTTAAAATAAATGTTGAAAATTAGAGTCATATGGTTAATTTTCCTTCCTATTATGACGTTACAATAAAAATTACGTCTGAGAATTCCTTAAAACTTCATGTCTGATCATCACACATTGAAATGCCTTGAGATAAGTTGATACTTCATGAAAAAACTTAATTTAGGATACTCGAATTATTAGAAATAAATTACCCAATAAAAATTAGGCTTCATAGTGCCGATCCATACATTATTTACTCCATCGTTTCCCTACGGGTATATTCTAGTATTTAAAATAAATGTTAGAAATTAGAGTTATACTCAATCTAAACATATGATAAGCATATGTGCTAATTTCTTCTCTGTTTGTTTGCGCTTACGCATTTCATTGGTTAATTTTCCTTCCTATTATGACGTAACAATGAAAATTACGTCTTAAGAGCTCTTAGGACTTTCGGCCCGATCTTACTTACCTGGCACAGGTTTCTGGCCCAATCTTCGGGAGCAAAGTGTAGTATCTGTTCCACGGCATAGACCGAGGAGTCGGTACTGACACTTGCCCGTTGAGTGGGCCGAAGATTGTGTGCAGGGTATCAAAGACCGAGTGCGCTAGTGCAAACGTTGGCCAATGAGGTTACACTGAGGCTGCGTTTGCTAAGCGCAACGGGAGGCCTTTGGACTCGTCCTTAGGCACTCCCATCATTACTCGGCCCAGCTTTCGCAGGTAACTGCGTCGGCTGGAGCCAATTTTTGGCGGTAAGGTACTATTTCTTCCCACGTTAAGCCCGACCTTGTGTCACATATTGCTGTGGTGGGACAGTGATTAAATAGACTTACATTAAAAAAGCTTGAGTTGAGTTCAGACTTTTAAAAAAAACTTGAAATTAGGTCACCTGAATTATTAAAAATGAATTACTTAATGAATTATGTTAATGCTCTTAATGTTTCTTGATGTTTTTGAGTCAATTTAGATGTGAATAAAGTTGGTAACATCGTCCTTGCTAGATCTTCACCCAAAAAAGAACCAGCGCGTCTATAGTTTGAGTTTCGGGCTTACTACGTTCTGTATTGATTCAAACTGTCAGGTTGTCTCAATTCTTGCCAAATTTCTAACTAACATTCATTAGGAGCGACTAAAAGTCGAAAGAGGTATGAATATTCACTCATGTCTGTCTGTTTGTCAACAACATATCTTGAAAAATTCTTGATTCATTTCAATTGAATTTTCTGGAACGGTGCAAAGAAATATAGGATTAAATTTTTGGAAACCTCTTTCGGTAAAGAAATATTTTTTTCATATATCAAGAAAATGTAAGCCATAGTCTAAAATATGGAAAATTGAAATACTATATTTTATAACTCCAGTCCAAGTCTGGAGTTGACTTTGTTCTCCAACCGTAACAACCACAATAAGAATCATTTGCTGTTTCTGTGTCCCGTCACGTTGAACCAAACCGAAAAATGTCAAATCAGCATTTCCCTACCGTGATTTGAAATTACGACCAATCTATTAGTAAGCGGCTCTCTAAACACCAAACTGACAAGTCTTACATATCTTCGGAAATCAATGTTAGAAATACGTAAGGTCTCTCTCTCATTACAATAGATAAATACATTCATACTAAAAAGTATCTTGTCATATTTTTTTATCTATCATATATACAATACAAAAGTTAAATAAATAGTATTCTGTCAGAATAGAGTTAGGGGTGGAGTTTGACTCTGAATCATCAAGGCTTGTATGAACTGATTTTCATTCAGCTTTTAGTGAGTGTAGAATTGACAGAGATACGTGTTTTCTGATTGCTTTCCATTGCCGGTCAGCAGTAAAGCCGTATATTTCTTATCAATAGAATCTATAACATTAAGAGGCCTCATCTTATGGACTTAACCCTAACCGAGGAGATTCCCATCTAATGAAGAAGTTTGTATGTTCAATGCTGGAGATCCGATGGGCAGTGACAGATTATCTACCACTTGGGCTTCTCAGCTGAACTGTTGCAAGGATCCCCCCGAGTTTTTTCCACCGTCTGGCCAATGCTTCGTTGAATAGAATAAAGCGACATCAAGTCATGCAAATAATTTTTATTGGAGTACTTTGTATAATGTTCAACATGTCGCAGTACGAAGTCCTAAAAGTATTACTCCTACATGTTTATATGTTGGTAGTCTAATTTAGAAAACAAAGTAGTATTTGTAATATTCCAGGTGTGAAAATAAATATACAAAAGTACTAAAATGTCACCCATAATACTCACGTTCGACCCAGTAATCCATTTTTTGCCCTCGATGCCGTTACCCTCTTGGCTTCTAGACTAAAGCCTACTCAGTCTACTGGCTAATCTGTCTATGCTGATACAGAGTCTGTCCGCCGGAAAGTATCCAGCCAATACTAACTTAAGATAATCTACCTTTGGCAATGGCGACTTAGTTTCCTTTAGAGAACTTTCCCTGGGACCTCTCACACCCCTTCTATTTTCCAAATAGTCTGCAATGTCTTCTTCCGGGGTCGCCATCGTTGTCGTGTCGTCCGTAATCTCCTCCACAGTCTCCAACCGTGATTTTAGCTGGACGGTAAGAAGGGGGCTGACATATTTGGTTGATGCAATGCTTTGCCACAAAAACCTGCTTGAGACAAGGAGAATGGACATTGTGAATACAACGGTCACATAGTACTCAAGCTCAATCAATGGCCTATAATTGTTCGTTAGGTCACCCCAAAGGAGAGTATGTTCATTCATATGCAGCAAGATCCCTTCTGGTTACCAAGTCAAGTCAAGTCTGCACAACCAGTTCTCTAGATATTAAAACAGTTGGATACTTTCCGGGTAGACCTTGTGTTGGAAGACGAAGAATTTAATTAGAATCAGATATTTGTGGTGTGAATAAAAACGTTTAAGAAAAGCTGAAATAAGAAATGATATAGTATAGTAATGACTACCACATACCTGTCAAAAATGACGCTTATTTGTGTATGGATCGGCACCAAGTAGCGAGGAGCTAATTTATTAGGTAATCTATTCTTAATAATTCAAGTATACTAATTTTAAGTTTTTATTTAGTTTTTACTCATCTCAAGTTGTTTCAATGTGTGATCAGACATGAAGTCTAGAGAATGTCTATGATGTAATTTTGATTGTTATGTCATAATAGAAAGGTAAATTAACCAATCAGAGCATCCCATTTGAGCCGAGCAGATAAACAGAGATGAAAATCGCATATATGCTCATCATATGTATGGATTACAGGACTTGTTTTACGTGGATATTTTCGACTGAAAGAAACTGGTTTTTAACTTATAATGTCAATGATGATGAAACGGAGGTTTGTGTGCACGTACGTCCATGCATAGATATATTCATAACCAGCAAGCAACCTAATCAATAAGAAACAGGGAAAACAGTGAAATACTGAACCAACTTTCGCCCAATATCGACATTTCAGAAAGTGCTTTGAACAGGTCTGGTTGGTCACTCAATAGAAATCGTCACATGCCCACCGTCTTTTGGCAGCATGACGGGTCGGGGTTATCGATTAAACATTGGGAAAAAGTATGATCAATGAATGAATTACTTCTCTCTCACCTTTTGTTGGGCCGTGATCACTTTCAAAAAACAAGCGTGGAAACTTCCAGACACAAACAAAATTGTCTGTAAATTGAGCCCCCAACCCGAAACATTGAGTTGGGGTTAAAAAAGATATTTTCAAGACATAATAGCGATAGTTAAAATTTTCAGCCACCTAGCTCTATTGGTACAGTCTGCACGCGTGATGCGTATATAGCCAGTCAGTCAGCCAGCCAACCATACCAACTGGAAACCAAAGAAAACTGTGTTGATGTTGACAGTTTTGGTTGATGGTTTCTAACAAAAATGACGTATTTCACCAAGCTAGATTAAGATGTGGTCACTACCCTTCACTAAATCATCTCAGAAAGAAGCTGGGGTTCAAAATCACACTCCATTCTGTCGTCGCTGCCCTAAGACCTCACAGACCACACATCACCTGCTCACCAACTGTCAAACCCTCACTCACCAAAGACTGACCCATGACATTTCATCCCCTTTTGCTCTCTGGTCTGGACCAGCTGATCCAACCGAATTCCTTTGCCCTATTGATTTTGCTGGAAGGTAAAGCTGCAGCTAACAAGTTATAAAAATATTCCCATGGCTTTCAATGACCTAACGACACCTTTCAGGTATTAGCTTGATGCGAAAGTTTCTGGAATTGTTCGACAAAATATTTCATTTCTGTGACTTCATAGATCATTGTTCAGTCATCAGAGTATTTCGCCTGACTTTTACTAACGTTACCAAACCTTTCAGGTAAATTGTGGATGGTTTTAACCTTTTCTGCATTAGATTCAAAATATTTCAGCGTCAGATTCCGCTGCCCTTTCGTTGACTGGAACCTTAGAACGGCACTTTTCTTCAAAAATTTGGAAATTTTCTGTGATCAA
Source organism: Thysanoteuthis rhombus (assembly GCA_963457665.1). Taxonomy (NCBI): domain Eukaryota; kingdom Metazoa; phylum Mollusca; class Cephalopoda; order Oegopsida; family Thysanoteuthidae; genus Thysanoteuthis; species Thysanoteuthis major. The sequence continues at coordinate 4,242,872 of OY735233.1, forward strand.
TTTTTGAAAACCTTTTTAAAGCTTATGTGTGATTTTTTTCCAAATGAAAATAGAAAACTTGACGATTTAAAACAGTATTTTATCAAATTTAACTACAACAGTTACTAGAGGATTAGGTGTAGCGTTTAGGGTTGGTGTTAATGTTTAGGGTTAGTGCTAATCTTTAGGGTTAGTATTAATGTTTATGGTTAGCGTTAGGATTTCTATTCAGTGTTAGTTCTGTTTGGGCTAGCAGTGTTGTTATTTTCGTGATGGTAGTTTCACCACTGGAAAGTAGTTTACGTTGTCCATGTGTTTTGAATTTAATGCGAGAAAAGTAACAATTGCTAACTTGTGGATTCCGTCATAAAGGAACGATTCCGGTTTTGATACGATTAATTTTCAAGGAATACTTCTAGCTTGAATTTGTTAGAGGCGTTGATCAGACAAGTAGTGTTGCATGGAATTAAATGATATTCTGAAGGTGACAGATCTGGGTAATACACCCCAAGTGCAAGAATTTATCGTCTGAAGTACATGATTGTTGGCTTCCTCGTATTTGCAACATGAGGAAGAGTGTTATATTGTAGCAGTCGATTTGTTTGCACAGACAATATTATTTTCTGTTCCAGTGAGTCATTTAATCGAATTGATGAAGTGGCTTCTTGTTTTTCTGAGAGTCTAAGTTGTTTATGCTACGTCGTCCAAGGAAAGTTCTTCCGTTTCATCAGTTTTTAAGCTCTGTATCTTGTATATCAAGATATCATCATTACTCTCGCATTCATATTTTTGTGATTAAAGTATATAACATTGTTAAAGTAATTTATAACGACTGGAATGCATCTATATTAACCGAAATAACATGCTAAGGAGAATGAAACGAATACATCATCATCATCATCATCATCACCACCATCATCATCATCATCATTATCACCACCCCCACCACCACCTTCTTCTTCTTCTTCTTCTTCTTCTTCTTCTTCTTCTTCTTCTTCTTCTTCTTCTGCTGCTGCTGCTGCTGCTGCTGCTGTTGTTGTTGTTTGCATTTTCAAACCGGTTGCCTGGTAACCGTCGCTGAAAACTGAGTGACAACAAGGACCCTAAAGTGACCATCCCTCTCTCTCAACACTCTCACAGTCCACAGCAGTTTTAAGTTTCACGCCAGTTTTTAGAATTCAGGCTTGCCAGGGAGAAGTATTGAATGAATGACAGTTACGGGGAAGAGTTGAGTTTGTTTTTTTTACCCCCATTCAAGCATAAGCAACCTTTTCCATTCTTACCTATGATTATTATATTCCAAGTGTGGTTGGGGAGGTATGTGAGAAAGGATAGAACGTACATGGCCCCGTCGTCTAAGAACCCTACAATCGTCGGAAAACCTCTCAAGACCTTCGTCCGTACCATTCATTCATTTACATGATACATATAATACCCCTATTCTGTCAGTAATGTCTGCATCAACCCCAGACCATGGACAACCACTTCCTTCCTCATTTCCAATATATAACTAGTAAAATCATTGGCATCCATACTTATGACAGCCCTATATTACTAGTAAGTCTTGCTTCAATTCCTGACAACTGGGAATCTTCAAGTTTGATTCTTAGTTCAATTCTTAGGCTTTTAGTTTAATTTCAATCTTTTAGTTTTGGACACCTTATTGATTTATTCTGACAACGAATAAGTGTCTGCCCTAAAGACGGAAAAGGCATTTATTTTATGCAACAAAATTATCATTTTCAACACAATTTTTCCTTTTCAATACACTTCAAATTAAGTGGCACGTATCACTCTTATAGCTCGCACGTTATACACAAAATATTTCAGATCAAAATTCTGTTAATATGCACGGTTTAGGCTACAGACGTATCGATCCATCGTGGTAGTTTATCTCAAGTCAGAATTTTTCAATTTCGTTTGTTTTATTATTAGTAGTATTAGCATCTTGATTTATTTATTTTTCGATCTATTTATTTCTGATCTGCTATATTTACTTGCTGCCGTGGACTAACGGTCTGAGCAGTTGCGATGAAAGTCAAGTAAAATTAAGATGAAAGAAAATACTAGTAAAAGAATTAGTGATGTATTTTGTTTGTATTTTCGCTTGGTCACATTTTGGTTCATTAAATAAACGAACATCAATAAAACAAAACCAACATGTCTTCTTCTTTCGAACACTGAAAAAGGCTTGAATAGCAACACATAATGGCTTTTCCCGTCGATTTTTTTCGAGTTTTCATGCATCATTTTGCAGCTTGAGATTATTGGCCAAATACAATCAATTTGTTTCTTGAAATCCTGACGGGAAATGTACAGGGCATGATCAAGAATTTCAATTCACTTCCATATCAAAATAAATGGAGACAATAAAAGAAGTCTTGATTCGAGTCAGCATGATCTGAACGTGACTGTAAATATCCAATTCGTTCATATATCAATAGAAATTCGAGACGGGGCGTTGATTTTATTTACTAACTGTTAATGCAACTTGTGATATCAGAAGCAGAATTTATTTGACAAATACATCAAAACTTCGATTTACTCAGATGATTACATGTAAGAAGTCTGGGTAAATATTCGCTTCAGGTTTTTAGGTTGCGTTATTGGTTTGAAAAATTAAACTAGTTGAGTATAAGGGAGTTTACGAACCTGAAGCAAACATTTACCCAAAGTCTGTCCTGGAAGTATCCAATCATTTGATAAAATTCAAAATTAGCCATATGCCGACTGAGTAATCTCACATACTCAATAAGGTCCTCTCTGGTTTGTTGCCAAGTTACGAAAAGGTCATGACATTGAAAATACTAAATGCGTACTTAAAGATTAAATGGAAATCATTTATGCATGGAAATCTGAATGAATAATATCGCCAGAGGTCAGGAATTAATGCGAATGTCACTTATAGACGGAATAAGGCTATTTTATTAATAAGAAGAGCTTACTTAAAAATTTACCTTACCAGTCAGCGTTGACCATTGCTTAATACAGACTGATTTGCAATTTTCTGTCATCTATGACATGATGTTAGTTCATTTACTCGACATCAAAATGCATAATAATGACGTCAAAATACATAACGATGATATTAAAATGCATAATATTGACGTCGAAATACATAATAATGACGTCAAAGTGCATGAAGATGATAATTATGATCTGCTATTCCCCTTTCAAAGTATTTCGTTTCTTTTAGGCTCGACAGATCTTTTGTCTTTGTTTTTTGGGCGTAGGTTACCTGTGTTGGCAAAACTACCATCATGATGATGAAAGTTTGTTGCTTTCATTCGTTCTATAATTAACTTGTGTTAACCTTAACCCTGTACTCGACCTAACGCTAATTCTGACTCAAAACTCTGACCCTAAACATTAAACCTAAACTCTAAACTTAGTTCATAGCGAAATCTAGTGCAGAAACGTTTTGAATTTAACGCAGAAAAGGTAACAATCCCTGTTGTTTGCCCTCTTCATTTCCGCGGCGTATTAATCCAAACAGAGCAGCAGTCGAGATGGTCTGACGCCATAGTCTGTGATCTGTCGCCTCTTCTTCCCAGGTTTCGAAGTTGATGTTGGTTTTCATCATATTCTGTTTGACTTGATCTTTGGAGCAGCGCAGGGGGCGGTCACGGGGTCTTTTGATGGTACTGAGTTTCCTACAAAGGATCTGTCAAAGAAGTCTCGTGTTATCATTACGGTGCACGCGACTTGCCCATCTGTTCGATGATGGTGGCTTGGCTTTGATACTCTCGGCTTGAGTATTCTCGTGAACTGCGTGGTTAGTGACACAGCAATAATCAATTCTGTGGCCCATTTTGTTTCCTTCGAACTTTAACAGCTATCTTTGCTGTTTCCAGTAAATAAGGGAGATAGCCCGTTTTGAGAAAAGTAACAATTTTGATAAATATGGTCTTGGAAATTGTTTGGAATAGGTTCATGAAAACATTATGTTGATATTTTGCAAAAGAGATAACTTTTCAGCAGACGAGATTAGCCACTACTGTTGTTAAACTATTACGAAACAAATGAAAGCAAAAATCTCTAAACATTTGAAACTGCATTTGATCAAATTTGATTAAGGAGGACATAATTTAGGATTACTGCTTAGGTTTAGAGTTAAAGTTAGTATTGTGGTTAATGTTCAGGGTTGGTATTAAAGGTTAGTGTTAGGGTTACTGTTTAGGACTGGTGTTTAGGGTCATTGTTAAAGGCTAGTGCAAGGGTTAGTGCATAGTGTCTGTGTCAGGGTCATGGTTGTGGTTGCAATTAACATCATGAAAAGATTACATTTTTCTGACAGTCTCTACACACAAACTTGTCCAGAGAAAAAAAAAACTTTGTGATAAAGTTAGTGTCCAAAAATGTTTTTTTTCTGTTTTATTTTTGAGAGCGTAGTCCGATATGATTTCCATCTTCTCACAGGATGGTCGATGTTGACGCCTACCCACGATGAGAAGCTGAGCAACGTCTGTCATTACTTATTAAAACCAATGAATGTGTATCAACTTTCCCCTGTATACAACAAGCCCCGCTCTCCCCTAATTAATAACATTTATCTCGCTTTTATCATGTACTGTGTCTATCCTGGTTATCTCCCTCGCAAAATATTGACGTGATATTTCAGTGAACCTATTTCACTCAAATACCGAAATCTTTGCCGATTTGAATCGGTGAAGGAGATAAAAACAGTTTTAACACTTTATTAGCTAAATTATTTCACCCCAAAACGCTTCGCGTTTGAAAAATATTTCCCTCTCGTTGTAAGTAGAAAAAGATGCTTACAATAAATGCTAATTTTGGCACGATAACGTTGTGTCTAATTTTAACCTTTTACTATAGATTAGATGATAATAAACTATTCTAACCAAGTCGTCTGATTATGAGAATATATTTCACTTCATCATCCAAGCAAAAAAATTATCTACCATGTAAAAAGAATAGAATGACTTCTGTCAGCGAGTGTTGCGAAGGCGTCAGGACAAGCCCAATATATCGCTTTTAGTGCGATGGGACGGTGCTGCCCCGGGGATCACTACACTCTGGTCCAAGGTGAGGGTCTAGGGAGCAACACAACGATCCTAGGCAAAAGTGCAGATACTCTGATCATGAGTAGAAATGAATACATAAATGGATAACCCTGTCATTTTGCTAGTATGAAATAAAGTACAAATGTAAGCCCAAACTTATATCTAAAAACATTCAAATCATTATTTTGTGTTTTTGTTGTTTTTCGTTCCTATCTTATTATATTCTGAACAATCCATTTATTTAGATTTCGTGTGTCATTATAGGATTTGCGTTCGAATTGCATTCATTTTAGTGATTCAGACGTGACTGCCGCCAATATTCGCGCCAATAGTAGATTCTGTGCAATCGGCCTTTTCAATTCAGAAACACACACGGTGAGGCGTGCACGCACACTAAATAATGCCTTACTGTCCGAGTTTGGACTTGGCTCAACAGCCTCTTGAATCACAAAGCATTCATTTCGACTTGTATCTAGAGTTACGCTTCTGCAGTTACTCAGATATAAAACATTTGGCTCGCTCTCAAGTACCTAATAGAATCGTAGTATAGAATCGAAAGAGCATCTGTGACTTGCTGGTGGGCATATACGCGTGTGCATAAATTTCTGCGCATGTTTAGCTTTTTAAGACTAATGAGATTTTCTTGTTGTTGAAGGTAGAGTTTGCTCAACCAAAGACTTGCCAACCAAGCGTCATTTTTTTTATTGATTTCTTCTTCTTCTGGGGATTTCATGGAGATTCGTTGTCCTAGATAGTTTTAAAAACAAGGGTCTACGACCAATGTATTCTCCCGACACTCGTATGGAACTGAAACATGTAGCCTTACAAAAAAGATCGGCCTTTAAACTGAGAACTATGCAACGTGCACGGGAGAGAATCAAGACAGCACACTATATTAAAAAAACAAACAGGAGTCGGAGATATCACTGAAATTATAAAACTCAAATGGCAATAGGCTGATCATTTTGGAAGAATTCACAGACAACCACTTGGCATCAAGAGTCACAGCATGAATCGAAGAAGACCATACGTGAAACCGTGGGCGGCAAAAATAAGATGAGGTGACGAACTAGACAAGTTCAGAAAGCTTTGGCTCTGCAACGAGGAAAAGATCTGTCGAATCTAGGGGAGAGTCCAACGATGACATAAAAATGCTCCCGCAGCTGATGATAATGATGATGATGATGATGATGATGATGGTGGTGGTGGTGATGATGATGATGATGATGATGGTGGTGGTGGTGGTGGTGGTGGTGATGATGATGATGATGTGTGGATTTCCTATATTTTTATACAGTAAACTCGTTGTAACGGCATTGGATCTGGGAGCTCTATATATATTCAAACGGCACATTTGTTTTTATATTCTCGCAAGAATACTGTCGGAGATCTATTTGCTGTAAAAACACATGACGATTTCATTTTTATTTGATTTAAAAATTAAAACTGTAAAAGTATTATCTCCTAAATCAAGACAGTAAAATCACCCGTTATGAGGCAAATCCGTTATAACGGTACTCTTAAATCCCCGTGGAAACCGTAATAACGGGAATCTACTATCTTTATTAGTTACTTTATTTGCATATCTAAAAAATACTATCAAAGCAAATCAATGACTTTATTCATGGTAAGATGTTTTCTCTTTTTTTTTCCAGTTGAGATGTTATACATTAAATACTGTATTCGGGCACAACCAGAATTAGTGTCTCTGAAGGAAAAAATATTCAAAAATATCAAAATATACCTTTCACCGAGCCATTTTAAAAGAAGAGCAAGCAAATTTTAAAATAAACCAGGTAAGATGCAAAAAATACGCCATACAAATTTTCAAATTCTTAAGGCTGGGGATTTTCCGTTACTTCCAATTTACAGCGTAGAAAGTAACATGAACCGTCTCCTCTTGTTTAATTCAGAGATAACGCGAACACATTTATTAGGTCTGATAAGCCCCCCTGCCTAAAGAAAAGTTGGCTTTTAAGGAAATGTACGTATTGCAATCTTAAGAGACCTCGACTTTTGCCTAGAATTTATCAATCCGACAACAGAGAAGTATTCATTTGGCTTAGAATTCCCGGTTGGCTTCAAAATGTGGATGAAAATCTTTGGCAAAGCGATATGAGACTGAAGGCGCCAACGAGTGAAAAGCTAGTTCATACCACACAATGCATTACCATCTAGCCGTGTTACATATGCGGTCATTAAAACGATCAGAAATACAGGTATACCCTAATTTGTTCGGTTAATTCTTTCCCAACATTTTTCAGCTTTTAAACATTGCAATGTTCACTGCCTTTATATTTAGTTACATTAATCTGTACAGCAATAATCGTCATCGTATTTCATCAAAAACCTGGTCTAATCAAAACTGCACCATTGAAAGTATTAATGTATAACAAATAGACCAGTGGTCCTCGAACTTTATTGTATGACAGCTCACGAAGAAATATATTTGACTAACGCGGCACGCCAACTCTTAACTGCATTAAAATATGAATATATATTGGTATATATTAGGCCACAATCACTATATGGAACTTCCAGTTTATACATAGTTACATTAATATGTACAGCCAAACCTTAACCGTACTACATCGAGACTCGTGATTATCAAAATTATGCTTTTCAAGGTTTCGATATATATATATATATATATATATATATATATATATATATATATATATATATATATATATATATATATATATTATACCTTCTAGAGTGCAATAGATGTAAGTTACAATACATAGGCAAGTCCGAGTGGCAATTTAATATTAGACTCAACAATTACAGACATAGGATTAGGTCACAAAACAATCGCAGCCCACTTCCCGTAGAACTACACTTTCGCACACCCGGCCACAACTTTGCCACGGACGCTAGTTTTACCATTATAGAAAAATATTCCAATTGGCATATCTAAAGTTCTAGAGAAATATGAGGATATGTGGATCAACAAATTCAAAACTCTGTATCCTAATAGATTAAACACTGAACTTAATAACCTTAATCACACAGATCTCTAATTCACAAAACTCCTACTAACAATATCCTCACACCCACATCTAACCCCCCAACCAGATACATTCAATACTGGGAGCTTCAAAGTCATTCAGACACATAGGAAAAATCCACCTTAGCCAGTTATACCACTTGTCCAAATCATAGCCAACACATTTTTGATAACTTGTAAGGTTGATACCTATGTAGCTCCTTAACCTCAACACCTCTCAATTTACACTATCCCTAACATACCCAAAAAATCTAACTCCACATCACTTCCCTCCTACCCTGACACACTTTGCCCTCTCCAAGACCAACTGCTGCTGCTTAACCAAAGACTTCATCACTAGCTGGACTTTCTCTCACACAGCAGGATGCCTCCAGCAGCCTTTATAAAATACTTTACCCACAAGGCAAAGCTCCTGATAGTGGACTCAGGTTCCACATGGGAACTTTAAACCCTAAAAACACATACTCACACAGCACACACCACTGAAGATAGGAAAAATCCCAAAACATATCTGTACCATTAACCTCCAAGGGTAAATAAACCTTACCTTTGAACACTTTACTCCTGAGTCTGTCTCACTCTTTACAGTTCATATTATATATATATATATATATATATATATATATATATATATATATATATATATATATATATATATAATAATGTTCGTCGCTATTCTCCTTTATTTTACCTGAGGAATCTATTGTAATCCTTTCCTTAGCTGATTTTCTAAGCCTGTCGGAGCCCTGCTGATATACATCCCCAGCCACGCATAGCGCTAGACAAGGGTTTGAACTTTCCCGGGTCGAATTCAGAATCACCCGTCTCATAGACTGGTGGCCAACCGAGGCTGAAATGTTCAGTCTGCCCTGTTATGTACCCATAGTGTTGGAAGATGGATTCATTCGCCTATGGTATTGGTTCTAAATGAATGTCTTCAGCTGCAGTTTCACCAATTTCATTTTCTGTGCTGTTAATTGATAGGCCAAGCCACACTCGCAAAAGGGTAAAAACGATAGAAGACTCGCCATCAGAGTCAATAATTGAAAGACCGTAGCGTCAAAATTCGGAGCCATGTAAAAAAAAATCCAGCAAGAATGAACATGTTCAGAATAGATTCTTTTTTATGAAATCAATGGCGTTTCCCCGCTGGAAAGCATACAATACAGAGTAAAAAATCTATAAATATAAAAACCCATCAGAATAAGGCCAAAAGGAGGGCAAAAGGGTTTTTCACCAAAAAATCAAAAAAAATCTCTTTTGAAGGAGTCTTGTGGAGTACTGATGCCAATTTTCAAGTCTATAGACAAAAGAGTATGGCCTGGAGCTCTGGACACACACAAGCACACGCGCGCATAAAAAGGGATAGAGCCCTTCGTCACATTTAGTGGCGATGGTTGTTCAACTTTGGTAGAAAATTCACGTAGTTGACTTTTTGTAACCGTCTCTGTCCTGAAATACAAACGATTTATTTCTCGTAAATTATGGCTAAAGACCTGGCCTGACAATTCAACCCAATCGCCAAGTGAAAAAAAAAGACTAAAAAAGAGACGTAATAGGTTTTCTCTTTGTCTCTCTCACTCTATCACTCACACACCCAATCTCTCTCCCTCCTTCCCTCCATTTCTAATTTGTCACTCACTCACTCACTCACTCACTCACTCTGTCTCTCATCCTCTCCATCACTCACACACACACACACACATTCTATCCTGCACCCTCTTTCTCTCTACCTATCTCCCACACATACTCTCTCTCTCTCTCTCTCTCTCAGCCACATACTCTCTATCACTCACTCACTCAAAAAGGACATGAAATGTTACTCTCTCATTTTCTCACTTTCTCTATGCATAACTCTCTCTTCCTATAACTTACCCACTCTTTCTCTTCTGCTCTCTCTCTTTCTCTCTCACACACACACACACACTTACCAAGTCCAAAAAAGGACATAATCTCTCTCTCTCTCTCTCTCTCTCTCTCTCTCTCTCTCTCTCTCTCTCTCTCTCTCTCTCTCAGACTGTTATTCCAAGTAAAACACCAATCGCAATTAGTAAGTCCCCGATAGAATCGGAAATCCCTGAACTTGAAAATGTCTTCCATGAAAATGTCAAACCGGAAGTTTTACGAGCAATAGGCGATTAGCTAAAAGACTTCATAAAAACGTTAGATCACTGCGGGACACCCATGTTTATGTGACATTAGCAAATTACCATTGAGAGCAGAAATAAATTACATTGACTGAACTCGAGTCGCGTGTACGACGTGTACGCAAGCATATCATGTATGCAAAGGCGTACGCATATGTGTGCGTGCATGGACGTTTTCCAGGGCAGAGAGGGCAATATGATATATTTCCGGCGGATGGACCAAAGGATATGTTCTGAATATATCTCAGCGGCAACCCTGATACCAACGAAGAATAATACCATCTTTTTTTATTAGTACATTAAGTTGAGGTTATATAAAACAATTTTACAGCACTTATATTCTTTATGGATTATCAGGTTCCAACTTTTAACCACCCTCACCTTGGGTGAGAAAGCCTGATCTGAGGGGGTTCAAATGTCCCCTCCCCGTAGCCGACGTTCGTGTGTGGGCATGTTTGTATGTATGTGCGGGTTAGATCATCCTCTGTTCACTGAGATTAAAATAACTTTTATGAGTATGTGTCGTCTGATACTTATAGTTTATCTCAGTTCGATTTCAATTAGTTGTAAATGAAACGTGAAATATAACAAGAACCATAATTCCAGCGATGCACCCATCATCCAGCGGAAGAGAAAGGAGAGCAAGGAGTCTCTCTTTGAGTCAAATGGTTTTCATAATTACAATATGAAAATACTACGAGGGAATTATTTTCGATAAAAATAACGGATGACGAATACAAGAACACCGAACTCGTACATTCTATCATTACATCATAGCATTGATGACGTCATGTCTTCAATGACATCACATCTGTTCCTTCCTTCCTGTTTCAGTTGTTTAAGTCAAGTGGGACCGAACCATCGACAGACAGCCCAACCAACCGAAAAGCGTTTTATAGATATGTGTAGATACATTATAAAAAAATCAAATTAGTTTTTTTTTTAATTTAAAAAAAAACAGGCTGATGTAACAAAAAAATAGAATGAAAACACGTCCTTAAGAGCCGGATGTTTTAGAAGCACAAAACGAAATCATCATCATCATCATCATCATCATCATCATCAGTTATAAGTCTGCCGCTGGACAGAGGCCTTTCCAATCTCCTTCCATGACGAGTATAATTGCACCAACCTCTGTCATGTTTTACGGGTAATTTTTCTTTCTCATCTCTGTTCTTTTCCTACTGCGATTACTGTCCCATGGGCACCGATCGACTAGCTCTTTGCTCGGTCTGTTGTCTCTTCTTCTTGCTATGAACCCTCCTATCTCTATTTTTATTGCTTAATTACTTATACGATATCCTCCACTCCGGTCCTCTATCAGGTTCGTGTTGCTCGTTCTCCATCGCTAACAAATATCCCTAACATGGCCCTATGTCTGTCCAGGCTTTGCTTTCGAGAGGTTTCGTAAGTTTTCAAGTTTCGCACCTTTACTTCATGACTGGTATTATGCATTGATTTTATACTTCGCGTTTTAAGTATATTGGCAATTTGCTTTTCAGAATATCTCTATTTATTTCATGCATATATATATATATATATATATATATATATATATATATATATATATATATATATAAGTGTGTGTGTGTGTGTGCGTGTGGGTGTGTGGGTGTAGTCTAGAAAGCTTTACAGCTTTGAACATAAAACATTGAAAAAACTTTTTCAAAATATTTTGGTGTCATTTCAGTCATTTATTCCCTAATATCTGTCAACGCAATTTACGTAATTTTGGGGATATATATATATATATATATATATATATATATATATATATATATATATATATATATATATATACTATGAAGACGGTGAATGTTCCTTTGTTCCTCAGTTTGTTTCTTTGTGCCTAATTCTAATTCTTCAGTCTCCCAAACGATTGCACATTACGAGCTGCAAATTTGTTTACTACGGTAACTTGACCCCCTAGATGAACATAAGATGGGTGGTTTCTGATGACCTCTGAAGGTCAAAATAGGATCTGGTCAATTTAGGCATTTTCAAATCTAACGAAGACGGCTGCACCTTACTGGTTGCAAATTTGTGTACTAGGGTAACTTGACCCCAAGATGAACATAGGATGGATTGATTTGGTGACCTGTAAAAAGTGGCTTTATTCCTGGACTACGCATTTCCATTTTTGTTTTTTGTTTTTTTGTGCTTCACTAGTCATAAAACTCTGGGTGGCTTCACAGACAAATAAATAATTTGATTTATTTAAATAATTCAAGTTACTAGCATGTACAAGTCGAAAATGACGGGGCTGTTTATGCATGAATCAGCACTAAGGAGCTCGAAGCTACCTTATTTGGTTATTCATTTTTAATAACTTAATTATCCTAAATTTGAGGTTTTTTCCAAGTGCCAGCTCAGCATTAAACATGTCTTAGAGATAAAAAAAAATACAAGAAACTGCTTTTATGGAATAAATCTAATAATCTGAATATATTAAACTACTAATATCTGTTTGTAAAGCCGCCATAGGTTTTATCGTTTATGACCATTACAGCATATTATTTCTATTTCATAGAGATTATTGTGTAACGAGCAGAGCTACTGCCCTTTTATTATTATCGATGCTGTTGTTGTCGTCAACGTTTGTATGTACGTAATTTGAATAAATGTTATGACCTGGACCGACGTGTTTCTGACATCTCCGTCCTAAGAAAAAAGCCTGCCAAGTAACACAGGTATAGACCGATAGTGACTGATGCTCGGGAAGCCCATCCAAGCAGACATAGTGTCAGAAAATGAAGCAATAATTCAAGAGAGAACTGAGAAAGAAGGAAAAGAGAGACAACGATATCATTTTATTTGGAAAGAAAAAACAATGATAAAATCTTTGTTGAAACCACGAGACGATTTTGATTCCTCGGGCACACGTGGGTGGTCGTCATGGCAGCAGTGATTCTTGCGATATCATGTCGCATCTAAAATGAACGAAGAATCTAGTGAGACGCAGTTCAACACGTTATTGTGTGAAATGTGAAGTGAAGCCGAGAACGTTTACTACACAGTCATTCTCTTTCAAAAAAAAAAAAAGAGAGAGAAAAACTTCGACGTGATTCTCGGAAAATTCAACGCATATTTTACCGCCAAAAGAAATGTTATACACGAACGTGCATATTTCCACTTCCGAACACAAAGACCAGGTGAACCGACTTAAATGTTCGTGAGAGGCTTATATGAGTTGGTGGAGCATTATAATTTCTCGAACAAATCAGAGACGATTTTGTGATTGGTTTGCAAAGCGAGGAGCAGTCCGGAAAACCACAGTCAATACCAGACCTGGAGAAGGCAATAGAAACAGCCAGAACATTCGAGAAAATCAAAATGCAGATGGCAAAGATTCAGACTAAAAATCTCGAGGCAGTGAAAGAAAACCGAATAGGAGTAACCAGGCTGATGGAAAGAAGCAAAACTCCAAACAGAAAGGTAGAAATTCTTCTCCATCTTCGGAATGTAATAAATTTCACAAAACAGGAATGTGTCTGGCGAGAGGGGAAAACTTGCAACAAGTGTTGAAAATTGAATCACTTCGCTGAATGTTGTAGAATAAAATATTACACTTTTGGAGAGGACGGTAGGGAAACCAGATCGACCCGTGATATGTTTCATTTGAAATATGCAGGCCCTTCACCTCATTTAGAATGGATACTGGAATTTAAACAAGAAGCAAGCCCTTCAATCTGCCGAGAGGAGGTTTTCAGAGTCATGGTTGAATATTAAATTACAGAGAAAATTTTTCTGCGTTGAAAAAATATCGAAATAAGCCCTACGAGTTAACGTGATAATTTATTGTCTGGAGACACTGCGCATCACATGGGATGAATAACAGTCGCAGGGCAGTGAGAACACGGGGCAGAAAGAGCGGGAAGAATGACACGTGACCGAGTAAAAATTACTCTCAAGGAAGACGCCATTACGTATTGCATAATAACGCCAGGGCGAATACCGTCTCCACTACTTCCAAGAGGGAAGAAAGAACCACAGGCTTTGGAAGAGGAAAGAATAATATACGAAAAATAACTCAGCCAACTGATTGGTGTGCTCCAATAGTACCAGAAGTAAAACAGAATGGAGATATAAGGCTGTGCACCGATACAAAAAAAAAATAAATCCTGCAGTGAAAAGGGAAATCTTTATGTTACTCACGTTAGAAGACGAAATTTTCGGGATCGAAAGTTAGATGCAGCCAGCGGAGTCCATCAATTTTCATTTCAGTTGTTTATTAACAAGGGTTATAGCCTCTATATGGTAGGTACTGTTTCCTAAGTTTTCCCTTTGGAATTTCTTCTGCCCCGGAGATATTCCAACGGAGGATAACTGAAATCTTCATAGCTATAGAAGGAATACAAATCATAATGGACGACATTTTGGTCCATGGGGAGAATATGTTCCTACATGACACGGGGCTGCAGAAAGAAGAATAAGAATGAAACAGACTGGAATAGAACTGAACGACCAGAAATTCAAATGCTGGAAAAGATGAACAAAATACTTTAGTCAAATGATTTCGGGAAAAAAAGGATACAGCCTAAAAATGAGTAAAAGCCATAAAAGAGTTATTGGTGCCTGCATCAGTAACAAAACTGAGGCGAATTTCAGGCATGATACTGTATCTGGGGAGATTCTTACCAGACCTTGCCAGTTTTTAATTCAACAGAAGAAAGATACAGTTTGGCTGTGAGATGAGCCACAGAGGGTGAAAGAATTTTTGACCAATCCTAACATATTACGATCTGAACAAACAGATAACAATAACTGCAGATGCGAGCAGTTTCAGATTGAGGGCAACGCTTTCCAGGACGAAGATAGCAAATTGAGAGCCATAGCCTGAGCAAGCTGACCCAGGTAGAAAGAAGATACGCGCAAATAGAGAAAAAATATTAGGCAGGCATTTAGACGTGTGAAAGTTTCATTACAGGATAGTAGCCGTTAATACATTTATCGGAATTATGGTTCTTGCATTGCGTAAGGGTAAGCTGTAAATGGCTGTTAGATATGGCGAGATGTTGGTGACAATAAAGGATTACACCTTCACGTGGTTTGGTGTTAGCGCCGCTCGCCGACGTTACTGGAGATGTTGAAGGAAGAAAGAAGATGTATGGTGATCATATGCACCAAGTGCGAATGTGGGTGTAGAGATTAAACAGAGTAAAAAGACACAAACAAATATTTAGATGGACAAACGAAATGTACATTTAATACATCACATTTATGACAAATGAAGAATGAAAATGAAATGCATGTAGAGAAAACATTAATACGATCGTGTAAAGAAAAGAAGAGAAGAGACCTGTTTAGTTTTGAGGGTTATTGCAATACGTAAAAATGAAATATAGCAAAGAATAAATATTTAGGGGACACGTGGCATAACGGATCTAATGTCGTTCGGTTTATCTTCCGAATGGAGCCTAATTAGTAATACCTGTTATAATAAGTAGTATAGTCGACCAAGCAGGCGGTTAGTTCAGGTGAGGTGCAAGAAGGAGCTACATGGGGCGAAATAGTAAGCGCAGCATTTGTGTTGTCACCAAAAATAGTGATTGCAGTACTTGCATGTAGTAGCTATGGAGTTCTTGTGAATTCAAACATCGGGGAAGATAAGTGACAAAAGACAACATATAGTCACGGCCAAGGAATAGAAACTACAACGGCTGCAACTTCAGTGAGAAGAAAAGTAATAAGGTAACTGACTAGAGGTGCTGGGGCCAATAAGCAAATGACCACGTGTGTTCAGGGTTTTTATGTGGAGTCATCGTAGGAAGTGATGTTTTGGATATCTAGCTAGAAGAAGGGTTTCGTATCATATTCTTGACTAAAAGTATAGGGGGCGCCACACTTCAAACAGATCACAAACCGTTGGTATCTCTAATAACAATCATGAGATATACAACAGTCCATTCAGATGTTAATGTATACTAATGCGTCTAAGACGATACAGTTCAAGAGCGGAACATGTTTCTGGGAAACGACATATAGTCCGAGACACGTTGTCGTGTTACCCATTACAAGAAGAAACAAGTAGCACCGAATCGTTATTTTACCAGGACAGGATTGTCATTCCAGAGACATTGAGGATAGAAATATTAAAAGCAATGTACAGCGGACATTTAGAACTAAATAAGTGCAAAGAGAGACCGAACAAGTACGTATGATGGCCCAGAATATCGTTAACAATTGAGGAATATTCATAAGAGTGTACATTTGTAACATGCACCGTCTGGCGAATCGAAATGAAATCCTGAAACCTACAGAGAATACAAACAGATTTTGGAACTGATGTACTAAAGTTTAAATGAAAATATCATATAATAGGCATCGACTATTTTTCTCGTTACAGAATGTTTGTTTGCTTGAACGAGTTGACTTATAGCAACATAATTGAGAAGATGAAAAACATCGCCAGATGATATATTCCGGGGGTACAAGTTAATGTTAATGGTGGGTAGTGAAGCCTTGAAAGAGTTCGTCGAACAATATGGAATTAAACATTCCAAAGTCAGTTCACATTTTTCTCAGGGGAACGGTGCCATGGAAAGCGCCGTAAAAATTGCCTAACACATGTTACAGTAACTAAGTCTATTTTTGGTGATGTTGACGAACCACTACATGAGCCGAAAAATAAAAGCTATACGTCTATGACATTGAAGGAACCTATGCAAGCTGAGAAGTATGCAACGTGCGCAAGAGAGAATCATGCTCAACCTTACATGGGGAGACCACAAGACAGCACAGTATATAAGGAGGAAAATGGGTGTCCGTGACATCATAGAAACTATTAAGAAACTCAAATGGCAATGGGCAGGCCATGTTGCAAGGATGAAAGGCAAACGATTGACATCACGTCTCACAACATGGATCCCAAGAGATGACATAAGAAACCGAGGCTGACAGAACACAAGATGGACAGATGAACTTGACAGATTCAGGAAATACTGGCTCCGCGATGCCCACGATAGAGAATTGTGGGGAATCCTGGGGAAGGTCTATGTCCAACGACGGACGTTAAAAGACTGGTGATGATGATGATGATGATGATGATGATGATGATGATGATGATGATGATGATGATGAAAGCCAGGATGGACAAATTCAAAAGAAGCAAAGAAGAGAGACTGTGCTCACTAAAAGAGAACGAAGAAAAAATATGATAAAAGACACGGCGCCATAGATTCCACTCCGCCGGATGTGGGAGACCATGTGGGAATAAAGTCAGGCAATCAAAAGACGTGGAAAGACACTGGTACCATTATTTCAGCAGGTAAAGACAATAGAAAATACAAAATGAAAACCAAGGCTCTAGAAATCAAAAACGTATAACAATAGAAAAGAGACATTTAAGTCTAATGGAGTCGATACAGAGCATCAGGAAGTTAGACAGGACGTGAAAGTAAAGAATTATGAAAATGTAAAGAAAAAAACATTAAGTACAAAAACCAAAATACCTGAAAGGCTTTGGTTTAGAGAAGAGGATATATATATATATATATATATATATATATATGGAATGCTCTTCTATAGAAATAGAGCACTGGTGGATGAGGAATTTCTGCGTAAATAAATATATCGCTTAAATTCAGCCTTACTGACCGTCCAGTTGCGGTAGGATATCGGCCTCTGGGTCTGAAGTGAAGGTTTCAATCCTGCTTCACGGTACTGGGTGGGATAATAGAAAGTCTATAGCCACACTGAAGAGATGTAACACATCGAAACAGCTGTCTGTGGATATATATATATATATATATATATATATATATATATATATATATATATATATGTGTGTGTGTGTGTGTGTGTGTGTGTGTGTGTGTGTGTGTGTGAACAATAGGGAATGAGACAGACCCAGGAGTGAAAATATATGGAAAGTTTACTTGTTAATTGATCAATTCATAAATGATTTGATTAGTAAGCTATACATATTTCGGGATGGATTAACATCTTCAGTAGTGTGTGTGTACCTTTCAGCTTAAAGGCTCATCGTAGAAAAAAATCTAGCATCATATGTTTTGCTTTAGAAGCAAAAATCGAAATCAAGAAAGTTTCCTCTTGAGTCATAATGATGAGTTGGGACTGTATTCTGTTTGTGGTGAAATCTGTGTAAGTATATCCAACGTTATATATATATATATATATATATATATATATATATATATATATATATATATATCAATCCTGCCTCGCGGTATTGGTTGGGATAATGGAAAGTCTACAGCCACACTGAAGAGATGTAATACATCGAAACAGCTGTCCGTGGATGATACAACAATTAATGCTCCTCTACCCAGGGTTGAGCACTCTTTAAGTGAGGTAAGTCATCCATTGTAAGCTTATGCAATGCTCTTCCATGGGAATAGAGTATTCTGGTGGATGGGGAATTTCTGCATAAATGAATATATTGCTTAAATTCAGCTTTACTGACCGTCCAGTTCCGTAGCTTAGAGATAGGATATCGGCCTCTGGGTCTGGAGTGAAAGTTTCAAACCTGCCTCACGGTACTGGATGGGATAATGGAAAGTCTACAGCCACACTGAAGAGATGTGATACATCGAAACAGCTGTCTGTGGAAGACACAATAATTTTGTGTATGTGTGTGTATATATATATATATATATATATATATATATATATATATATATATATATATATATAATGTAAGTACTCTTTTTCTCCGAATTGATATTTTTTCTTTCGTTAATCAAGAGTAATTTTAATTAGAAAGTAAAGATGTTTCGCGAAGATCATTGTGTAACGAGTAGAGTTACTTCCCTTCGATTATTATCAGTTGTTGTTATTGTCTGTACGGACGTAGTTTAAGCAAAAGTTGTGAGTTGAACTGACGTGTTTCTGACTTTTCCGTCCTAAGAAAAAGCCTGCCAAGTCACACGGGTACAAGCCGATAATGACTGATGTTTGAGAAGCCCCCCGACCCCCGGCAAATAAATTTAGTTCAGATCAGGTTTCCTATCTTGCGCTTCCTAATAACAAAATTGGGCAAAATTTGTACGGAACAAAGCTATTTGGTCCCGAAAATTGAGATTTTGTATTGAAGGAAATTTTACAAAAGATAACAAACCCTTACAAACGAATGAACTGAAACAACAATAATATTCAAAGTTGGCTCTTTAAATAAGAGTCCCCCAAAATCAAAAGAATTGAGCCCATGAGATACGACCAAAAATTCAAATAAGAATCAGCGAGCAGCTGCTCTCAATAAATATTTTAGATACGAGCGTAGAACGGAACATACCACGTGATAACTACGACCAATGAAAGTTTCATCTGGAATTCCATCTCGCAAGAGCCCATTTTGAGAGACGATTTATTATTTAAACGATTTCGTCAGTCAGGGCCTCTTGTTGCCTAAGGGCGTTAAGTCGTTCCACTCACACATGTACGCACGCATTTACGGGCGTGTGCATGGCATTCTCACATTCACAGAATTTCACGAAGAGACAAGTAATTGACTTGCATACACATATACATGCACTGTTTTATCCATTCACCCCACCTTCACAAACCCAATCCTTTCACGATAGTTCTTCAAAGAACATTCAAACTTCGCACTCACATACACGTTTGAACCTTATAAAACTATATTTGATTCAACACGAAATTTTCCACTATCCAATAACGACCTCTCCTTGAACATTGAAAACAGATGGATGAATATTCAATGAACACCATTGAAATAACGCTCTTTTCTAAACTCAATTTCTACTGTTTTATGTTCATTAACTAGAAATGTATATGTTAGACAAACTTGCGTTTTCCATTCATTCAAAATTGAGTGCCATTTGTCCCTTCCTTTCAAATATACATCTTATATAGCACCAATATATAATGCTTTTTGCTACGTACTTGTACTTAATACTTGGAGTCAGACAATAAATTAATAGGCCGGCTACAGTGTGAGCAAACTGAATGATAGATAAAAGGATATATTTTTGTCCATTTTCTGTGAGCTTTGTCTGATGATGGGTTTTAAGGTATTTGATTTGGGGGAATGAAGCTACTTTATTTGGTCCAAAACCATAAAAATTTAGTTTCGCACTGCAAAATACATTTGACAACCCCGAAACCAAATTCTACCACTATAATTATGTACATTCAAAGGAGGGAAAGGTGATCGTAGCTTTCATGATTACGTGAGTTGAATGAGAAGTAACTTTTTATTTCCTTACATTCGACGTGACGATTTATTTTCCAAGTGACTAATCGATATCACATAGGAATAGCTGTTGAATTAATCTCTTCCTCCTCAGATAATTTGTTTTGTTTTTTGGGGGTTTTTTTAATATTGTATTAGTTTTTCTGTTTTGCTTTTTACTTTCAAGTAATCAAAATTACATTACTCCAATATATATTATAAAGAGAGAAAACGAAGTGAAGTAATGCTGTCGCATGGGGACAGTTACAAAAGACGTATGGAAGCATTAAAATGGGTCTATGTGTTATACATAGTAATTAATCCACTTTCACCCATTAAATGTTCTGTGCAAAGCGTTGTTACGACGCAGTTGCCTCCCTTTAACTCTACTGAAAGAAAACGGGAGGAAAATGCTTAAACAAAACAGCATAAATTTGAATATTTTAGGCAGAAAAATCGGTCATTATTTGAGAATAGTCACTCCTCGTCTAGAATTTAAATTGTTGGAATATTCTATGCATTTGTTTGGTGAAGGCTTTTCTTTCATCTATTTTCATTGTTCCTAAGAGATTTTTTGGAGATATTTCGAGAAAATTCATGCATTGGCTTTTCTTATATATATTTGAACGTTTCTTGTCAAAAGTAATGTTGACGATAGCGTCATCATCAACAACAAAAAATACAATGAAAAATATTGAAAAACATATTTTATTATTCGGAAACCTCTACTTGTGTTAATCCTCACAATAATTTGAGAAATCTCTGTGAGCGTATGTATGTGCACCGAGATTACTCGGCAACTGGCCATTGTACGAACTTGATATTCACCAAATGTGTTGGTCCGTGTACCGGACATTGCAGTGTCAAGTTTGAAGTCGTTTGGATTAACGGTTATTGATATGAAAGAGGTGTTAGATTTCAATGAAAAATTATCTTGGAATGGATGTAGTTTTTTGCCCGATTACGTCACTAGCGTTCACGGGTGTGTGTTTATAGGTTCAAAATGTTTGGTGTGTATAGAGAGAGAGAGTGAAAGAGATAGAGAGTGAAAAGGATAGAGGGAGGGAACAAAAGAGAGAGAATCCAGGTTTTTTCTGTCGAAATTTTCTGTAGAACGAGATTAAATAGAATTATAGTCAGATAACGTAAAAGAATTTCTCATATCCAGGGCCAGATATATCCTGAGGTTTCTATAATTTGGGGGATTTATCTATCAATGCCCCATAGATCTCTTGTAGAATTCAACTAGCACATTTTAATTCAGCCATTAAGCACCCCAATATGTTAATCTAAGGAAAATTGTTTGTTACGGCATTACATGAATACATTCTGGATTCAACAAATTTCCTCTTACAAAAATGGATTCACTAAATGGATAACATACTCGTCATCAGAGTCAATGATTGAACGACCGTAGCGTCAAAATATGAAGTCAGGTAAAAAAAAATCCATCAAAAAATGAATATGTTTAGAATGAATTCTATTTATGACATCACTAGCGTTTTCTACACAAAAAAACATCTAAAATAGTGTTTAAAACGTTTAGATTCTAGCGAATTTAGATGTTATCAATAACCAGGCCACGAGTGCTCGAACACACAAACCTGCAAACAGATAAACAAATAAATACATGCACATATAAAATTTGAAAAAAAAAATTATTCGAACCCTTCGCCACTTTTGGTGGCTATGGTTATTCAATATTTTTTTAGTACTTTAAATCAAATTCAAATTATCCTATGATCTAATAGATCCTCTGTTATCATGTAGGTTACTTCATAGCATTTTTCTTCGGTGGATGGGGCTTAACGGTGGTACCCTTCTCCATTAATAGCACCTTAATAGGTTGAATTGGAGAGGTGGATTCATACCTTTCCCAAGGACATTAGTTTGAAGTAGACACAAACTACCTCAATCAGAATTTGAACGCTTTCTAACTCCATTTTTGCAGGTAACTCCACATCTCACCATTTAGGGAATTTATTTTCTTCTTCAGAAGGCAAAAATTGCACACATTGTCAGGTTTGATTTGGGGGGGCCCCACACACGTAGACGGTGGAGTGATAAAAAAATTGTATAATTTCCCCTACAGTTGCCTTTTGACACACATTACACATCTGGGGGTAACTCTGACCCTACCCCTCTCAGTGCAATGGAGGTACATCCCAGAATGAGACGGTTGCTATCCCTTTATCAACGGGGATCGGATACAGCACTCGGATTCCCGCCCAAAGGCCGGATGAGAAAGCACACTATTTAATCTCTTAACGCTGCGTTAGTGAAACAATTTTTAGTTGTTATCTCCCTTGAACAAATTGTTGGAGGCCAAGCGATTACAGGCATACACGACCTGACTGTGACAGTTTGCACTCACTACCCCCGATCCCCTATGTTTCCTTACTTGAGGAGGGGAAGTATATGTCCCTTCGACGGGTCGGGCAATCAGCGTATTGTAATGAAAAAAATATTTTAGTTTCGGTTTTAAAGTGTATCTCAGGATTTCTAAGAACGGGAAAAATTTTCATGTTAAGATCACATTTGAATAAGTTGACTGTGTTTGAAAGGGATTGAATGACTCGAAGTGAGAGTGATTAAAGAGATTAAAGATAATAAGAGAGAGAAAGAAAAAGAAAGTATTTCCTTTTTACGTCACACTACACCATATTTCTTTTCTTTTTTTAATTCTTGAAATAAAATAAAATACAAGAAAAAAAGAAGGAAAGAAAGGAGACTAAATGTTCATAACTAATATATATATATATATATATATTGACATATAAGAATTAATAAACCTTACCACCAGAAACTTCACTCCCGAGTCTGTCTCACTCTCTAAAGTACACATTATATATATATATATATATATATATATATATATATATATAAAACTTTTTCCTTTATCGATGAATTATATTGCATTTTATTTTTGATGCAATGATTATTGATTTTTGTTCCATATGTTCAACAGAGATTAACTTGAAAATCAATTGGAAACAAATATTTTTATTACAGGGGCAAATGTTGCCAAATGCTGTCAAAAATTATATACTCAACATCGCAGGTTTTGAATGAAATCTTTTCTTTTCGGGTTTCTATAAACTTGTGGCTAATAAATGATAACGTATTTACAATTTTTTTTCGTTACACAAATAAATATAGAATGAATGTACAGAGTATTGTACCATGAGAGCAGCATTTTGATTGATCTTCCCTTTATTCAATATTGATCTATCAGTATGAATTATTACATGTAGTAGTGAGTTCTATTCTATTCAGGTGCCGGAGGCCCTCAATTCAAATTCATTTGTGAGTCTCGACCAGGTCGCCAATTTTTATGCGACTTCACAATTTTTCAATTCTAAAGTTCTCTTTAAAAACATCTCAGTTGACAACATTGGGCTTCAACACAAAGAAAAATTTTCCGAATCGAAATATTATCAACACACCACATATACATTCAATGATTGATTTAATGTAAAACAATTTTATACAAAGTTATTTAATAATTTGTTTTAATAGTTGATTTTAATACAATGATGCAAGGGGAATAACTTTTGTTTGTTTTGTAGTTTTTTACACATATTACACCTTGGGCGCGCACTATTATATGAGTACTCAAATTTGTAATTTGATCTTAAAAACCCACCTTATTCACAAGTACATACTGTAGTCCAGACTTTCATCCAGAAAATAAACCTTGACAAATCCAAAGAGTAGGATCAAAATTCCAACGAAGTTACTTCATCAGAAGATAATCATGGATCAACAGAGAAATGAAGACTCACTCGTCTCCACATCACACAATACAAGAAATGAAGACAAAATAATTGCCTTCATCTCTTATATGATCCATGGAGACCCAATCATTGTTTGTAGTAATTGGTGGGAATGGGGCTCAAGTACAAACCTAACACCCAAGATGGACTGCCTTACAGGGCTAAGGGGATCAAACACTGCCCTGCAAATTACCATTAGCTTGGGGAAGAAGTGGATTCATGCCTTTCCCAAAGACAGTGTGAAATGAATGTAAACTGTCACAGCTGACATCTGTCCACCAATATCATCTTCTGAGCTATTAACTGATAGACCACCAATATTTCCAAAGATAAATAAATCAATAAAAAAATATGTGAATACAAACTTATAAAATCAAAGATTGTAGCTTCATGCAGCAATGCACTGTCAGTCCAATCAAATTAATAAGTGACACATTTTTTTCTCTACAAATCCCAAGGGTCAAGAACACAAAGAGAAACAAGCATTAAAACACAATCATGTGGTCTATAAGCAGAAAGCAATCACAGTGATTGCTTCCCCTGCACCCTATGACAAAAAAGAAAACAGTGAAAAAAGGTAAATTCAGTGCATGACCCTCTTATGATATGACACTTTAATAACATTGAAAGGAATTGATAATCAACCAACAGAAAATTGATTGATTTTATGGTCATTCATTCAAGCATAGTAGACAGGACTAACGTATGAAAGTTAGCAAGGGAGATAATTGCATTCAGCTCAAACATTCAATTTATAACAAATCTTATTTTGAACACTGAATGAGACTGATCTGGGCCACTAGTTGAGCTTATACAATTATCAGTCTTCAAATGTCCACCATTGGACATAGATATTCCCCAAGATTCATCAGATTTCTCTATCATGGATGTTGCAGAACCAATATCTCCTGAGCTTGTCTATTTCGTCATACCATTTCATATTTTGCCTGCTACAATTTTACATTGAGGATCTACTTTGTGAGACTTGATGTCTCACATTCTCGCAACATGACTAGCCTATTGCCATCCGAGTTATCTCATTGATATATCTGACTATGACTTTTCTAATACACTGTGCTGTCTTGCAATCTTTCCACATGATGTTAAGCATGATCCACTCACATTCACATTGTGTTGTTCTCAGTTTAAGGCCTGATTTGTTTTGTTAGTCACTTATGGAGTTGAAACATAGAACTTATCAGGAGGGAGAATAGTTGTAGACCCTAGTTTTTCAAACTAATAGGATTTTATTGTTCTTAGTTGAGCTTGCTCAGTCTACCAAAAGCTTGCCAACCTTTGAGTGATTCTTTGCCCAATTTCTTCTGAGTATTTCATGGAAATTCATTGTCCTAGGTAGATGAGTTGGTTTACTTTCTTCAGTTTTCAATTTTGATCATTATGTCTTGATCTTTGATATCTTGAACATGACTTTTGGCTCACTGAAGTTCATGTGAAGACCCACTTTCTTCATTCAGTACATCTTGGATTACTTAAAGATAATGAAGGTTCTCAGCAAGAAGAACAATATTGTCAGCAAAACTGAGATTACTTAAATATTAATCCTTTAATTTTGATTCCTATACTAACCCAGTCCAAGTTTCAGAAGATCATTTCAAAGCAGGCTAGAAAGAATTCGGGTGATCCGGTATTGACTTGTCTGATGAAGGAATTGCTGAGTCAGTAGTTATGTTACTAAACTCCAACATACACGGGATCTATGCCTTGTTGTATGATAATATCAATGACTTTGGGGATTACCATGTTAGTCGAAAGCCTTCTTGAAGTCAACAAAAACTACAGCTAGTGGTATTTTGTATTTAGCATTCTTTTGTTGATTAACCAAATAGGATAATTTCTCCTGAAGCCAGCATGTTCCCGAGGTGGGTTTGCATCTTGCAATTACCTTTGATTTCCCAACTCAATTTCACATTTATAAAATCAAAAACTTATCTGAACAAAAATATTGTTCAAACTAGGTATATCTTTTTCATTATTTCATTAATGAAGTTTCAGCTGGCTCATTATTCAACCAACTTCAGGTGAAGTTTTCATGATTTCTAGAATTTAAAATGCAACTGGAGAAGCATCTCCAAACCCTGTACCAGATAAAATTTCATCCCAAGAAGGCCAGAGATTGAACTAGCTGGAGTATTGGTAAAGGAGAAACTAAAATGAAGATATAGGTCTGGTCAGTCACACACAAGAAACCATTACATGGCTTGCTGCCAAAAGACCTTTGTCATGTTGGAGATAATTAAAATATTAGAA
This sequence comes from Thysanoteuthis rhombus, assembly GCA_963457665.1. NCBI lineage: Eukaryota > Metazoa > Mollusca > Cephalopoda > Oegopsida > Thysanoteuthidae > Thysanoteuthis > Thysanoteuthis major. The sequence continues at coordinate 4,269,229 of OY735233.1, forward strand.
AAAGATTTGATCAATGAATATGAATTCTTTCACCTTTTCTTTGGTGGTGATCACTAGAAGAGTCTGGATTACAAAAAGCAAGTACTGATACTGCCAGACAGTATTAATTTTTAATCATAATACAAGATGCAAATATCAAAACAAGTTTTTATCAAACTCAGCATGAAACAAAATGAAGCATTGAATTTTTCCAGAGTCGATTAATTCATCGATGACTCAGAGAGAGTAGATACGCTTTCTCAAGAAATCAAAATCAACTTTTTAGAAAAATCATAAAATGAATTTGCAATCTATCATTCAACTAAAAGAATCATCTCATGGATTTCAGACTGAAAAATTACATCATGCAAAGTGTTTTTTTTGTGTAAGTTTGCCTGGAGAAATTTGAGTTGTCTATTTGCATTGCCGGGAGTCCTGAATTCAGCTGATAAAGAAAAGCTAGCAGTGCCTTGGGAATATTAATTGATTCAAATAGAAGAGAATGGGAACCATGGCACTAATTGAATCTAACAGGATGAAAAAAAAAAAAAAAAAAAAAAAAAAAAAAAAATCAATAAATTTGTTCACACACACACACACACACACACACACACACAGAGTAAGAAGAGAAAATTGTCAGAAATGACAGATCCTCCCAGTGCCAAAGCATTCACACATTACTCGTCATTTACAACTTTTTGTCCTCTACTCACATTCGTATTTTACCCCGAACATCAGTATAGTTTTTGACAACTTCAGGGTTTTCTTGTCAACTTATAAAAGTAAAAAAAATAAATATTTTTGCACAGTCTCTTATCCGTTTCCAGTTCCATATGTATTTTTTGTCCACTGCTCGTATTTTGACAGCTCCACAGGTTTCCAGGTAATGATCTCCAAAGAAAGTTGACAATGGAAAATATACAGGGTGTTACAGAAGTCCTTACTTCAAGAGAAGTAACTCATCTATTTAGTAAGCAAAAGTCTCCAATTTTAAAGGTAATTATAGGCAGAGTCACTCCACTTAGGTAGAACTAGTGATAATGTCATTTCTTTTAGAAGGAAGCAACTCTACCTAAAATTACCAGTAAAATTGGAGTCTTTTCTCAACAGATGAGTTGTTTCCCTTATAATTGAGACTTTCTTTTGGGACATCCTGTATATATTATACATGAACACAAAGTTTTCATTTATCAAAATACAAGTCAACGCAAGCTGTTTGGGAGGTGTAATCTCATTTTTACTATGAAGTATTTGTACAGAATCTAAAAGCTGAAAGAGGTTGTTCTTGCATTTGAATAAAACTTCAAAAGATTTTCATAACTGACTCGCCTCAAATGGAAATGGATCTTCGAGAAAAATAGGGATCTATGGAGTTTTTAATTTTAATTTCAAGAGATGGGTCATAAAAATATCTTCATATCTATTGAGCGCAAGTGTTCAGCATAAATAAGAGTCCAGCATTATTTCGAAAGATAACAACCTACTATTCATACTTAGTATCAGTCAGGCACACCAGATCATTATAAATAATGTAGTCACATCAGATCTAGACTCTTTCATATTCGTTTCTGATAGAGAAAAGTCCACGTGCTGAGCATTATTATTTCTTGAGGAGGGATCGACAAGAATTATCATATAATCGCCGAGTGCTGAACAAGGAGACCGACACCCCAAATACAGACAAGGCTACAGCAGCAGGAAGGATGAACTGGTCAAAGTTGCGGCTCTGAGATGACACGTCTCCCTGAAAAAAAATAAAGTTTAAATTCCATTAACCTATTATAAAAATGAGAGAAGATCAAAAAAAATCCTAAGAAACAGTTATCTAAAACTTGGAGATAAATTATAAATACATATTTTTTCTATTATACACAAAGAATGGTAAAAGCTTTTAAACGAGATTATCATTTCTTTCAAAAGCTGTAATTGATTTCAATATCCATGCCCGTATAAGTGAATCACCATAGCCCACACACGTACCAGAACTGATTATCAAAAGAAAATAGATCTTTTCCCTGAAATCACCTAAAAAATATCAGACCAAGATTCAAGTATTGTTGGTCCAAAATGACCATTGACTCCAAAAATATTTTTTTGGGATGGTGCATAGAGGTATACTCCAGTGAATTTTCAGGGTTCAATTACAAAAACAATTTGATACAAAAAATACAAAAAATAGGTAAAATCCATTTCGGAACTATAGAACAAGCCATACTGAAGACAATGCTAAAATAGAATAACTTATTTGCAAACTTTGCTGTCGACATTTAAATTTTGTTTTATATCACTCTTTTTTTGCTTTGCACCCAGGAAGAAAAAGACTGATAAAAGAGACTTTCTTCCCTTATGGATATTACATTTACACCTGAAGATGGCTGTAAAATGGATCGGCTGAAACATTGTGTCCTCAAAGATGGGAAGAAGAGATTTGGTTGTTCAAACAAAAGTTGGTATCTATAACTAATCAATCAATCAATCAATTTTTCTTTCTGTTCAGAATTTCTGATATGAGAAATTATTATAAGAGCAGTTCTTATTCCAAAGGTACATTTTCCCACGGGTGGTGTGTAGAGCAACCTACCATAATTGTCATGCAAAATAATATTCTATCCATTGTGCGAAACTACCAAGTATTTCAGTCACTTTTCTCCAATGATGTCAATTTAGATATCTTCATTAAATTGAGATAATTTCAAAGAGCATGAGTTAGTTCCTATAAATTATCTCCCCTAAGTAGAAAAACCTCTTTATCTTCCACTTTCATTTCTTAGATTTTTTGAGAACTACAGATCCAAAAATCTTCAAACTCAACACTGCATTACCTTGTGTGCTAAATAACATATCTGGCAAATGTCAACATTGTACAATTGTCAGTCGTTGAGTAATCGCAGAGTATATACACACAGATTCGGTAGATTGTTATTAGAGTATACAAAGATGTATTCAGACTGGGGCCCTGATCTTGTTGTTTGTTTTCACTACAGAATGAATATAGATATTGATTAAGAGTATCTAATAACCTGTTTGGCATTTGAGAGTTCAGTCCCTGTGCAGAAAGTAATTTATTGTTTCAGTGGAAGAGGCAAACAAGCAACATTAAAAGGACAAATCAACTAATACAAGATATCCTCTTGGTAGGGACAATGGAATGAAGATATATCTACATGGATTGAATATATCTACATGGATTGAATAAAAAGTTCACTTAGAAATTCCAATAAGGTCGTGATGAAGAAGGCTGTAGAATACATTGTGACTATAACAACCAAGTTGAGAACTCATCAGCACAATCAATAATTGAAAAACCATAGCATCCAAATTTAAGATAACGTAAAAAAAATTTCATTGAGGAATAGATATGGTCAGAATAAATTCTATTTATGACATCATTGGCATTTTCTAGAGGAAAACATCTAAAATAATTCTAAAAAACAACTAGAAATATCTAAATTCTGGAGAATATAAATGTTATAAATAAGCCCATCAGAATAGGTAAAAAAAGTTTGTTTTTTTTCCAAAATGAAAAATAAAAACATTTTTAGATGGGGTCTACTGGAGTACTGATGCCAATTTCCTACTCCGTAAACAAAACAATATGGATAGAAGCGCTGGAATGCACAAACCCACACACATCTAAAAAGAGATGGAACCCTTCACTGCCTTTGGTGGCTATGCTTGTTCAATATTAATCCAAATTGAATATATGATAAATTTTCTTCTTCATTTCTAAAATTTCTAAATCTTATCCGAAACATAGATCCATATGATCTTCAAAAACCAAGAATGATGATATTATGTAAACAGGTCTGGTTAGTCACTCAATAGAAACCGTCTTCGAGGTGATTATTTAAAAAAAAATTGAAAAAGGGCTGAAAAGTGAATAAGTAACTTTTCTTGCTTTTTATTTGGAAGTGATCATTGAGAAAAAATATGAATTTTTGAAAACAAGCATAAATACTGTCGGACACTAAGCATATTTAGCATACACTTACATTATAAATTGACACCCACTGAAAAGGAGTAATGTTTAAATTTTCAGCCCACTAGCTCCATTATTGCAGTCTTTACATGCAACACATAGATATGTTGTAGATCTCCATGCTCTGCTACCAGTGTAGTAGATCTCCAATATTACTATTACCAACGAAACATTGGTTGAATAGTAATGTCACCTTTTAAAACTAAAAGGTGAGTTTATATACCAAAGGGAAAAACATTTGGCAAACACCCCAGCACCAAAATAGATACGTAAAACCTTTTGACAAAATAGAAAGCCAGCCCAACTTGAAAACTAAAGAAACCTATGTTGATCTTGATAGTCAGAGGTATCACGTTACACATTCGTTTTATCTCCAAGATCAACTGTTTTCATTTCAGGGATAATTTTTTTTTATTTATTTTTTTTTTTTTTGAGTTTTCAGAAACTTGAGATAATTGCCTTTGAATACAGGTTGCGAAATAAAGAGAATCAAAAGAAAGTAAATTATCTCATTAAAGCTCAATAGTTAGAACCGATTTAATACCGTGTCATTTACAGATCAAAAGGTGATAATTACCTGGGACACTCTCAGCTGAGGCAGAGCTGTCCGGGAGAAAAAACGGCGAATGACTGTGGTTTTTGAGGCCAGAGCCAGTTGTCTCATAGCAGCAGGAGCCATCAAGATGAAACAAGCTACAAACAGAAAAGAAAAAGGATTTTAATTACTCCATGTTTTTATCTTTGGAGGGATGACCTGTGGCTCAAACATGCAAATTCCATATATTTTTCTTACAACTGCAATACACTATTTTTCTCTTCCTATTACTAGTCTAGTAAATACCAGGAAAATATTTCCCAGTTTGTCTTGACACTAAGACCCAACACGAGATTCGCAATATCAAACTACAGAGTCAAACTTTACTCCCACTTCTGTTTCGACTGCAACTTTGTATTGTACATATAATAAATAGATAGATAGATAGATAGATAAAGAAATAGATAGATATGTAAGACTTGTCAGTTTGGCTCAGTCAGTAAGTGAGCCGGCTATCAATCACTTGGTCAGGATTTCAAATCACAGTAGCGAAAAGTCAATTTCATATATGGGTTTGGTTTAACATGATGGTACAGACAAGCAGTGAAGATTTTACTCTCCTAAATTAGGTGAGGATTGTTCTTGGTATAGTAGAAAAATTAAGTCAACTGGAGTTCTGACGGAAACAAACAAAAAGAAAGAAAAAAAAAAAAAAAAGATTGCTTATGTGGGACTTCACCTATGGTGATGGCTTCACAAACTATACTAAACCAGCTGTGGTTCTGGGTTAGTAAAAGAAGGCAACAAGTCGGAATTTCGTTTAAATGTTTTATATAGAATATTGATTATCAATATCTCTGGAGACGGGAAATGCCTATTCGCAGTTGAAAAGAGAGGAGGCCGATTTTCATCTAAGTCAAACTGACGACTGGTCTCTCATGTCCCGAACGGTAGTCAACTGAATGGTAGCAGCGGTTGACGGTTACGAAGGGCGGCGGCTAACACGAGAGAGACTGGCAGCGATTCTCTTCTCCAAACCCAATTTTACTCTGCTGCTGTCACGAAAATCCCTCCTATTTAAGCCCTTGGTATCAACACTGTATTTCTTTGTAATTGACTTCCTTTCTTTCTTTTTCCTGTGATCTCGATCCTTCCAGAAAATCCCAAATATTGACCCTCATCCATCTCGCGACACAAGTCCGTCCAAGATCATAAATTAGTCTCCCCCTCTCTCAAGGACTCTGCAAATAACTTTTCTTTCATAAGCTTTACTCTTTCTCTCAAGACCCCATATCTGGCCATCTAACCAGGAGGAGAACTTCTCTAAAAGTACTTGTTTTTGCAACCCAGGATTTGACAGAAGATATTAAATTGAGAAAGTGCAGGTGATTCAACTTCCTATAGTATCTCGAAAAACACATTAAGCCCTTATCTGGTCATCGAATCGGGAAGAGAACCTTCTCCAAAAGCATCTGTCTTTTGTAACCCAAGGACTTGACACAAGACACCAGATTGAGAAAGTACAGGTGACTCCCACCTGGAAGCACACAACTCTCACTTTCCACAGTATCCTCAAAAAACACATTATCCCTTTTAACACAGATAACTCCCTTTGTAATAACCATAGTAATTACTGGTAATAACCATAGTAATTTTTGGTAACAGCCATAGTAATTTTCAGGACACGGGGGACTCCTGGCCCCCTAGTGTCACACTTACAGCAACAAGTGAATCAAAGATGAATTTTGTAAAACGAGTGTCAACCGAATGGGGAAAGCTACAATCAGCCGAACATATATATATATATGCATAGTAAAAGATTTCAATGACTTTGTTAGCCATTATCAATACATAGAGTACTTCTAAAATTCACAGTTCTCAATTTTTACTAGCATCAAGTATTACCATGAACACCAGTCACACAAAGTGGGACTGGCTACAATTGCATAAACAGGACATGCTTTGCTGAGTAGAGAAAAACCTTGACCCATATTTGAAAGCACAATAAGCAGATTAGGAATAGTTAATACATTTACACTAGTTTGTACTAAGTCAGTCAAAAAGTTGCAGATATTAAAATGTAGGGAAAAAAGGGGGGGGAATTAAGACAATTTTGATAAGTAGAAGATTTGAGATAAAAACTAATATTTTCAAAAAGCAATATTCTCTGGTTGAATTTTTTAAAAAGACATCAGTAGCAATCGATGCAAAATTTATTCTAAAGAGTCAATGGAGATAATTTATAGTAACTATGAAGAGAGATCCATAATCTTGAATTTTTTCATTAGAAAGTGAGAACCAAATTTTAAACTCAACACTGCACTGCCTTCTGTGCAGACTTATTTATCAGGTGAATGTCAACTTCATACAATGACCAGCTGTTGATTAATCATGGTATAAGCTCACAGGTACTCAGAGTTTTCTTCAAACGTAATGAGAAGAGGTATTGCAGACCGTAATTATCAATTCTCAACTATTTCCGTTCATCTTGTTTTTGTTTTTTTAACACAACCAAACTCAGGACATCAATCTACGACAGCAAGTAAACAGCGTGGATTAGAAATAAAGAATAAGCTAAGATGTTTAACAAGGGTTCCATCTGGCAAGAGGAATGGGAGTTGGTTGCGATCCACAGTGTTTACTCACTGCCATAAATTGATGGCCTGGGTGATTAGAAGGGGAAAAAAAAAAAAAATATCAAGATGAAAGTAAATAGTAACCAAAATTAATAATATTGATTTCATCAAAGATTAATTAGAATCACTATTAAAACACACAGAATTATTTCAGAACACATTTGATAAACAGAACCAATCAGCTAGAAACTACAAACTGAAAATCAAGCAGACACACAACTGAACTGTTGTCTACCCAAGCACAAAAGCAACAAAGTTGTTTTTAATAATACCTATCATATACCTGTTATCAATTTCTTATCCAACAGAAAATAAAAAGTCCAGTTTAGCTTTGTAGGTGCAGTAAATAGAATCCCCCTCCAAAATTATTTTTCACTGAACCCAAAAAGCAATTTGTGATCCTCTATTAAAAATACTGTCCAGAGCGAATTTGGTGTGGATACATAAAAAAAAAGAATCACGTGCTCAAAGCTTCTATGTATACATACACACAGAGAAATTTGCAATAAATAAGGACGAAGGTGGAGGAGGAGAAAATGGGCCAAAAGAGAGGGATCCAAACAAGTTCTATTACCTGGCACAGGATTTACACTTGGAAGAAGAAAATTAACATTTCTATCATAGATCAAGTCAAGTTTTATCAAAACTAAACACAAACGTATCTCTTCAATCTGGCTCACAGAAAACGTGAGAGAAGAGAAACTGACCCCTAAGGGAACATGGGAGAAGATCATGCTCAACATCTCAAAAAGAGATCACAAGACAGCACTTTATATTAGAAAGCAAACAGGGGTCAGAGATATAAAAAACTATTAGAGAATTCAAATGACAAGGGGCAGGTAATGTTGCAAGAATATCAGGAAATAGCTGGACATCATGGCAGTGCAAAAAAGCGCTAAATTGGAGTTTAAACATTTTGGCTATATTTTCAACTATTTTTAAATTCTTTTTGGCATTTCTTTTGCCATTTTTAGTTGTTTTTCCAATTTAGTGCTTTTTAGCAGTAGAACTGGAGCAAAAATGTTTTTTTGAGTTGGTTAAACTGGTACAGTATAGAAAAGCATCAAAGGTTGTCAAATTTAAAGTTCTTTAATCCAGTTTCAAACCACAGATTTTTTACACTGTTAACCAAATTAGTACTAAGTTTAAACGGAACTGATTTAACTTGAGTCACAGACCCCCCAACTAATATCAGACAATTTAAAATGTGTCAAAGCATCAGAATTGCAAGAGCACAGAGTGTTGGATTAGAGAGCAACAACCTATATTTTGCTTGTACCCACTTCAACTATCCATCAATAAAACCAAAAAAAATCAAAGTCAGTACATGTGTGCTACAAAACAAACTTTGCCACCCGAGTGAGAAAAAAAAATATTTTTTTACATAAAACTATTACAAAATACAAGTTGGAATGGCTAACAAATATTTTTTGTAACTTTGCAAACTCATTCATAGAAGCAAAGGTTAAGAATTTTTTAAAATAGAGAAGTTAAAGTAGCTATTATAGATATAGCCTGATCAGTGGAGTTAATTTCTTCCAAAATTTTCTGTACTATTCAAAGACTCATTATGATTTAATGTGGGTTTTTTTTCGGCTTATACTAAGTTTCGGTATTTTCCAACATATAAGACGCAGGGACCATATACAATGTACATTGAGTTTTGCATTATACCAGTAAACAAAATGCATACCTTTACAGTGATTTACCATAATAAGAAAAGAAAGAAAGAAAGAAAATCTACAAATACAAAACAAGAATATTCTAATAAAAGTAAATGAAAAAATATCAATGCAGTAACAAAAAATAGATACTTAAAGTGTCATGTAATCGCTTGGGACTATACTTAATAAGATTGTTCACTTTCAACACTGCATTAATATTTTGATAAGTCTTTACAATTATATTAATACATCGTGCCGGTACGCATTTTTCTTACTGGTCCTGTTTTCTTCAATATCAGTACAAATGACGTCTATACTTGAATTTTTTTCTTTTCTTTCAAAACAACCCTCTTTTTCCCTGATCTCCATAGCCTTCCACAGTATTAAGTTATTCTAATGCTCTTGTCTTGGCTGGCTGCTAACATGGCATAGTAACATTAGTAAACAACTGATACAGCCCCCACCACCCAAGACACAACTTGGAAGAAAAAAAAAAAAAAGTGCACCATACATGCCAAAAAAAAAATACGGATCAATAATTTGTACAACAATACCTTAATCATACTACATCAAACACTATTCACAGTATTCCTGTATCTACTTCTGAAATGAATATTGACAGGATAGAGATTCCACAATGCCCAAATGTAAGCGATACATTTTTAGCTTCTCCACAATTACAGAAGTGTCGTTTTAATTTCCTGACTCAGAGACAGGAGTTTAAAAGCAGGACAGCAAAATAAGTTCAAGCAAATGTGGAAAGAAACAAAAATACATTTGCACAAAAGCAATCAATAATGCCCTGACTTACCTGGTCCTTGAAGTCAAGGCCGACTCTTGACCACAGACTGCAAGTAGATTAGAATTAACTTACTCCATTACTTACATAATATAAAATGTACTAAGGAATAAGCTTAGAGATGTATTTATTTGCCACGTAAAGTCCATCAACATCAGATTTGGCCACGTGTATTTGTAGCTTAGATCAACTATTAGAAGCTATTAATTATATAAAAATATCACAACAAGGCTACTTGTATACTAGACAACTCTGTGACCCATTAGGTCATTAATCAGTATATGGTCGAACACGAACCAAACTACCTTTCAGTAGCAAATCACATTTTAGGGCTGACTTAATTCAATATCTCTGACTATAATGCACCATCTTGGCAGCTTACAGATCACACATAGATCAAACTTTAAGTATCATATAGATCAGAGCGGGCCAAAAGTACACATACATGCCAAATGTTTTCAAAATTTTGACTGATGATGGTTTAAACTTAAATTTAGACCCTGAACATTAAATTCAAGTTTTAATCCAGTGGGATCACAGTTCAATACCAGTAAATAATTACAAAGCTTGGATTTTTTTTTTCTTTACCTTTTATATTAACTTTAAAGAGGAAGAAGCTCAGTCACCATATTCCAAGGAGCTGTACAGAAAATGTAAAAGCCACAATTTGGCCACCAGTGATTTAGAAAGATAACATCCCAATGAGAGGAAAAAAAAAAACTCAGTAAAATATCAGTTTCACACTTGCATTGGTAAGCAATGAAAAGTTGTAACACTGAGCATTTCTAATAAATGTTTGCAATTGCAGGTTCATTGTTAGTGTTCAGGAGTATTTTCAGTGGAAAACTTATGAAAATTCCAAATAATCTCTTATCATTACCTGGAGGCTAAAAATTCCAAGTAAGCTCTTATCATTACCTGGTAGTCAATAAATACAATGGATATCTTAGATTAGGTGTGTCAAACTCATTTAATATGGTGGCCAAATATAATGTAACAGGGGTATCCATAAGGAGGTATATTTGCACTCCACTGAAAACCCATTTGCACTACTTTTTGTTTCAAGATTATGTTTACTCAAAAATTCAATTAGTTTTGTCTTCAAAATGAGATTTTATCTAATTTTCAAGCAGATGTGCAATTCACACATGAACGAATTAGACTTTGGGTTCCTTGACCCTAATTTGACCAAAAGCAATTCAAATCTCTCCCATATAATTTTGGCTGGGTGGTAGCAATGCATACGTCATACACATTGTGTGGATGTATTGACAGCTACTTCTTGTACTATTTTATACAGATTCTCCCTAGACAAACAACAGAATTAAAATTCTGAAATTACTTTCCAAGTGTTTTTTTTTGCATATCTTTTGATTCCTTTGGACTCCAAGAAGAAAAATTAAGTTTCCTTATCTGCAGTCCATGCTCTTTAGTAAAATGCATTATGGTCCTACAATCCATTTCCACCTGACCACCCTAATGATAGCGCCATTGGAAAAGAAGAATATACTTTTCCCCACCCTGGAAATATATCTTTTTGCACCCCCACAAGAAAAGTGGCAGTAGATTCCCATGAATGGAAGTGCACAGAATGCAATCCCAATAACTATGTGCAATTCTGGATCACACATCAAGTGAGTAACATGGTAATAGCAAACGTGGATTTATTTTTCTCTTGTGCAGTGCCTACAAACAAATAGATGAGTAGCCCACGGGCCACATGTTTGCCATCCCCACCCTAGATAAAAGTCTAAACATTTTTAGATTCAGTCCATTACCTGCCACAGGTGGTGAAGATTAATAGTCTGCAACGATAGAAATTTCAGTCATTCACAGTTATTAGGCCAACATCACCAAGATGAAAAATAATTAACTATCTAGTATACATTTCATTTTACCTTCACCTTTGCAGCTCTCGAGCATCTGGAGTTTATCGTATGTGATGCTTAGTTAAGGCAAGTTTGTGCTCTAACAACTCAGACGAGTCGGAATGGATGAGATTTTTCATCTTGGTGATGTTGGCCTAATAACCATCATCCCACTTTAAAATTTTTTTTTAAAATAAATAGATTTTAGATCTTAATACAGTTTTGTATTGGGAAAAGAAAAAAGTGATCAATAATTTGAAATAAAATGAATTACCTCAACTCAAGAAAATTCAATCCTTTCAAGCAAATGCTTAATGCCATATAATATCTCAGTCGACTTCTAAAAGATCTATAGACAATATGGAAGAACAGGGAAATCAGGACATAATTGGCCCACCATGATATTTTTTTTATATTTATTTCAATTTCATAGCATATTTTATGTAGTTATAGATATTCTCAGATGTGTATTTTGATGTTTAACTAAAGAGCATATTTGTAAGCAATACCAGTTCATATGAAATTATTTTAGGCACCATCCATACTACTATTAAAAGATAAAGCATATTTCATGGTGTTGATAATAGGGAAATACAAAGGGTTATTCCAAAGATGCAAAACTGGAGAAAGTAAACCACTACATCAACCTAGGACAATGAATCTCCATGAAATCCTCAAAAGAAGAGGAAATCAAACAAAGAATCTCTCCAGGATGGCAAGTCTCTGGCAGAGCAAGCTCAAACTTCAAGAAAAAGATCCCATTAGTTTTAAGAAGAAAGGTATACAACTGATGCACCCCCCCCTCCGATAATCACCTATGGGGCTGAAACATCAAACCTTGCCAAGAGACTGACCCTCAAACTGAGAACCATGCTACGTGCACATGAAAGAATCATGCTCAGCCTCACATGGAGAGATCACGACTTACAATATGGATCTTCAAAGATCAAATACACAGCCAAGGTCAGCAGAATATTAGATGACAAGATGAACTCGACAAATTAGCTCCACAACACCAATGATAGAGAGATGTTGTGAATCCTGAGGAAGGGCTATATCCAATGACAGACGTTAAGAGACTGATGATGATATCAATGTATAGAAATTAAACATCTACTTTATGTTGATAAGTAGCACATGTAATAAGGTATCATTTCTAGGTTGATGGCGATACTAGTGTTTACGTTGGGAACTAAATACAAAACCTAATTGCCCATTAAGAGTACAGTGTATAAAACGGGCCACCATCACTACAGATGAATGTTAGGAATATTAATTAGTCTATGGTACAACCACAAAAACCACTAACAAAGTTGATTTAATACATCTTCAACCAGGCCAAATTCTAATGTTCTAGATCTGGCACCTTAATATCTCAGAATATGGACGTGTGTTCGTAAATGCTGCTGTGTATTCTGTAGATGCAGAGTCAACAATAACAGGTCCTTATGGAATGATGAACGTTTTTGCACACTGCAGAATTCAAGTGATGTGTTGCTGGGGAACAATCTGCATGGTTTCAAATATATATCCATGAAGACGGGTGCTTCAGATAATGATAAGCGTTTTGCTAACTCACAAATCATTTTGGAACCAGGGTCATAAAATCAACAGAATTTGAGTTATTTGTGGTCAAAGGTTGATTTAAATGACTCCAGGAAATGAAATATCCTGAAACCGGCGGGAGATCAATTATGTTCTAGGAACTCCCAAACACAGATGTCATAGAAACTGCTGTTTCTGATAATGTTAAAAAGATACCAAAGCCTATGCTCATTAAGGACAAATTGGTTTCCAGTAATCCTAAGATTTCATTATCAGATATTTTCCTTTCATTTTTCCCTAAATATCAGGTTAATTTCTGCTTTTCAGATTTTCATTAACATTATGCTCAATATTACAGTATATTATTGGTTTAAGCAACGAACAACCTGTGTCTTTTGTACAATCATAGATACATATATTTCACTGGATTAGTCATTCATGACAAGTAGTGACCCAATTCCCTCAGGGTTAATAGGCCACCACATATTTAGGCGATGTCACTGAGTTACCCGATGCCACCATGTGTTCAACTTTTTGTTTAATAATACTACACCACTGATGTATACAATCATGTGACCAGATAATCCAGATATAGAGTGTACATACTATGTCAAAAACCTCAAAAAAGGTGGCCCAATTACCCCATTCTATAGTACACATCCCAGCAGTCATCAAAATCTCAGTACACATATCACTGGATTGAACTAAGAGGGTATAAAAAAAACTTTTTAAACATGAAATCAAACCACAACAAATTCCAACAGATCAACCGGGGCCGTGAACCTAAAATGAAAGAATTACATCCAATTGTTGCAGCTGAAATAAGTAACATTTATTTGTCATATATAAAATTAGTTATTCTGATGGAAATTATGAATCATAGCTGCTTTTTACTTAATAAATTGAGCAGTGCTGGGGGTAAAATTAAGTAACTTCGATGAAAATACTATCCATATGGTTTGAACCATAGAATTCATGATTTTTTTTTTATTGAAAAGAAAAAAAAACAAAAAAAAACAGGTCTTTGTTAGGTACTCAATAGAAACTCATGTGACCAACATCTTAGGGCAACATGCCATGTTGGGAATGAACAATTAAAAAAAAAAAAGGGGGGGGAAAAGGGGTGATCAATGAATAAGTCACTTCTCTCACCTTTTGTTGGGAAGTGATCACTAAAACAATCTGAATTTATAAAAAAAAACAAGCATGAACACTGCCAGACACTAATAAGAGGTCAATTCAGCAAAAACTCACATTGTAAATTGAACCCCCCCCACTTAAACAATATTTGGCTAGTAATTTTCAAAAAAAAAAAAACACAAATAAAACTGTTTTTCAAAATATAACAAGGAGTAAATGTTCAAATTTTCACCCCTCTTACTCCATTAGTGCAGCCTGCGTTGATACACACATAGCCAGCGAGACCATCTCAAGAACTGAAGAAACCAATGTTGACAGTTATCAGAGAGCGAGAGAAACCTAATTTCTAACCCAGACAAAGTGTTGTAATCAATGAGAGTCACGTGATGTAAATATCAATTTCACACGAGAAGGAGAACAAGAGGAATATTCAACATTTTTTTCTCATGGAAGCCATTATGTGTTATGTTAGAAGGAAATATTCAGGTTATCCCAACCGTGAAAGTCAATACTGAAGGTGCTCTTAGCTGCTAGACATATATACCTGTTGGGTCTGATATTCCCTTCGCATGGGCAAAGTGCCCAGACAGTAAGTAAAGAAAAACATTATGAAGATAAGCTAAAATGAGGTAATTATAACAAGGTACAGTGGATCCAAGAATGAAGCTTGAAAAATATCAGCAAGACACGTGCTACACCCACATGTTTACAAAATAAAAAAGGATTTTGTTTTTATCTGGTTTAGTAAATGCCATATCAAGCTTTCACCATTGTTTTTTTTCATCAAATAAAATGGATATGCCTAAGTTTTTTTTCAAATAAAATAAATTTCAAACCTCAACCTAAAACAAATATACCTACATCCTTACGAATATACTTGGCTTTTCATCAGTTCATTTTACAATACTTTTTTGCTTTCATGTGAAAAGCGAAAATAGCATTCAGCATTTTGTTTTGCTTAAGACATTGTAGAGGCATTATGTAATCTCAGTCTCCTATACCTTCAATCACTCCAACCTCTGACAACTCAGCCTAACATATCATTTTTGTGGTCTGGGAGCTCTCAAAAATTCATCTTTCATAAATTAATGGTAATTGCTTAATTAAGAGGTTTTTATAGGAACACTATACTTAAGATAGCAGGGTAAGTCGTAATTCAGTTTTTCTACAAAACAGCCTGATTTTTTTTCTATTTCATGCTTTGCAAAATGTTTCTCATTCAAAACCTTTTTCTAACCTCGGAAAGATGAAACATTTTATGAAGGTCTAAAAATGTGCAATGAGAAGGTATATTCATTTAAAACTCAAAACACTCCAGTAGAAATACAATCTTTTTGAATTCATGTCTCACAACCACAAACAGTCTAAGAAAAGAACACTTAATTGTACCTGTTAGGATTTCTACTTCAAATTGGACAACATTACTTAACCAGCTCTTCCCAAAGTCAAATTAGCCTCAACTGAGATGTGCTGATACGGGGCACGAGGAGAGGGGGCTCACAATTCTACAGAAACAATTGGAAAGTTGTAATCAAGATTAGGGAAAATGTTTTGTTTACAAGATAAATAATTAGCCTTCTTTAGCCAGTAAAAGTTTACCCCCTCTAATCAAAGTGAAAAAATATATAAATAAAACAAAATAAAAAAATATATATACATAGGAGTATAAACAGCCAATGACCAAGTGTTACTTTCCAATGAACACTTTAGTTAAGTGATCTTTGCACAAGTCTTGAAGAGATCGGGACTTCACTCCAGCAATGTTTTCATGACCACTCCATTGGTAGGATGCAAGTCCACCGCAAGGATAACACAGCTTAGAGTATACTCAATTAGCTGCTGAGTGCACAAGGAAATTTATCCTAATGAAGCGTTTTCCACACTCATCGCTCATGCTGGGAATCAAACTGGGGACCTTCAACATGTTAACCATTACACTATCTGAGCAGCCAAATAAGCAAATTAGCCAGACAAATTTAGAATGTTGTACGCTGTTTTTTGTCTCTTAGCACAAGACTGACCGTGGTCCAGAACTAAAAGCCAATTACTAAAGTCTGGTGCCTGGGGATCTGCACCCCCCCCCCCAGGCAGCAGCATCCCATTGCTCTAAAAGGTGCAAAATCAGAAGCACACCTGATGTCCTCGGTAATAGCCTAGCACTTTCTGGGTGATTCCCCATGAAATGGAGCCTTGAGTCATGCCATAGGGTGAGTAGAGATTACTCCCACACTCAAGAGTCTGAGGATCACATTTTGACCTCATGCTGTGGCAAATTAATGTGCATTGTCAATTAAAGGCCAAAGTTCAACATTTCAGCAAGAGGATTTGATTAGCTTAACAATCAGAGAATCTAAATTACTTTTTTTTAAATTGATTCGTGCATTTTACAGATAATTCCAGCAACTAACTTTGAGTCATTTGAACCTGAAACAAGTTAGAAATTATGGTCAATTTGTCGTTTTGTTTAAATCGTATAAGCAATAACATTGTTTTAGAAAAATTTCTCAAATGTTGACCAATTTTACTAAAATTTGGCTATGATGTTGACAAAACCCCAGAAACTGAATAATGATGACTCATGGTCAATCTGCTTATTTACATATAAAATGTAAATACCCATATGTCAAAAAATATTGAACTTGAGAACTGATCAGAATGAAAATTGTTACACTGGTTCCTGGACACCTTATTAGCAGAAAGGTTTTTTTTTTTTTTTATTTTATGGTTTGAATAAAGAGATTTTTATATCAGGTATTTCCAAGTTAATGGCCCAAATAAACAACTGGATGTCACTCTTTCTATTTGAACCATTTTCATTCGGAAGACTTTTATGCTTTTTTTCTTTCTTCTTCCTCCTATTGATGAAGACACAGAATGAGAAAACAATTTCCTCTGACTTAGAAGAAAGAAAGAAAAAACAACTTTTTTTCTAATCAAAAGAGAAAAAAAGAATTAGGTGGCTACCTCTTAGTTTAACATCCCAAATTTGTTGATATTAGGGTACTCAGTCAGTTACAAGAAAATACCGCCTAAGCAAACATCAAATCTAATAAAAACAAAACCCAGAAGTAAATACTCCATCGGCTACTTAAACCATAGATGTATTTATTTCAGCACATAAATCTATAAAAAAAAAAAAAAAAGACAAAACATCCCAGCTTTCAAAATCCAAAAAAGGTGGTGATCTCCCAACCATAAAATAAAATAAATACATATTTGGAATCAGAATGATCCGTAGATTAAAAAAAATACCATTGTTACATAGGATGAATCCAGGGCACAATTTGGAAAGTTAGCTTTAGAAAATCCTCCCACAAAATAAGATTTTTTTTTTTTTTTCTAGCCCATGCTAAATTCTATTCATTTTGTGTCCAGCTCCATTTATGCATGATTCAACATGTATAATGGACTACATACAAACTCTTTAAGGTTGATTATAATAAAGAAATGATTGTACGTTTTTATCATTAATGAATATTTCTGAAATCCATAATCCAAGAGGTCAGAAGATAACCCCAAATATTTTTTTTTAATTTCCATCATATATATATATATATATATATATATATATATAGATATAGATATAGATATATATAGAGAGAGAGAGAGAGGAATTTTTCAATATACAGCTCAATCCAATTCCAAATATTTTGCTTTTATTAAGCTAAAACAGGGAAAAACGTTATTGCAATTTGAAAATACGCAGTCAACGCTTGACCTCAAGATGGCCTCGTTTGTAACCTTTGAACCGTTGGTCAGATTTAGATAATAACTTATGATTCATGTTACAGCAAAATCGAAGAGATGCTGGTGTTTTCTCTTGGTTAAATTCTTGAAATTTAATAAATTAACAATATTCAACCGATCTTGTTATGTAAGTAACAAACACGTTTTTCTCAAATTGACCTCTTGAAAAAAATCGACGGTTGCTTGGTCACTACTAACTGCATGGAGATTCTTTTTAAACAGTTTAATCTCTTTCGTATCAGTGAAGATTCAAATCGAAAATGAACAATCAGATCGTTTTTCAAATAGTTTTATAAAAGGAGTATTTTAGATTTGAAAAAATAACTAGAAATTTGTCGATATATTTAGTTGGGAGAAAAAATACGAACAAGACAACGGTAGCTTTGTTCAACATCTAATTATTTAGAATAAAAGAAACGTTTATTAATTATAATTAAGTTTAAATTCAGAAATCATTGTCTGTGTGAGGATTCGTCCAGGGGTAGAAAATTAAATTAAAAAAAATAAATAAATACTTTTTGGAAGAAATGTTTTCGTTAAATGTTGCCTCGCTAGGTAACCGGCCACTGGGTCAAATTAACCTAACCACACTAGACTATTTGAATTAGAAGATGTAAAAGAAATTATCTTCGTTAAAGTATGGAATTCGGTTTTAGATCAGTATTGTTCAAGAGAGAAAACATTTAGATATATATTTGTTTTAACTTAGGAAAAAAATCTGTTGTAAATTCAAGTTAATTGGCCAAGTAAGTAGGAGACGAAACCGCATGTGTTAACCGACAGGAATCTCACAGGTTTTCGTGATTGAAACTGCGCCGTTTTAACAATACCATCTTATATTTTTAGAGACTTCGGAGTGTTTTATCTACATTAAGCTGCGATAGCCAGAGAAGATATAGTGGTTGTTCGACTAATTAATTGCTGAGCAGGTAGAAATACTTTTTAAGGTGTGAAGGAAACAAAAAAAAAAGAGAGAAAGAAAAATCTCTTCCTCATTGATGGATTTCGCTCTCAACTAGTAAGTGATAGTTTGCTATTAGTATAGCTAATAGTAAGTGATAGTTTGCTATTAGTATAGCTAATAGTAAGTGATAGTTTGCTATTAGTATAGCTAATAGTAAGTGATAGTTTGCTATCCTCAAGGAAATTACATTAGTTTTAACTAGTTTCCTCAAGATTGACTCCAACAGACTAACTAGGTTTTTTTTTCCAGATTACATGATATTTACTGATGAGAGTCTTCTTCGCAATAAGCCTTGTCTACAATAGACCCCTTATAATGGCACCTTCGTTATAACGGGTGGATTGAAAAAAATTAGAAAAGGATATCAACTTTTTCATTTGCTCGGGAAAAGCAATAACCTCCGACAATATTCTTGCAAAAATATAAAAGCAAAAACGTGCCGTTACAATTCGTGCATTCTCAAATAGTGCTGTTACAACGAGAGTTTATTGTATTTCAGTTGCTATCGCAATGCAAAGTCGATATAACTCACGAATTCCTATCCAAAGTTGCTAAAATAGAATAGTAACTCTTTAAATGGGTTGATTTTTAATCGAAAACTCCGAATAAATAAGACTTCCAATGACCGGTCTCTGCTCAGCGCGGAAACACCATTCTCAGACAGCAATTAATTAGTCTCACCGGGAAAATACATCCAAGAGAAAAAGATACATATTTATAATTTATCAGTATTTTTACATTAAGCAGAATTTATCTGTATTTGAAGAAATATCAAGGAACACTATTAAAGACCAAAATTTGAAAAAAAAATCCAAAAAACTGGGGAATCTTAATCACTAACAGTCAATGAAACACTATCATTGTGAACAATGTGAATGGAGCAAGTTGATTTTTGAAAAATCAAGGCCACACATAACTTTCATGTTTTTATAAAGAAAAACAGAAAATCTTAAAATAAAATTTAATGAGCATTATTAAGCAAATATATACTTTTCTTATGTATTAAAATAAAAATCATAAACTGAAGAAAAGAAATTAAATCGAAATTTACCTTTCGTTGGATGCTGAGGACCGGGAGTGCGTGTCGACCGCAGGCGAGTAAAAGGGGGAACTAACTCTTCCTTGCTTCGTTGGGTTAATTTTAGTTTTTGTGAATGACGCAGTTACTTCGAGGCGATAAGGAAATTCCTTTCTCAATTATCTCCCTTGTTATCTTCCTAGTTCGTTGAAACAAATTCCTTTAATCCGACAACTTCAGAACATGGTCATTGCCAGACTAAAGTTTTCCTGCATTTTCTATGGTCAGGTCCCAAGGTTGCTGGATCAAAGGGGTGCAACCGTACTAATGATAAAATAACTCATGACGTAAACTTGGTTGGTGGAAAATTTATTTTCTTATAAGATAAAAACATTCATCATCTTTGTTTATCAGATCAGATAGGTCAAAGTTTTCATTAGCGGAACTGACTAATAAACATTCAGGTGTGGTGAGCCAATCAATAGAAATCATCAAAGGACCAATGTCTTTTGGCAGTATGCCATGTCAGGGTGGATCAATAAAAAAATTGGAAAAAGGACTAATCAATGAACAAGTTACTTCTCTCACCTTTTGCTGAACAGTGATCACAAAAAAAGTCAGAATTTAAAAAAAAAAGAACATGAATGCTCCAGTAAATGTTTAAATTTAGCCTTCTAGCTCAATTGGTACCGCCTGTATGTGTGATACATACATAGCCAGCCAGCCAACTTAAAAACTGGAAAAAACCAATGTTGACAGTTTTGAGTGAAGGCCCCTTGTGGTTAAGGGAGTTGCATATTTCCCAACTGTAGCAGAGGTCAGAGTTTCAAACCCAAATAGAAAGCCAAGATTTTTAATGCTGATTTTCAAGGCTGGTAAGCAAGTCATCATCACTGGTAATATTGGTGCGACATAATCTTTCAGAACTCATTAATCTCTATTTGGCCTTGTGCCCAACAAACTTAGGCTCAGTAAATATCAATAAACCTTGATTTCTAGCCCATTTCAGGGCCTGCACACACACTCACACACACACACACTCACACACACACACACACACACACACACACATATGTATGTAAGCATATCAATGAGTCTCTGGCATAATGATGAAAAAACATCTATTCTATTTAACAAATATTTATTTTTCAACATAATCCCGTTACTTGTGAACGCACTTGATTCAGTAGTGATTATCAATCACATAGATCGAACATTATACAGTGAATACTTCAGATCAAAATTCAGCTAATAACTACATCAAGCAACAGACTTATTGAGCCCCCCCCTCCATGTATCTTTGTTTCAAATCTAACAGTACGCATTCTAGGCCTGGCAAGCCATGCTGAGGTATACATATTCAGCATTGCTGCTCAAAGCCATCCATCCATTTGTTTTGGAACAAAATGTAAGAGAAACAAGTCTGGTTAGTCAATCAATAGAAACTGTCATGTGACAACATCTTTCGGCAGCATGCTTTGCTGGGGGTGATCAATTAAAAAATTAGAAAAAAGTTGCGATCATGTTGGGAAAGGATGATTTGAAAAGTTTGCATTTTCAGAAAACATGCATGAGCACTGTTGGACACAACTGAAGAAACCAATTTAGTGTGAAATTGCACTGTAAATTGAAACCCACCCACTCACCCTAGAAACTTATTTGGCAGAAGAGTTTTCAAAAAGAAACAAGATCTATAGGTTCAATGCTATGTACACCATCGGTGGTAGTGGTAGCAGAAGGAGGCAAAGGAGGAAGAAATCATTGAATTGATTCTCATACTTGTAAAATATTGCAGAATGGAAATTATCTACGAATACTATTTCCAATATAATCGAAAAATGGACATTTTTTGCATTTTTGGCCATTTTTAGCTTTTTTTAATAAAAAAATTCTATCATGACATCATTAGAAGCTGGTAAAAAACATTGATTGGAAAAGATATTCTTTTAATGACATCACACCTCTGCTCTCCTTCCTATTTCTGCTGTTTAAGATAAATGAGACAGACCGTCGGGCTGACTAACTGACCATTTAATAGAGATGTGTGGACACATCAAAAAACGTTTGAAATTTCCAGCCCTCTAGTTCCATTGGTGTGATCTCTACCCATGACAAATTGCATACATAACAAGCCATCCAGACAGAATAGCGTAAAAACTGAAGAAATGTATGTTGACGATTTTAGTTGATAGTTTCTATAATCTCAAAATATGATTACGAAGTTGTTCGGGAAAAATCCTAGATTATAATCAATGTCCGTCATGAACTGGGAAGATTTCGTTTCATTGATTGATGACAACAGACATTTTTGCTGATTTGGGTCACCGGCTGGTGTTTCAGTATTTAAATGAATAAGTATTTTTCACCTCAGCCAACAAAGTTAGAAAAACTATACATATCCACTCATGTATATCCATCCGTCCTTCTGTCCACATGATATCTCCAAAAGTTCTCAATTGTAGAAGGTAAGGCCATAGGCAGTGAAAGAAGTGATTGAATTTTTAGGTGAATCCAGAAATTGGTTTTTGATTGAGACAAATCTTTTGTTATCCTGAAGGGAAATAGGATAAAAAAAAAAGAACACTCGATCAAAAGGCTGGATTTGAATTTCATGTGAAGTAACTCAATATTTGTACATTCACAATGCTAAAAATTGTTTTTTATATATTCTTTCATTCAGCTTACAACTAGTACACGGTGTTGGCACAGGTATTTGCTCTCTGAGTGCTTTGTAATAGTGAAAAGGCAGCAGAAGAGATCTAGAATGACTAATTAGAGACTGTCAACCAAATCTGTCTCCATAACTGTCAACAAAGGTTTCTTCAGTTTTCGAGTTGGTCCGGCTGGCTGGCTGGCTGGCTGGCTGGCTGGTGATTGGCTTTGAAGTTTCATTGTGATTTTATTAAATTACTTAATCAGTACAAACTCAGTTAAAATACTCATACAATGCTGTCCTTTTTGCTGATGCCTTTCATCTTGATGGCTTCTGACCAGGATTCAGCTGTATATATCCCCAGTACAGGCCACACCAATGGAGGTAGAGGGCTGAAAATTTAGACATTTATTCCTTCTCATTTCTACAAAAAAGGTTTTTTGTTTTCTTTTTTTTAATTCTACCCCTAAATAGGTTTTTATTTAGAGGGTCAATTCACAATGTAAGTTTATGCTAAAGTGGTCCTGTAGTGTTGACCCTTGGTTTTAAAAAATTAAGAAATTTTTGTGCTCACTGCCCAACAGAAGGCAAGAGAAGTTACTTATTTACTGATCATACCTTTTTGTAATTTTTTAATTGATCACCCCAACACAACAGGCAGCCAAAAAACGTTGGTCACATCACGGTTTCTACTGAGCAACTAACAAGGCCTGTTTTACTTTAAGACCTCTTTTTAGGTCCCTTAAGTATGTATGCCAAATTCAAAAGTCTTAAATTCTAATGTCTGATGAATTCACAATAATAAAGTCAACTCGAGGAATTCGACAATGATAAATTTACAGATGAAGGTAGAAACTAGTGAAATTTAATGAAAAATATTGCGTTACGATACTTCATCCAATAATAATAATGAATCTAAATTAAATATTGAACAGGGCTTTATTCCATCTTCAAAGCTACACATTACTTTCCTAACAACCTCATAATTACCTCTGAAACATAAAACTGATAAACATTTCCTATCTTTTATTATCTTGGCAATCTATTTTACCTTGCTCAATGTGAGATCTCTATCAACTAACCCAGCTATTATCTGTATTAGTCACTCTGAAGTTGTAGTACAAAAGACCATCACGAATCTGGCACAAGAGGAATCTGGGGAGTTTTACTATTTATCTTTATTTACAATTGTATACTTAGTACAATGCATAAACTTTATTCAGAGATCAGGTAAAGGAGTTCAGATTACTGTCTAGCATCGATTACTTACCTCTGGGGTTGGGATATACCTTTGGAAAAAGCAATCTTTGGCTTGTAAGACATAGGGTAAATTTTTGAAAAACTTATTTCAGGAAAAAAAAACATCCTTGATGCTGGGAAATGCAGTAATTTTATTTGGATCTTAAATTCATGAACCACTTGATACCGCTTGTAATGGACAGTGCAGCTCTTCTGTGAGTAAAATCAAAAAATGATGGAACTGTTCTTTGGATAGAATGAAAAAGTTGACTTAGAAGTCAAAAGGAAGTAATTTTGATCCGAAGTTACTCCCCTTGGTATTACCATCCAAATATTTTATTTAGATTGATTTAAGAGTTAATAGTAAAGAAATCTGAATCTGAAGTTGGGATGACAAACATTGACTCTAGGTTTCACAGAATTGAATTTTACTTCCACAAACTACTTACTGAAACCTACTTATTATTATTATTGTTCCAAAAAACTTATTACAAGTCAGAAACATATAGAAAATAATCAATTTAATTATTTATTGGACACATTTTGATTGTCAATATGAGGAAAATTATACCCATAATGCCGAGCAGGCTGAAATGGAAAACAAAACAAAGAATAAAACACTATATTGTGGTTTTGACACTTTACAACTAAAAGATGATCCTTTGAAAAAAAAGAAAGAACAGGTCTGGTTAGTCACTCATTAGAAACCATCATGTGACCAATATTCTTGGCATCGTATCATGTTGGGGTGATCAAATGAAAGAAATTGGAAAAAAGGGGTGATCAATGGATAAGTTACTTCACTCACCTTTTGTTGAACACTAAAAAAGTCTAAATTTTCAAAAAACAAACATGAAATCTGCCAGACGCTGATTTAGGGATCAATTTAGCATAAACTTACATTGCAAATTGAACACCCTACCATAACCGGGGAGGGGTCCAAGATAAGGAATAATGTTAAAAATTTTAGCTCTCAAAACCCATTGGTGTGGCATGTAGATAGCCAACCAGCCAGACTAACTTGAAAACTGAAGAAACCTATGTTGACTGCTTCAGTGACGGTTTTGATTGACGGTTTCCTAAACAAAACTAGAATCCTAGTTTCTGTACATAAAATGGCGATAACTCCAGTAGACCATGAAATAAACAAAGAATTACAGGATTATCTCCCCCATGAAATAAAAACCAAAGTAAATACATAAATTTCTTATGGCTTTAAATAAATTAAATTCTTGAATTGTTTTTATTTCTTAATGTCAAGTGGACAAATGTGTGTAACATTAAAAGCTTGTATGAAAATAGAGTTGTTTTATTTTTTCACTTGATATTTCAGAAGAATACTTCACAAAATGGGGTAGATAATCTTGTAAGCCTTCACTCATTTTGAAGCTAACAGGAGTTATCTCCCTTCTCTGTACTAAATCAATAATTCTGCAAGAAAAGAAAAAGATTTATTAGGTTACCACAGTTCCTTATGGTAGTAGCTTACATGATTTCTTTCTTTGAAAATTTGGATCTATCTAAAGGTGGGAGTGGCCTGACTGTTAGCAACACAGAATGTGGAATTGCTAAACTAGTTTGTGATCATTTTGCATTAAGGCCCCCCCATAAAGGTGGATAAAGGGGGCCTTTCATACTCGTAACGGTGTCCAATCGGTACAGACAGGGACAACCTTTTTGGTCTAGTGAACCGTATAAGACATTTTTCGTCTTTATCTGGGCTATACAATTACCTGAAAAAAAAAGATGATATTATATAAAGTAAACTTAATTTGTTTTTTAGACAAACATCTGAATTACAATTATTATATTATTGATTTGTGAAGCCAGCACAATCATGACTTTATGATATAAATCATGGCATTGATTTTAAGAGAAATTTGTACAAAAAATGTTACCATGGGCCAAATCTGGCCCGCAGGCCTATGGTTGCCCTTATGTCATCAAGGAAAAGATAACTGTGACAAAAACTTATCTTGGCTTGCTGAATTACTGAGGAAGGATACTAAGCATAAAGAGTGGATTTGGCATTTGTAAGCTGATCTCCATTTAAAAACAAAACAAAACAAAAAAACATTGCAGGCTAGAAAAGAGTTTTCCCTTGATCCTTGCATAGGGTAACACAAAGAAAATTTGAGAAAGTAAAGCAATGTAAATCCATTTGAAGAATATTTTTTTGTAACCAATTTCAAATTGCCAGGCTTCAAAATAAAACCAAAATAACTTTTCTCCCCGATTTTATGAGATGAGGAAGTATCATTATCATACATTCGGGCAGTGCCGTTCCAAAGGTGCATGTTTAGAAAGGGCTGGTCTTTATTGTGTGTTGAGCAGCCTGCCATAATTATCATGTAAAATAATTTTCCGTTCGTTGTATAAAACTATGACTTTCGGTTACTTCTCGTCAGTGGCTTCAGTGTTGCCAATTTAGATATATTATATCTAAATTTAGATGTATTGTCAATTGAGATATTTTATATCTAAATTTAGATGTATATTCAATTGAGATAATATATATCTAAATTTAGATGTATTGTCAATTGAGATATTTTATATCTAAATTTAGATGTATATTCAATTGAGATAATATATATCTAAATTTAGATGTATTGTCAATTGAGATTTTTTTATCTAAATTTAGATGTATTGTCAGTTGAGATATTTTATATCTAAATGTAGATGTATTGTCAATTGAGATATTTTATATCTAAATTTAGATGTATTGTCAATTGAGATATTTTATATCTAAATTTAGATGTATTGTCAATTGAGATATTTTATATCTAAATTTAGATGTATTGTCAATTGAGATATTTTATATCTAAATTTAGATGTATTGTCAATTGAGATATTTTATATCTAAATTTAGATGTATATTCAATTGAGATAATATATATCTAAATTTAGATGTATTGTCAATTGAGATTTTTTTATCTAAATTTAGATGTATTGTCAGTTGAGATATTTTATATCTAAATGTAGATGTATTGTCAATTGAGATATTTTATATCTAAATTTAGATGTATTGTCAATTGAGATATTTTATATCTAAATTTAGATGTATTGTCAATTGAGATATTTTATATCTAAATTTAGATGTATTGTCAATTGAGATATTTTATATCTAAATTTAGATGTATTGTCAATTGAGATATTTTATATCTTAATTTAGATGTATCGTCAATTGAGATATTTTATACCTAGATTAAAATCTCTAATCTTAGATAGAAGACAGATAATCTGTAATTTTTTATTCATGCCTTGTGTGCTAGCTGATATATATATATATATATATATATATATATATATATATATATATATATATATATATATATATATATATATAGCTGTATGTCAACTTTGTACAATTGCCAGCCGTCATGTAATTGAAGTGCATACACAGACAGAACTCTAAGATTGTAGTTGAGTTAGTAATGTATTTGGACTTGTGTAGATATTTTTTTGTTGTAGTAACAATGTTTTGACCGTTGCATACCCAAGTGTCTAGCATATTTGAAAACCAGAAAATTTCAGTTGAAACAAAGTTATCTTCTTAGATGAATTGATGATTTTATTTGAAACTGAATCGTTGAATAAAATATTATATGAAATGAGCATCAAGTATATTATATCAACAAAAATAATTACAATATACGCAGCAACGAATTTGAATCGTTTTTTTCAAGTTTATATCCATTTAGTCTATGATAGATTAAGTTTGATAATGGCCGCCATTAGGTGAAAGTTAACTTTGCCTAGACAATTAAAAGAGTTATTTCCCTTGCATCGATTATTCTTGTCTGGTTCTTATTTGTGACCTGCCCAATGAAATAAAGAATCATTTTTAACACTTGTCTGAAATCCATTTTATCCTTGCTAAGTGGATCGGACCTTCATAGTGCCAGAGAATCAGCAAAATTCGTTCCTTTTAGCCTAAAATTCTATCATTGTCCAAAATCAACCATCAAGTTAGAAATCGTCACTCAAAACTATCACCAAAACTGACAACACAGGTTTCTTCAGTTTTTAAGTTAGTCTGTTAGGCTAGACATGAATGTATGTATCGTGTGTTCAGGCCACACTGCTGGAACTTTTTATTTATTATTTTTTTAAAATCCTCGAAAGGTTTTTTTATTGGAGGGTTCAATTTGCGATGTAAGTTTATGCTAAATTGATCCCTTAGTTTGTGGCTCATTTTTTGAAAATTCAGACTTTTTTATGATCATTGGCCAACAAAATACAGAAGAATTTACTCGTTCGTTGATCAAACCTTCATCCGATTTTTTAATTGATCATCCCCAATATGATATGCTGCCAAAAGACATTGGTTACAAGACGGTTTCTATTGTGTGACAAATCAGAACTGTTTCCTAAGAAAATCTATACTAAAACGAATTGGAAACCGTCAACCAAAACTACCAACATTGACCTGGGTTTTTTTCAGTTTTTGATTCGGTCTTGCTGACTATGTATGCATGTATTTATTGAGAAAAGAAGGTTATTAATTTTTTTAATTTTTTTAATTGATCATCTGGTAAATGGCATGTTATCAACTGATGTTGGTCATATGACACTTTCTATTGAGTGACCAGCCAGACCCGTTTTTATAATTCTTCGACTAGTTTCAGTATTAGAATCATCACTTGCTTCTTGACCTCATGGCTAGGATCAGTCGTAAGATACTCACAGTCAAGACTTGGTGCAAATGAAGTCTAAAACTTTTATAATACCCTTGTAGTGCCCACTTTTTCCAGCTAAAGAAAATCATATGTGTACAGAGTTATCTGCCCCTTGGCTGAGATCAACTTCTGAACCCTACATCTCTGCAGAAATGGTAAATTCCTTGTTCCCCTTTTGACATCACACAGAACTGCCAATCAGATAGCTGACTTATCTTTACAATATTTAAACTGTGGCGGTAAATCTCTCTCTCTCTCTCTGTTCCAACGGGCTTGAGGTAAACTCATCTCTTCTCTTCTCTCTCTCTTTAGTTAGGATAGTTAGTATAGTTTTTATACACACTTTGTTCTTACACACGCATCATCACATATTCATCTCAAGAACACATCCTATCTAAGTTAAGCACTCTCATCGTAGTTAGGTTGGACTTCATATTGGCTACAACTAGGATGACCAAACTGACGGACATTCTGTAGATTCTATCTCACATTTACTTAGTGACATTCCTTTCCCTTCATCCTTCCTATCTCTACATCTTTTATCCTGGTAGATCCTTCCACATATCCGTGTCGGCAGAAACTCCAATCTTCATTCATTTTAATTCATTCATGAATTAAACCTGGCACTGTTGTTTACTTCTTTCTTTGTCCTTATTTCCGTGTTTTGTTAACAATCCGACTAACTGTGTACTAACCTTGTTTTTGTACTTAAGCAGTGAACACGCTACTTACCAGGGTTTATCTCCTTAGATCAATTCTGGTAATTTATATTTTAGGGGGCTAGTACATCTAGCAGCCCTAAACCCTCGTGTTATATTTGATTTCATGAGGAGAAAATAAATATCTTTTGGGGATACAAGCTATCAGCAAACACTTACATACAAACAGTGCTATTCACTTGAGAACAACTTTTTACTGAGTCCAAATTGATCAAAAATAAGATTTTATATAATTTCCGTCAAGTTTAGAATTCTATCTCAACGTTCATGAAGTCGGGAGTTTGTAAAATGAGATGTACCTTTACCTATACATTGTTCTGTTCCCGGCAAAGAATTTGATTTTTTTTCATCTTTTCTGGGACAGATTCAATTCTGATGGTTGCATTTAATAGAAACAGTTTTTTAAAGCAGGTTTTCAGTTTGCATTTTTGGGGGATTCTAGAATAAGAATTTTCCTAATTACTATCATTAGAAAGCGTCACCTTCAACACAGGTTTCTTCAGTTTTCAAGTTGGTCTGACTGGTTATATATGTATCATACATACAAGCTGCTCCAATAGAGCTAGAGTGCTGAAAATTCAAACATTTAGGGGATAGTTCAATTTACAAAGTAAGATTCCTTAGTTTGTGTCTAGCAGCATCAATGCTTGTTTTTTTTAAAATTCAGCTTTTTTTTTAGTGATTACCAAACAACAAAAAATGAGAAAAATAACTTATTCATTTCTTTTTTCCCCAATTTTTAATTGATTACCACCAGCATGGCCTGCTGCCAGAAGATGGTCTCATGACGGTTTCTATTGAGAGACTCACCAAACCTGTTTTCATTTTTCATATTTTTAATTAGCTTTTTAAAGTCCATTGTTGGATGTAGGCCTTCCTTCCCCACAAGAGAGGTTGGGGTGATGGGCCTTAATCTGCCACTCACGCCCATGATGCATTGGTGGGGGCAAAAGATGAATACATGCCTTTCCAAAGGGCATTAGTGCAAACTGTCTCAGCTGAAGTTCGAACTCAGCTCACTGATCCTGTTCTCTATGCCAATAACCGTTTGGCCATTCACATCTCTTATTCAATATATCATCCGCAAATTAGAAACTGCCATCCAGAACTATCAATACAGGTTTCTCCAGTTTTTAAGTGATTTTTGCCTGGCTGGCTGGATAACTACTCGTCGTGCATATAGGCCACACCATTGGAGCTGGATAGCTGAAAATTTAAGCATTTATTCATTATGTCAAGAAAGAATAGTCTTTTTTTTTTGAAAAATAAGTTCTTCGTAGAATGTTCAATTTACAATGTAAGATCATGCTAATTTTGAAAATTTCAACGATCACTGCCAAACAGAAAATGAGAGAATAACTTATTCATTGATCACCCCTTTTTTGAATTTTTTAATTAATCACCCACAACATGGCATGCTGCCAAAAGTGATGGTGTCTATAAAGTAAGTGGTGATCATTAAAGAAGTTTGAATATTAAAAAAAAAAATAAGAGAACATAGAAGATCAATTAAGCATAAATTTACTTTGTAAACTCAACCTCCTACTAAAAAGGTGTGTAGGGGTGAATTTTGAAAAAAAAAATTTTTTTTGAATTTCCCACAGATAATAAGGATTAAATATTCAAATCTTCAGCTCTCTGGTGTGGCCAGAACGTATGATACATACATACACAGCCAGAATAACTTGAAAACTGAAAGAAACTTATGTTGACATTTTAGTTGACACTGTTGAACAAAATGCCAATTCTTTGATTTTTTTAAAATTTTTTGCTTGTCAAAATTAATAATGATAATTTTTACTAGTCAAAATTGGTAACGATGATTATCTTTTTACTAGTGAAAATTATTAAAACTTTTTTTAGAAGTCAAAATTATTGATATAATATCTTACCAGTCAAAATTATGAATATTATTATTTACAAGTCAAAATTATTAATACTTTTTTTAGAAGTCAAAATTATTGATATAATATTTTACCAGTCAAAATTATAAATATCATTTTTCACAAGTCAAAATTAACAATAATGAATTAATTCTTTAACAAGAATTCATGATCTCTTGAATCTTCTCGTACTGGGGAATGAAACGTCCAGGGTGTTTGAATCGATTTTGATCACTTTTGACCTTCATCTCCATTTTTTGGTCGTTGGTCATCTGGAGGTCAAGAAAAAAACAACTATTTACCAATATCCCATCTGTTGTACAAATAATTGTTATTGCTTTTGTTGTTATTAATCGCCCTGACCCACAACAAACCAGTTTAACCACTTTAGAAGCTTTAGGTTATTCATGTGTTCTGACAATTATTTATTTATCCATGGATCTAGACTCAGTCCAGCTCTAACCACTCAGAAGAGAAACTTTAAATTCTTCACACCCACACTTTCCACAATGAGTGGGGAAATTTTCTTTAACCCCCCAACATCAAATTTTTAATGGGAGGTTCAATTTTACAATATAAGTTGATGTTAAATTTACATGATAAAAAATAGTATACATGGATGGAGGTGATTCATAATTTCCCTTGGAATGCTAGTTTCGACTACTTTTTATAGTCATCTTCATTTTTTAGTAGTTCTTATCACAACTTCAACTTGGGTTATTATTCTACAGTAGTGAGTCCAGAATGAGGATCAGGAATAGAGAGTAAGCTTCCGCTGAGATTGCCAGAAGGAAGCCAAGTTTACAACCAGCTGCTATGACCATTCAGCTACAAAAGTTTTTGTAACCAGCAGAAGTCTAATCTTACTTTTTAAACCTTTGCTCTTATTATTTGAACCATGATTTGTTGTTCGTTTTAGTAATAGGAGTATTATCAAAGCAATTATTAGAAACTGTCAAGAAAGGTTTCTTTAGTTTTAAAGAATTTCTAATGAATGCAGAAGTAAGCACCTGGATGTTGAAAAAAAATATCTGTACCTTGAATAAATGAATTACCGCAGCCCTTGCACTTACCAGAACTAATTATCTGAAAATTATCTTAAAAAAAAAATACCAGCACAAAATTGGTGCATAGTTCGTCCAAAATGATCATAGATTCAAAAAAGTACTTTTTTGACAAAAAAAAAAAAATTTTTCTTTCATTTTCACCAGGGGTGAAATTTTCAAAAAAAACATGACCTGGAGACATACACATAGCGAGCAAAGATAAAAGAATCCGTAGCCCACTTGGCTGGTCAGGCGAATTTGTGTGGCTACGGTGATTTGAAAACAAAAAAAAACAACAAAAAAAAAAAATTGGAGCCTATACGATCATTTGCAGAAATTTTGCCCAGGGGACTATAGTCATAATACCAGCACATTGGACGCACTGGAATATTTACAGGTCATTTTTTAAAAATGTCATCTTTAATTTAAATATTCATCTTCGCTACTAGCAAACACAGTGAATGCTTTTTTATTCTTGCAGTAAGCAAAGCGGATACAGTATATGCCAGACTATAAGACAAATGGTTTTCGATGGTATTTGGAGGACCACTGCTCACGGCAATTCATCAAAACCTCATACCAGTATAGTGATCTTCAGTAGATGTAACCCTAGTCATTATACCAGCACATTGGACATTAGAATATTTGTATAGTTTTAGATGTGTCTACACTTCTCTATTGGTTTCTTGGTTGGTCAGTCCCAGTTACTTTAAACAACGGAAATAGGAAGGAAGGAAGAGATTTGATATCATTAAAGGAAATCTATTCTAAACAATTTTTTTTACCAGCTGCTGATGATGTCAAAAAAGAATGTCCAAAGTCCGTGATTTTGTGTTTGGAAAAAACCCAAAAAATTTTTTTCTTAAATGCTAAAATTAGCCATTTATGATTTTCCTTGAAAATTAAACTTTCCAATTTCAATATTGTATGAGAATCGATTGACTTAAGGAAAGATTACTTGCTCCTCCTCCTTTCGCAACAACTACCACAGATCGTTGATGCATCACTGAATTTGTTTAATTAGATGTTCATCTTGTATACCACCATTTCATCATGATCGTCAGTCTTTTAACGTCCGTTGTTGGACATAGACCTTCCCCAGGATTTGCCACACTTCTCTATCATGGGCGTCGCGGAGCCAGTACTTCCTGAACTTGTCTAGCTCGTCTCTCCATCTAATATTCTGCCGGCCTCGGTTGTGCATGAGATCTTGGGGGATCCATATCGTGAGTCATGATTTACAGTACATTAAATAAGCTGAAGTCTTTTGCAATAAGAAGAAAAAAAAAATTTATTTTCCCAAAAAGTTCCAGTAATAAATTTTAAAAATATATCTTTATTCATCACAGATTTTTCATGGGGTGTCAGCAGCCATATTTGTCTTTCAAGCATTTTTTTTCCAAAATATGGCAGCCATTTTGTTAAAAAATAAAACAAAGCTTCATTAAAACACATTGGAGGAAAAAAAAAGAAGTTTTTACAATTTCTGTTTCAAATTTGGAATATTAAAAAAAAAAATTACACGCTTGGTTTATGAACAGATTTTTCAAAAGTAAGCAACATATTTTTAAAAAATATAAGTCATTCATACAAAGAATTTAAATTTTTCTTTTTTCCTTAAAGAATACTGAATATTTCATGCATATAAAAGATTTTACAATATACTGCAGCAGAACTTAGGATGGAAAAGAATTTCAAGAAATAAAAATGGATTTTTGAGATGAGGAATTATCATTGTTATAAACTGACTTACTTAAACTAATGTCTTCATCTTGGTTGTTATACTCACAATGTTTTAACCGGTGTATCCTTCGGCTTTCTCCAGATATCTGTCATATTCAGTGCCCTTCAGGAAATTTTGAACTGAGCCCTTTATTCAGTCAACGGGGGTAAATTGTTCTCATTCCACTGTCCATGCTAGAAGATATCTTGGATCAGTTATTTCTTTCTAGCTAATTTATCCTTATGCCGTTTCCACTGAGCCAAAGTATATGATTTTTGTACTCCCCACTCCAAGGATTGAACTCACAACAGCCAGGAAAGTTGCCACATAGACTTAACGATGTGACCAAGTGGATTGAATAAAAGGTTTGATTCAAAATTCCCAGAAGGTCTCTGTCTACAGCAAACACTTGAAGAAGGTAGGATGGTACAACAGTCGGAATGTTATGACTATAAAAACCAAGATGAGGATACTAGTCAGAGTAAGTCATTGTAAAACAGTTTCAAAAACATTTTTTTTTTTAAAAACAAAGAAGAGAAAAAAAAAATGGAAGGAAAGAATTAACTGTGATTCTGAAAGGAAAGTTTCAGATGAGATTCGTATGGTATTGTCTATAATTTTGAGAAGAGTCATTAACATTCAAAGATTTTTCCAGACAATTCATCTCATTCCTGTTAATTTTGTTTTCCCAAATAATTTCAGCAGATGCATTCTACAGCCTTATTCAAGAGCAATATCTATAAGGAAAGAGAGAGTCTTGATTCCAGGTCGTACAAAGCAAAAAACGGTAACCAGTAAAATCTTTAGACATTAGCAACAATGCTTGTAAAATAACATTCTTTTCCTTAGCAACATGTGCAGTACAGATTGTTCAATAATTTTCAGCACATAGATGGTCTCAATTTCTTTTTAAACAAACATCAATGATATGATTTTAGTTTTTTAAATTTTCATTTATAAGCTCAAACAGAGGGCTCACTTTACAAGCATTGCTGTCAATGTTTAAACTTTCTATTTGCTGCCATTTTTTGCTCCACACAACCAGAAAAAGAGACCCTCTCTTTCCTTATGGATATTACATCTGAAGAAGGCGATAGGATAGATCGGCTGAAACATTTTGGAAGCAATAAAATTAACAAAAAGGAAGATTCTTATTATTCCTATGGGTTTTTTTGATTTCTCAGGAAACTGCTCATCTGTTGTCTGTCAGAAGATTGTTTCGCTGCCGCATACTCAACTGAAAATCTCGCAGAACTCTCTCTTCAAGATCAAAATCATACTGAAATAAACAAAATTGAAAAGAATAAACAAGTTATTGATGGATGCAGAATATACAAATTAATTAATATGAATACATTTTTTTTTTATCATTCAACAAAAATGATTAGTCTGTAAAAATGAATACATATATTGGTATACCTTGACAGTGAAGTTAATTTATCCCAATATTTTCTGTACTGTTCAAAGTCTTATTATGATTTTAATGTTTTTGTTTTCAGCTCATACTTAGTTACATTAATTTGTACGGCAATACCTTAACTGCACTTGATCAAAACCCACACCAATCAAAGTATTCTTATATATCTTCAAGATCCCAGAATTTTGTTGTTTTTATCTAGAGTTGCCTCATATAAACATTCAAAAATAAAGTATGTTCCTGGTCACCAATTTGGAAAAGGAAAAAAAAAGGGTTGGGGTGTTCCTCGTCACCACCATAGTTGTCAACACACATAAATAATGAATCAACAGTTGTTACATTATGTTTGGA
Organism: Thysanoteuthis rhombus; assembly: GCA_963457665.1. Taxonomy (NCBI): domain Eukaryota; kingdom Metazoa; phylum Mollusca; class Cephalopoda; order Oegopsida; family Thysanoteuthidae; genus Thysanoteuthis; species Thysanoteuthis major. Next base: position 4,304,813 of record OY735233.1, read on the forward strand.
AATTTCTGAAATGCCTTAAATGCAGATCAAGAAAAATAAATGCTACATATAGTATGAAAAAAAGCCAGGAAAAAAATGAATTCTTTCACCCGTTCATTCATGGCTTTGAAAGCAATTAAAGAATCTATGAATAACAAATAGCATACAGATAACTTTTTAGGTGTGCTTCATACAAGGGTTGCAGAATTCTTGGGTTCCACATCATATAGTTTTGGTTTGGTGACTGATTTTGAGAAATAAACTATTCACAGTTTTGAATGAAATATCACGTGGTACTGATGCAAAAAAATCATGGAATTAAGACTAACTTCATGAATATAGATAATCATACAAAATTCATAAGAATAAATCATTATGTAAAGATTATACATCATGCTTGCAAAAGTGTACCTCGTCTGTGGTCTGCAACGCATTCAATGCTTGCTGCACTCTATTATATCATACATGTTGACTTAAGGACTTTGGTTTAGAGGTTTGGCACTTTTAAATTTTAGGCTTAATAACCCTGGCAAATATACATTTGGGTACCAAAATTTTTCGTTCAATCTCAGGAGTTCTGTGAGTGCAAAAAATTTGAGAAACCCCACTTTATACAATACGAAATCCAGTGAGTAGTGACAGAGATAAAATATAGATGTTTATAGAATGAAGTTAAATTAGACTAAAAAATGTTCATTTTCATTAGTTTTTGAAGGCTGGCTGTCGGAATTAGTAAAAGTTTTCATAAAAAAACTTACATTAAATTTTTCCATTATTTTGTTTCGATCCAGTCGCATGTGTGGTACACGGATCTGAAAATTTAAAAAAAAAGCCACAATTATGATTACTAAAATTATTCTTATTAGAAACCAACAACTAAAACTGTCATAAAAACTGTCAACATAGGTTTCTTCAGTTTCTAAGTCGGTCTGGTGAGCTGACAATATATTCATGTTCTGCACTCACAAGTCATGACAATAGAGCTAGAGTGCTGAAAATTTACTCTTCATTATGAATACTTTTTAAAAATTTCCCTCTTACAAGGTTTTTAGAGGAGGGTTCAATTTACAATGCAAGTTTATGCAAAACTGATCACTTAGTTTATGTCTGTACTGGTTTCTGAAAATTTAGACTTTTTTAGTGATCATAACCTAACAAAAGATAAGATAGTGTAATGCCCCCTATACTTTTGGTGAGGAATTAAGTACAAAACTCTTCTTTTAGCTTACTATCCAAAATGTCACTTCCTCTGACAACTCCTATAAAACCCCTGGACGCACATGGTCCAAGGCTTACTAGCTCCAGCACCCCTAGCTGGGTATGCTTTTAGCCCCGGCCCTCACGGCAGGCTACTCGGCCACTCTCTTTCCTCCTCTCATGTTCTATGTCTTTCATAGTCTGTTCATCGAGAGTCTAACAGCGTCTGAGAATGGCCTCCAAGTTAACTCACTTACTTGGCAGTAAGGCTCACTCACTGAACCCGGTTTCCACGTATCTGGGAGCAATCCAACCATATGGAATCCACACATTCAGACAACTCCACTACAACTCCTACGCCAGGACTATCAAGACAAGAGAACTCCCACCTTTACAGTCTCTTCTCCTAACATTACTTCTAACGATCAATTGTATTAACGTTACCCGTACATGTACCTCATCCTTATTCTTGTATTAAACGTACGTCTCTTCTCTGGCCATAATTCTAGTATGTGTTCATTCCTTTTTATTTCAATGCGCGTCCAACCTCATACTTGGCGTGCATTCTATTCCCTTATCTTCGTACAGCATTCTTTCCTTACCCAGCCACAGGGCCGGCGCACTACACATCACCCACAAGGATCTAATAATCCCTATCTCTCAACAATCCATCGCTGTTCGGATTCAACAAAAGACTCCCCATCCTATAATAGTATCTTATTGATTGACCAACCTACTTTCAAATATTTTGATTGATCACCCTCAACACAGCATGCTGCCCAGAGATGTTGGTCATGTGATAGTTTCTACTGAGTGACTAACCAGACCCGTTTCATTTTATTGTTACTCAAAGACTGCAGTCACAATTGATTAGGTCAGTTAACTATAATCACGATTCACTTGCAATACGTTGCTATAAAAAACATTGTGAAGCAAATATCTCACAGCAACTTGATTGGGGCGTTTAATCATCTGAGTTCGTTGCAACGAGACAAACAGAGACACTCCCTTTTCATTTTATCACTTGAGATTGGAAACAGGATCAAGAACAGATGTTCAAATGTGAATTGATTCTCTCAGGCTTATCTAGTCATAAGGACAATATCACAGAAGTGTTATCTTGTGTTTCAATAATAACTATTCAAAAACATTATGAAGGAAATGACCCCTCCCACCTATCAGGCTCAGTGATCAGAACAAAGCTTTGGAGGTTATAACGATTATATCTTACATTTGTGCACACACACACACACACATATATATATGTATATATATATATATATATGAAATGGCAAACCTTTCTAACACATCCTTCCACCTTGTATCTGGTCTTTTCTGACTGTGTTTACTGTCCTATGGGCATCTACAGGTTAAACTTTTGCTACACATAGCCACACATAGACGCAGTCTCCACCCTGGCCCACACGAACACACAGCCTGCCACAGATACACACGAACACAAGGTCATCTTTGACCACGAAAGACAAACATGATGATAAGAATGAATATATAATGTTTTATTCCCAAAACTTCAACATGGAATTTCCACAGGTTATACAAGTATTTTTCAACAACTAACACTACAAAGAATTAACTCTTTTGAATTTGCTCCCCCATAAAAGACTAGAAGGTTCAGAAGCTGAACTTGTGTATTAAAGAAGCCAATGAAAGATTTACTAATGTGATTTGAAACCCAAATAACCCATAATCCAATACTTTGCTTAATTGATCAAAAACTAATAATATATCTGTACATCACATAAATGAGTCACTGAAGTCTGTACTTATACCAGAATTGATTATCTTGAAAATTATGTGAAAAAAATAGATCTTTTATCTGAAATTATCTAAAAAACATCAGCACAAAATTAAGGCATTGTTGCTTGATGACCATTGAGACCCCATAAAGCACTTAACGAGCAAGACAGACAGAATCATTAAAAAAAAAAAAAAGAATGAAGAAATCAATATTTACTGTTTTTGAGAGTTTTGGTTTGATTTGTTGAGCAGTGGTCACTAAAAAAGTCTGAATTTTGAACAAAAAAAACAAAACAAGTCAACCCTGCTATTTACCTATTGCTGGGAGTGGGGAAGAAGTAATGGATTCATGTCTGTCCTAAGGGCATTAGTGTCAATCTGTCTCAGCCAGAGTTTTAACTTGTATGAAGATTCCATTTTCCATACTGTTGAACATTAGACCATCTTCCCAGCAGATTCTTGTTTGTTAAGAATAAAGATGAAGCCTGCAGGAGTTATCCCCCATTCCGATTTCAACTCGAGACTGACAGATTTCAATGTTCTTGTCTCAACCACAGCAGTGCCAATTCCAGATTTGCATGTTTGGAAGGGGGGGTCAGACTTTATGATGTGTAGAGCAGCCTGCAACAGTAGTCTTGTAAAATGATTTTCTGTCCATCATACGAAACTACAGCTTTGAAGTATTTCGGTTACTTCTTTTCCGTGTTGCCAATTTAGATATTTCACATCTAGATTTAGTTAATTCTAATGAGTGAAAGTCGAGGGAGATAATTGATAGAAACTATGAAGAAAGACCAATTTTTAAAAAAACAATTTCAAACATGATACTGCAATTCCTTGTGTGCTTACTAATATATATATATATATATATATATATATATATATATATATATATATATATATAGGGAATGTCGTCAACTTCCTGCAATGTTCCGTTGTCTAGTAATCACAATCCATACACACCTACACTGATTACTTCAATTGTAGTTCACTGTATTCTTTTGCAACACAGATATATTCAACCAAGACTGAATTTATGGAGGTGAAAACCTAAAGTGATTGTGAGAAAACAAAAATAAAAGTATCTTACCTTTGGAATATCTTTGAAACTGTCAGCTATTTTGATCTTTACACCACTTAGATCTTGAAGCCAACCCGTTCGACCTGAAGAATAAAATGGGTTTTCATTTTAAAATCATAAACTTCTTTGCTACTGTACAAATATAGATATATGGCTCTGAAGGTGATGCGAATTAACACTGAAATATCAGCAAAAACAACCATACTTTCCTAAAAGTTAATCATGCACACACACACTATATATATATATATATATATATATATATATGTATATATGTATGTATGTGTGTGTGTGTGTGTGTGTGTGTGTGTGTGTGTGTAAAAAATCTTTTTACCCCCGAAGATGTACACATGTATCATTTGTACAGGCTACACCAATGGAGTTAGAGGGCTGAAAATTTAAACATTTACTCTTTATTATGTCTACAAAATACACTTTTTTTTTAAGCCCCCCCCCCCCAGGATTTTAGTCGGGGTTTATATTTACAATTTAATTTTATGCTAAATTGGTCACAATTTTGCATCCACTTCTTTTGTGAAAATTCAAACTTTTTGATGATTATTGCCCAAACAAAAGGTGAGAGAAGTAACTTATTCACTGATCATCCCCTTTTCTAATTCCCCAAAAATGTTGGTCACAGGACAGTTTCTGTTGAGTAACTAACCAGACCTGTTAGTTTTTAGCTTTGTAGATTATCCACTTACAAGTTTTAATGACTGTAAAAAAGATTAGAGAGAATTAGTTTTGAGAATTAATAAAGCTCATATGACAAGTTCCTTGATCAAGAAGCTCTTGTCTTTAGTACAAATTTTCATTAATTCTATCAAAAAAAGATGACTAATTTTCAAATATAACTTCAGATCAAGACATGATGCTGATGACCAGAGTTCCCCCTAATTTTCGTGTAGTCAGAATGCATATAAACCTCATGTTGTGCAATTTTTCTCATGTGACAGAAATATGTGCACACTTGAAATTGACAAATGGAATCAATATTCTTTCAATAAAACCTCTGTTTACAGAACTTTTGAGTGCACACATGCATGGCTTAGAGGAAATTATGTTGATAATATCAACAAAGCATTTGGAGTTAATACTACTGCAGTGCAAACTGTTCAGCATTGGTTTCATATCTTTAGGTCTCGAAATGTGGATATCAATGATAAACCTTTGAAGGAAGCCCAAACGTCTTCTCAATGATATTTAATTATCATCAGCAGAGGCCAATGATCAACAAACGAAGCACTTTTTGGAGACCTTAGAACTTTATCAGCAACCATTTCTGGTCATCAAGGCAAGAAGCAAAGGTTAAAAAGTTAAATTGAATAGAATGCTCCATGACAGTCCCTAATCCCAGGATATTAAGTCTTACAGCATCCACCATATTCACCTTTCATTTCTCCAACAGATCACCTTTTCAAGCATTTTGAATTTCATAACCATAATAAGAGGTTTAATAAGGAAGCCATAATCCATGCTTTTACTAAATTTGTGCTGACAGAACTTAAATAATTTTATAGAAATGGCACGATTATCATCAGAAGATCATCGGGAAAGAGGTTATTGCTTCAAACTATTATTTATATCATCCTTCATCTTACTACTCAAGAAGTGACATTTCATATGTAATAACCTAATACTTCAACAAGCCCATTCTCCTTTCGGCTTTGTAGCTGAATTCACAGCAGTAAAAAAGTAATTGTAATCTAAAAATACACTCTATGAGTCAAAAAGCTTTTTTTCGGTAAGCACATCTAAGCAATCTTATCTGCTAACAGCTTTATGCAAGTACAAATAATATTAGTTTTAATTTGAGACTATTACCAAGTTACAGACAATACCCTTCCCTTCATACAAGTTACAGAATACATATATATATATATATATATATATATATATATATATATATATATATATATATATATATATATATATATATATGTGAGAGATGTCATGCTGTGTGGCTGTTTTCCTGATGCATTAGATGTTATAGGTTTTATTGTTCCTATATTGTGTGAAAGAGAGAATGCATGTCAAGTAGGACTGTGGACAGAGCAATTTAACAGAGTTTGTAATCATGATAAGGACACGAACAAATGATTAGACAAACAAATAGGATGTACATTTGATAATGAAACATATGTATATAACAATACATAAAGAGCTGAAATGAAATACATGTAAAGAAACACTAATCAAGTAGAAGAGGAAGATAGAAGATAGCTTGTAAGTGGAGGTTAGGAGCTCTGTGCCATGTAGTAATAGTAGTAGTTGTGCATTAATGAAGTGGAGGTAACTGAAGTAGTTTAGAACCATAAAGGCTTGGAGAAGACCGAGGAATGATTATGGAGACTGGGTATCAGTGGTATGCTTAACTGCCAAGTTGAGGCTGATGAATTTTTGACTGTGTATGAGCAACTAAAGGGCCATTCTTAGACACTGAAAAACACATGACGGAAAGATTTCACGGAAAACACGCGAGGTTTAACGAATATGCACTTCCCAAAGTAAGGAGAATCAGAAGACAGATAATCATGACTGTTGTGTAGTAAATGCATTGCCATTTCACTCAAGAGAGATAGAGGAATGAATATGCATTTTGAACTAGAGAAGAGGACACAATTGAGTAGCTGAGCTACAGAGAAATACCCCAACATCTGAAATGAAATAGAACAGTTATTGGTTACAATGGAAAAATGGTAAAGTTGGAATTGGCTAGGAGACCGATCCTCAAGAGAAGGAAAGGAAGAGAGAGAAAAAGGGAAGTAACCGACTAAGGAAGTTTGGGCAAATGAGCGAGTTGACACATGCGTTTAGAGCTTTTATAGACTGTAACTAGGGGAAGTGACGTTTTGTTTATTTGGTTGGATTCAAGGTTTTGTAGCTAAAGCTAATACTTATTTATTTTCACAATTAATTTTAACCAAAAATAAAGGAACCGTTATAAAACCATCTGAGAATGGGAGCAGCCATGCATACGCTATGAACAAAGAGGAAGATTTTCAGAGTAGAAAGTTTTGAGAAAAAGATTTAACCGTTTTAGATATGCGGGTCCTATTTACAATGTAACGAACCCTAAAGTGGAACCTTACTTTCGGTTCAATATACATATATACACACATACATAAGCATATAGAATAGAAAGATAATTCTTTAAGGGTCAAAAGCAAAGGGAAACATTTCCCTCCTTCGAACTGGCAAAAGTGAAAGAAGACTTATCCCTCCCTCTAGGGAGTCAATAATAAAAAGAGACTCCCTCCCTTTGAAAGCTCAGAAGTAAAGGGCAACTTTTTCCCTCTTAGGGGTAAAAAGTATGGGACAACTTTCATTTTCATCTTTAAGGGATCAGAATTGGCAGCAAACTTTTTCACCTCTGAGGTGTCAAAAGTGAAGAGAAACTTTTTTTTTTTCAAGGGTGAAAGCCTTAGTCCTTTTTTTTTTTTCTCCTTAAATATTTTACGCGACATAGATGAGTACTTGAGCAAGTACATCAATATATATCCGACAGAATGTGATAATTGTAAAGGCACTTAATATATGTGCTCTCTGACTCCTGCCTTGCTATGAGGTTATCGTATGCTCAGTTGGTAAGAGAAGAGTCTGCATATAAGGCTGCTTCCAAGGTGGGCACAAGTTCAATCCCTGCCTAACACTCATTTCTTTCTTTATTTACATGATCTAAGGCCGCTTGATTTTCTACAACGTAAAATCTGCACTGAGTAAAAATAAGTTCCTACAAAAAAAAAAAAAAATGTCTTTATGATTATATATATATATATTATACATACACACATGACATAAATATATATGTATATATATATACATTATACATACACACATGACATAAATATATATGTATATATATATACATTATACATACACACATGACATAAATATATATATATATATATATATATGTATTGTAAAATACCACTCTCCACCTACACTATATATGTTTATTTTGAGAATCTTACCTAGAGTTTATTAAAAATAAAACAACAAATAATACTCAGATTAGCAGTATTCCACTTTTCCTACATTTGGACAGGTAAAAAACAGCTCCTGAAGAGAGTTTCTAATTTTACCTGCAATAATAACCAGCAAAATATCAAAGAGGAAGTCCTGCCCTGGTAACCTAAACAATGTTTCAAATTACATTCATAGCAGACAGACAGATAAACCAACAGACAGACATGTTCAGATGTTAAAGGCTAACCTAGCTAGTTACTCACCTTTTCCAGTACCACTCCCTTCATGAAGAAGGCTCTGTCTGCTGCCAGAACTCCCATGTGGTAAAGTGAGTACAGCTCTTCCACTAGAGCAGAACTCCCAACAGAGCAATTGATAACAGTGGTATCAGGTGTGGAAATTAGACTAGGGTCTAATTTGACAAGTCTGTGGTGGGCCACTTGAATCTTAGGTATCCAATGTCAAGTAACTTTAAATATATGAATCTCTAATACAGATACCAGACTTTGCTTCCATAACTGTACAGCTAATTCAGAAAACACTGAGGGAACTGCAAAACATTTAGAGATCACATACCTTGGCAAAGATCATTGTTAGGAGAAGTAATTTTTTTCAGAAGTTTTATCATTTCAGATCACCCGTCTACAAAATTTCATTGAAATCCATTCAATACTTTCAGAGATATCACACGAACAGATATGACCGAATGCAAATACCTCTTTTCAACTTAGTAGACAGAAGAGAAAAAATGAGTTTTGAAGCATGGCTTGATTTTGAATGGACAAGTTTCACCTGTCAGAAAAATATATCTACTTCAGACAATGCATAACAACAAACTGAAAACGGTCAATAAGTCAATGTACATCACATCGTTTGGGCACGTAGTCAAAGTTCCCTCCAACTTTTAGCAGTCAGTGACCGCAAAAAATTTTATTTTATGCAAATATTTTTCCTGTGAGTAAAGTATATACGCACTGAGTACTTGTGCTAATATAAACTTGAAATTGAGTCAAGATAATATTGGAGCAGCCTATCTCTCAAGGCTAATAAAACTGTGTTGTCATGTTTTGATATAATTTGAGTATCATTACATTCTACTAAGTATTTGAAACATTATATTAAAACTGTTAATATAGATTTCTTCAGTTTTCAAATTGGTTTAATGTAACAACACAGAATGATGACAGGGAAGGGGTGCAGAATTAATTGATCAAAGTCATTAGTTTTTGTTTTTTGACACTTGATAATCACTGAACTGAATGCAGACCCAGGATTCAAAAAAATGTGGGGGGGTGACTGATAGAGAGGTCAAGCATTGTTATCTTGTTTAAGATTCTTATGTTCTGACATTTCCAAGGACTCAAGTGATAGATGAATTTTCTCAAGTGAGAAAGTTAGAGTACGGATGTGCCAGAAAATGATATCACATGATCTTTGCTAGCCAACAGGAGCATAGTTTCTTTTTGGCGTAATTTTAAAAAATTACCTTTGATGAGTCAGTTGTATTTTGACCCCGAAGAAGTAAGACCTCAGCACAAAGATACCCTTGGCTAGGGATCAGGGGCCGAGACAGTAAATGGATTGCAATGTTTGACTCTCCCCTTCTGTTTGTCCGTAGAATCAAGGGGCCAGGATAAATGACCATAGTATATAACTGTCTGCTTTTCTCTCTCTCTGTCTCATAACCTTTTTTCTGTTATCCAAAAAGGTCTCAGCTACTATGTTTCGATGCTAGCAACCATCATGTGTGACCCAAGAAAGAAACACCTTATAACTAAAAATCAACCATTGACATTTCATCATTGATTTTATGCGCATGTCCATTGCAACCCAGATGTACATGATACCGATAACAGCACACCAGCTGACAGTGTATGTATCCCACATACAGGCTGTGCCAGAAGAGCTAGAGAAAAGAAAATTTAAACATTTACTCCTTCACCAAATCGATCTTAAAAATGAAATCAAAAACATCAAATGGGACGTGATCAGTATTAGCAAAATAAGATGATCTAAAGAAGAACTAATCAAACTAAAGAGTAAACAGCTTCTTTATAACTACAGGAAAGAGAAAGGAAAACAAAGCAGAGTAGGCTTTTTCATCAATAAGGAACTCAATGGCAGAGTAGTAGGCTTCAAATTTGTGTCTAACCGCAGAACCAGTGTCACTTTATGTCTCTCAAAGAGGTACAAACTGAATATCATCCAAGCCTATGCTCCCACTTTGCAGTCAACTAAAGATGATGTAGACAACTTCGACGTTGACTTGAACTTCAAGATACCAGAAAATACTTCAATATCATTATGGGAGACTTCAAAGCACAGGTAGGACAAGGAAAGGAACATTGGATTGGCAAGTTCAGATATAAAGTACAGAACGAGAGAAGTGAAGATCTTGTAAATTTTGTAACCACGAACAGGTTCAAAATCATGAACCCCTTCATGAATCCAATAGAAAATAGACTTCGAAAAGCTCAAATCATGAAACCAAGAATGAAATAGACTACATCCTGGTGGACAAAAGCAACATCAAAGATATCCAGGTCCTAAATCAAGTCAACATAGGAAGCGACAATAGAACAGTAAGATGTAAAATCCAAATTTACACCAAGATAAATTAATTGCCATAAAACCCATTAATTCATAGATTAACAAAAATCAATAGCTAAGAGACTAATTTTATCAAACTCAAGTCCAAGCCTGGAGCTGACTCTAAGTGCGTATCATAACAACAAGAACAATCCTCACCTGAATCAAAGGAGTAAACTCTTCACTATTGGTCTGTTCCAGCATATTTAACCAAACCAATAAATGGAATTAGCATTTCTTCACCATTATTTGAAATTATGACTAAGTGATTGTAAGGCAACTCTCTTACTGACTGAGCCAAACTGACAAGTCTTGAATATCTTCGGAAATTTTTGTCAGAAATATGGAAGGGCTTATTTCATTTTGATAAATAAATACAACTATACTAAAAATTTTAGATATATTTTATATCTTTTATTCATTTTATATACAATACAAAAAGTGCAGTAATCATATACACACACACACACACACATATATATATATATATATATATATATATATATATATATATATATATATATGTGTGTGTGTGTGTGTGTGTGTGTGTGTGTGTGTGTGTGTGTATGCATATGTATAGCTGTGGAGTTTGACCTGGTAGCAGCCAGGCTTGTCAATAAGTATAATTATGATTATAATATATCATCATAATGCTTTTGATTATAATTATGAGTATTAATTATTACATTGTTTTAGGTAACTCGCAAGGTTGCCGATTTCAATATTTTTTTTTTCAAATTTCTCAAATGTAGAAATCATTCTTAAATTCAAAAAATTGAAGAAAAAAAACAAAAAAAAAAAAACAAATATCTAAATCAGTACCAATGGACTCCAAAATTCAAATAATTTTTTTTTAAAAATTCTTTAAATAAAAATCACCATTGAATATTAGTAACACTGGACTTGCAAATTCAAAATTCAGAAATAAAAAAAGATATCTGAATTGGCAACCCTAGTAACAAATCTTTTGTGTGCACATTATTTCCTTTGTGCACTGATTGCAAAACCTATGTACCACCGCACACATGTACTGTACATGCAGTTCAACTTACATAAGCCAAGTTTCAGTTTTATTCAATAGCCACGCCTCAAATGAGTCAGCAAAATACACAATGACCACTTATTCAGCGGGATAGTCTGCATCCCATTCAACTAGGTTACTAAGATTTATAGCCATTAACATGTCATGTTTGCTCTTAAAACCATATATACAGCTTCAAATCTCATTCTTGATCCAAACACTAAAAATTACTCTTATCCAACTGAATAGAACCATTCAGTCTGTACCATGTTTGATTGAAAATAGACAAAAAAGTTTGTGCTAAAATCCCTGATGAGAAAATGCTGACTTCATTTATCCACAGAAAATCTAAAGGACACAGCCATAAATTACCAATTCAGACCTCCATTGGTATTAAAAAAATTTTCATCTCGACAAGAGTAATAAAAGGCATGAAACAGCCTGAGTGAAAAGACAGTCACAATCAAGAATATCAATATCTTAAAAATAATCTTCATTCTGACATTGGTCATACTGAATTCTACTACCAATTTTTCTTTTAGTTCAATTCCATCCCAACTAAACAGCTCAATAGTGCAATGCTGTTAAAAAAGCCTATTTCAAGTACATACATTAAAATGTTGTTCAAGTTGTCATTTATCTCAGAAACAAAGATTTGCACATAAAAAAAATCTTGTAAGTACAAAGGTCCCCCAGCAGAAAACTATATTTGTAATTCTCCATTTGTGTTTGGCTCTCACAACTGATTTTTTCTTGTTCAAGCTATAAAATTCTTAAAAACATTATATTTTCAGTAATTTAGAGCCCAAGAACCTATACAACAATTCAAATTCTAAGTTCAGCAGTTCCAAAGTTCAATATTTTTTGCATGTTGACACATAGGCCATTTACACAGAAAATGTAAACAAACAATCGGATCATCCATAACTCACCATTTTTCAATTCCCTTGGTTTGTTATTATTATAGCCAAATTTCCACAAAATCAGTCAGGATTTGAGAAATTTTCCCAATCGTAAACCAAAAAAATATCTTTGGTTACACAATGTAAAAAACAATTGGATCTGCCATAACTTACCACTCCCTAGGAGAAACAATTACACGTACAAAATTTCATTGAAAAATATCCAATTGAGAAAAAGGAGACAATGACGATCACTACAATGATAGACACCCATCGTGAATGAAAATCTGCAGCTCTTTTCCGTTAGGAACCAAAATATTAGACACAATATTAGAAAGCGTCTACCAAAACTGCCAACATAGTAAACATAGGTTTCTCCAGTTAAGTGATTCTGGCTGTCTGGCTATCTATGTATGTGTTACATGTAAAAGCCACACCAATGGCACCAGAGAGCTGAAAATTTAAACATTACCGCCTGATTATGTCTAGACAAAAAACGTTTTATCTCTTTACCCACCCCCCAAAAAGATTTTAGAGTTCAATTTACGATGTAAGTTTTCCTTAAATTGGTTCCTTAGTTCATGTCTGTTTTTTGAAAATTCAGACTCATTCATTGATCACCCCTTTTCCTGTTATCAATCGATCATCTCCAACATGGCACACAGTGGGCCCAGAATGCAAAGATTTGAAAACAGACTTATATTAATAGATTGACAAGTCATATAATAGTGGTTGATGCCTTGTTGGAAGCACATCTTTTTTTGGCCTGTTCTTCAGGATCAAAGTGTAGTATCTCATCCACAGTACTGACACTTGCCTGTCGAATGGGCTGGAGAGGGAGTGTGTCAAATACCGAGTGTGCCGGTGCAAGCGTTAGCCAATGAGGTTTTACTGAGACTGCGTTTGCTAAGCGCATTGGGGAACCTTTGGACTCGTCCTTAGGCTCTCTCATTATTACTCGGCCCAGCTGCGGGGTCTCTGTTTCTCCAGGGCAGCACTGCTCTATTGCAGCTAAAGGAGCAGGTCTCCTGGTGGACGCTTTCGCAGGTGATGTTGTCAAGCCATTATGATGAGCTTTTCAATGGTAACTGTGTCGGCTGGAGCCATTTTTGGAGGGTTCACTATTTCTTCCCACACTAAGCCCGACCTTATGTCACATATTGCTGCGGTGGGACAGTGATTAAATAGCACATCTATGAGATGAATAAAGGAAGCCATGCTTTTTTTTTCAATTCAACAATGTATAATACAATATCCCTGATTCAATCTACAAAAAGTTCTAACGTATCATAGTATATTCTGTGAAGATTAAATAAGTGACTGTGGGAACAAATAGTGAGATCGTTAGCTCCACATTCTCTACAAAATGTCGATGGGTGTGTTTGTGTGATTCGATTCTGAATGCCAGGGTATGAATGCTCCAGCAGTCTAGATATAACATCAGTCCATTGTTCAAGCGGAGAAGAAAATGAAGAGAGTTTTTAATGTCCTTATTGTTGGCCTCAAAACACCCTTTTGATAAATTTCTCGGACCATGACTATCATTCAAAACAATCAATTGAACCGAGTAATGTATTGTATCATGTAAAGTAAGATTTAACATAACCCAAAGAAAATTATGAGTCTCAAAATTCCAATTATGCTCAAATGAAAAATGCTAAGAGGATTACTCTCCAATGATTAGTTCCTGATCTAGCTTTTTCAGTATTTTTCAAAAAAATATATGGTTTAATACGATACTCTTTCCACTTTAGGATATTTTATCTTTCATATCAAAACTTTTTGTAAATTTTGTTAAGACTTTTCAAAAGTTTTGGACAATTTAAAAAAAAAAAAGAAGTTATTTGACAGTGGTTATCAAAATTTGTAGGAATTGATATATTTTTTTAATAAAATTTTGATTACTTTCATATCAGAAATAAATAAGATTCGTTTGATTTCCCATTCACAGCTTCAAAAGTTACAGAAAGAGAGGAAAGGATTAAAGCAAACACAAATTTAGCAGTTCTGCTCTGTGTATATGTGTGATCATTCAGCTGACTGCTAGTAATATAACTACAACTACCACTGCTTTTGTTGATGTTTTAATTTTGTGATACACCCAAAACAAAAAGAACGTCATTCTAGAGTACTTTACAATAACCTTTTAAAGTAGCAGTTTTAGTTATATCATTAGCTAAGCCATGGGCATTTACTTGGTTTGATAATTCATGCTGACAATAATCTGTTATACATAAATGTAACATTAGCCAGTATTGACATATAAACGTTGCAACAACTGTGGCCCAACATTAGCGACATATTCCAGGTAAGTAATTCAAACACATCTGGTTGGTCACTCAATAAAAACTGTCACATGACCAATGATTTTGACAGCATGCCGTGTTAGAGGATCAGTTAAGATATTTGAGAAAAAGAGGTAACCGATGAATAAATTACTTCCCTTACATTTTGTTGGGTCATGATCACTAAAAAAGCTGTGAATGCTGCCAGACAAAAAGTAATGGACCAATTCAGCAGAAACTTAGATTGCAATTTGAACCCCCACTAAAAGTCTATCAAGGGAAGGAATTTTCAAAGAACAAAATAATCATTTTTTACTTGACATAATAAGGAGTAAATGTTTAAATTCCCAGACCTATAGCTCTGTTGGTGTGGCCTGTATGCATGATACATAGCCAGCAAGAACAACTTGAAAACTGCTGAAACTAATGTAGACAGTTTTGGCTAACAGTTTATAAAAAGTTAGAGGTTAAACAAAGGCATTTGTATAAATTGACATGGATATAATAATTTGTTTTTAAAATTAATTTATGATCGCTTGGGATTATTTCATTTTATCTATTAAAAATTTCCATTATCTAGAAATTTAAAAAAATGTTTTCAATTGAGTTTTGCCAAGTGGGGGCTGAAGGTGGGGGTTCAGAACTTTCTGGACTGACCCCCACTCCCTAGATCTATGCATGGTTTTGTAATATTCGAGTAAATATTTACTGAATTTAGTCCGGTCTGGCACAAGGTTACAACAATAGAGTGCTCAGTGAAAATAAAATGTATTAGCAATTGATTCATGTGTGATTATACTAACTATTTATCAATGGGATCATCAGTAGAATTCACTCAACAAATACACCTGCTTCCAGACTTACGACTAGTTTTTGTTCTGACTGTCACGTCTTATCTTAAAATGGTCATAAGTTGAATGATTTTCTTTATTATTATTCATAACCTATCTTTCATTTTAAAAATATGATTATTTGTTTTCTCATTCATTTCAAGAGATTGTCTAGGAACATTAAAGAGCAAAGCTGACAATTTTTGATAAAACGTCTTATATAATTTTATACACATGTACAACCAAGAGTAATATTAATGGTATTTATACAGTATTTACTCTTTTTTAATGTACAAGTGTAATTCTTATACACTCTTGCACTTATACAGCTTCTATTCACAAGTACAACCAAGCAATTTTTTTTATATTTACTGATATTTTTAAATCAGAAGCATGACATATTTACAGTATCTTTTTTTATATCCACGTATTTTGGGTGTACATATGGATGGTCACAAGTCAAGTAGTTTGTGATTCGGGAAGCAGGTGTACATGAAAACTTTCATTCACAATGTCTAAATATAAAGTAACATACTAAATTTTGAAAGCATATACGTAGGAACACATTGGAAATCATTTCAATACAGGTCTAGTTAGTAACCTACGGGAAACCAACGTTTTTTTGGCAGCATGTCATGTTAGGAGTATTCAGAATAGGAAAAAGGGGTGCTCAATGAAAAAAATAACTTTTTTCGCCTTTTGTTGGGCGGTGATCACTAATAAGTCTGAATTTTGAAAAAATAAATGGGCGCAAACTATGGACCAATTCAGTATAAACTTACACTGCAAATTGAACCCCCCCTCTCAAAACAATTATTTTGGGTTGGGTTGGGTTGAAAAAGAAAAAATTTTTTTCTAGATTTGATAAGGAGTAAATGTTTGAATACTCAGCCCACTGGCTTCATTGGTGCAGCCTGTACATATCATTCATATTTATACATAGCTAGACCAACTCGAAAACTGAAGAAACCTGTTGACAGTTTTGATTGATGGTTTCTAATATAAAGTGTTTATGTAATCCCCCAGTCTCACAAGTAGGGTTTATTAACCAAATACAGGAAAACTTTCATTCACTCTACTCATATATATATATGTAGAGAAGAAAATGACAATTGAAAGGTGAAAAGGGGTGTAGTTTGATGCATTTCAACAAGTGCCAGCCCTCTTTTTCAGATAAAAATATTTGCAGCGGTTCGCAGAGAAAAATATGCTGTTTACATTTTGATGCTGAAGAGGAGAATGTGAAAATTTCTGTTTTGGTTGTTTGGCAGGAATAGGAAGGGAGGTGTTTGTATCCGTGTAATTGAGGGTGACATTCTGTTTAAAATGAGGTGGGTCTATGAGAGGCGGGGGTCAGGGGTATATGTTTCCTGTCTCTTTGAGTGTTTAGCTTGTCTTAGATAAGAAAGGCAGTGATGGGCAAGATTGGTCATGTCTCCGAGAAAGGTGGATTTTGTTATTTTTTCTTGAAGGGGTGGTGTATGTATGCTTGTACCATTGCAAATATTTTTCTCTGAAAAAGTTGGCTGACCCCCCACATCAAAATGCATTAAACTATGCCCACAGAATAATAGAAATTTCAAGTTGTAACACTTATCTCTTGAGTTTTTCTCTTGGCCTTCCAATCTGTCGGATCAGTTCACAAAAAATTGGAAAAAAAAAAGAAAAAATTTCTGGTCGTTGGTGTAGACATTGAATAACAATCACTTATACTCTATCCATTGGGACAGTGAAATGATTAGCAAATCTACCTCAGAAGCAAAAAGTACCAGGTTCAATTCCAGGTATGAGCAAAGAGTAGAAAACTCTTCAGAAGACAAATTTCCCCGTGCACTCAGCAGCTTATTGGAATAAGGGGTGATCGATGGATAAGTTACTTCTCTCACTTTTTGTTGGTTAACTGAAAAGTCTTTTTTTTAAAAACAAGCAGACAAACTAGAGGCCATAAACTTACATTGTAAGTTGCCTTCCCACGAATTACCAATGGGGGGGGAGGGAAATTACAAAAGTGTTTTCTCTAAGCATAGTAAAGAGTAAATGTTGAAATTTTCATCCCCATTACATACATACAGCCAACTGGACCAACTTGAAGACTGAAAAAACTTCAAGTGATCGTCTTAGTAGAAGGATTCTAATAGTATAATAAATGCAAGTCTGACTCGATATTGTTGTGAGAACATGAGCACCTGCATTTGTAACATTTAAGTCAATCCAATCATCATTAACTTATCCACACTAAAATAACCGAGATTAGTATAAATTAGTATTCAAAAATGCAGTAGAGTATTCCTATAAAAACCTTTCATAACTAAAATGGCATAAAATGAAGGAGAAATTTATATGGGAAAATTTTTGAGTGAGCCCAGGCCAAAAGAATGGTGATGATGGTATGTCAGGCTGAGTCAGCAGAAGTTGGAATGGAGACAGGAATAGGCGACTGAGGTGTAGGAGAGGAAAAAAAAAAAGTTATGCACTGCCTCGATAATAGTTTGCAGCAAAAACACATGCTGAATGCTATTTTCGCTTTTTGCATTTGTGTTAAGCGAAAAAGTGGCATGAAACATTTTTTTTGAAAAGTGGTGTATACCTACATCTATTAGAAACCAACCAAAATTGTCAACATAGATTTCTTCAGTTTTGAAGTCAGTTTATCTGACTGTATATATGTATCATACATAAAGGCTGCACCAATGGTAATAGAGGCCTAAAAAATTAAGCATTTATTTACTCCTTATGTCTAGAAAAAAGTTTTGTTTTTTGAAAATACCCCCCCCACCAGGTTTTATGTTGGGGGGTGCAATAAGCTTATGCTAAATTGGTCCCTTATTTTGATTCTAGGAGCATTTAAACATTTAAAAGGATCACTGCCCAACAAAAGTTGAAAAAAATAACTTAGACATTGATAACCCCTTTTTCCAATTTTTTAATTGATCATCCCAACATGGCATGCTGCCAAAAGACATTGGTTGTATGATGATTTCTATTGAGTGACTAACCAGACCTGCTTGTATTCTAACGTGAAAGTAGTGAATTTCAGTTCCATACCAATCTTTTACATATCCAATGACATAAAAATGGGTTTTGAGAACATGGTATATGGTGAAGCTTGGTTTTGGGACCAAGGTACATGGTAAGGCTTGGGTTTGGGAACAAGGTTTACGGTAAGGCTTGGTTTTGAGAACTAGGTATATGGTAATATACATAAAAACAACCTGGAAATTGAGAAGTAGGTATACACCATGCTCCCCTCCTCGCATTCCCCACTCCCATTCCTGTACATGTCTATGATGAAAGAAGCAGGGGGTTGCCTTACATTTCATAACCTGAAACATCAGACCAACTTTTTTTTCATTACTGAAAATAGTTAGTGTTGAGTTACAAATCAGAATATTTATTTTACATACTAACAATATTGTACCTAGCAAGATAGGGAGACGTACGACTGACATGAGAAAACCTACCCTGTATTTCCAAGATTAAAATAACTACATTAACAGGTCTGGTTAGTCACTCAGTAGAAACTGTCATATTTTGTGAGACAGTGATCATCAAAAAAGTCTGAATTTTCAAAAAAAAATAATTGTGCAGGACCAAACTAAGAGATCAGTTTAGTATAAATTTACTTTGCAAATTCAACCTCTTACTAAAAACCTCTTTAGGATGAGAAAAAGCATTTTCTATGAACATAAATGTTTAAATTTTCAGCTCACTCGCTCCATAGACACAGCCTGTATGCATGACATGTATACATAGACATCTAGCCAGGAAGAATCACTTAAAAACTGAAGAAACCTATGTTAACAGTTTTAGTTGATAGTTTCTAATTTCAACCTTTGAAGACTAACCTACAAAGAGCTTAATGCTAGAATTTTCAATATTTTGGAGACCTATAATGATGTGCTAATTTGTTCCATCAGATATTTAATCCCGAAAATACTTATGTGAGCAGACAATTATTGCTGCTTAGGTTATCACTTCGAACAAATGAACATGATATTAGATTTTCACGCAGCACACACACACAAATTCCTACAACTGTGAAAATAATAGCTTGGGGCTTCTATTACTAAGTACTATGGGATAACTTTTCCTATAAGGGATTTATCCTGGGACAAATTTGTCCGAGTAGACAATTATTGTTGCTCAAGTTTTACCATCACTCTGAACAGAAATGAATATGATATCAAATTTTCACAAAACACACCCAGAAATTCCTACAATAGTAAGAAAAAAGTAAAAAAAACAATAACTTTGGACTACAATTAGTAGGCACTGAAATGAAAAAAAAAAAATTGTGTAAAGAATCATGAAGCTAGGAGTGGTAGAATAATTATGGATTTGAGTCCCACCAAAGTGGTCAAGGTGGCATCTACGAAAGATGGACTCCTTGAATTGTAGGATGTGAAAATACTTATGCCGTTGAAGAGTGAATCGACTCAGAGTACCATGATGAAAAAGCAATAAGATGGAATAAACTTAGAGATAAAATGGGTCTGGTTAGTCACTCAATAGAACTAACGTCTTTTGATAGCATACTGTGTTGTGGGTGATTAATTGATAAGTTACTTCTCTTACCTTTTGTTGGATCACAAAAAAGTCTGGATTTTCAAAAAACAATTTCGCATAAACTTGCATTGTATATTGAACAGAATAAAAAGTATATCTATCTGCTTATATAATGAATGGGAATTTTTTTCTGTTCATCTGTCTGTAACAATAGACTGACCTACTTGAAGGTAACAATTCTACCAATAGAAATATCTACTACCAATCATTAGAAATAATCATCTCTTCTAATGAAAGGACTTCAATAATTTCTTTTCTCGGAAAAAAAAAAACAAAATATCTCAAAGAAATTCAAATACATACGTGATCTTTTTCACAGAGATTAAATAGATAATAATACTGGTGTAGTTAATCACTCAGTTGAAACTGACATGTGATCAACTTCTTTTGGCAGCATGCTGTGTTGGGGGTGATTAATGAATAAGTTACTTCACATGCTTTTTGTTGGTCACCCCAAATTTTCAAATAACAAGTATGAATGCTGCTGAGCACAGAGTACCAATTTACATTGTAAATTGAATCTCCATTCCACTAAAAGAAAAAAACTATTTTGAAAGAGAATTTAAAAAAACCATAAGACATTTTTCTCTTGACACATTCGGGAATACATGTGGAAATTTTCAGCCCTCTAGTTCCATTGAGGTAGCCTATACATGTGATAGATATATAGCCAGCCAGCCAGCTAGTCAAACTCACTTAAATGATAAAGAAACCCATGTTGTTGGTTGAAGGTTTCTAATATGCCACTCAGTTTTAACCGCATTTATGGTCTGTTGGGCAATAATTACCCCCCAACATTCCAGGACATGGCATAGTTAAAATCTAAGATAATTGTAGACACATAATACAAATAGGATAGCAGGAAGTTGTTTGTGGGGTCAAGTAAGTCTCACAATTATCAAATACATGTGACTCAGACCTCAACAAAGTACATCAACCATTGAAGCCTTTTCATTGGTCAAAAGTTCAGGAGGTCAGAGTTACTTTTGGAAATTGAGTCAGCCTTTAAAAGGTTGTGTTGGTTCAACAATATGAATACAGTTTTGCGTGGGAATTTTTTCAAATATCAACACACGAGTCATATATTGAGAGATGCGGGGTGGCCAAATGGTTAACAACTAAGAGAATGGAATCTGAGAGCAGAGTTCAAACTCTGGCTGTGACAGTTTCACACTACCCTAAATAAAAGCGTAAATCAATCTCTGCTCTCCGCTAGCTATGGATGAACAGTGGGGCAGATTGGACTTTCTAGCAATGGTACGGTCAGTCTAGGAGTTGGACAACTCTGATTCTAAACCTGCTCGAAGACAGACGGGCACTGTCAAGCTATCTTGACCCATTATGAAAATGATCTATAGTGCATTACAACTCTGCACTTGGTTTCAGGACATTGAAAGAAAAAAAAAAAAAAAAAAGAAAAAAAGGTCACTGCTTATTTCTCTGATGTCCCCATTTTTCTCTCTGAATTCAATCAGGTGGAACCAGCTGAAGTGGTATGACGAGGACAAGAGGCATCTGGAGAAAGCTTGGAGGGTACAGCAATCGAAACATTGTGAATATGGAAATCAAAATGAGGACAACAGTCTGAATAAATCAGTACATGATAAACAGATCAAATACATTTTTATTCTGAATGAAAAAACCTAATTTTATCCAAAAATCATCTAGAATTGCTAGTATAAAATCTTGAAAGCATTTCAATTTTGTAAGAAAGGAAATCAAAGAAGCTTTTACTACACATAGACTATTTGAAGAATAAACTTTGCCAAAGATTTGATCAAGAATCTCTGGATCTTCAACACTTGAATTCATGAACTGCTTGAAACCGGCCCCTAAATACGGTGGAACTCTTCAATGAATAGAAGAGTCGAAGTATTAACCTTTAACCAGTCATCAGGACATACATGAGAGATTCTCTTGGGCTAAGCCCGCAATGCTGTGTTGACATATCTTGTACATCCAAATAAACATTTGTCTTTTCATTTGGCATAGGAGAAATCTAAAGCAAATTAGCGGCTTCCCTTGATAGTTCTATCTATTATTTAAAAATTAGACGAGTTTTTATTTCACAAACATGCCGGCAAGCTCTCATAAAAGTGATTGGTATTCCACACATTTCTTTTCATTTTCTCTTTCCTTCGCCTACATTTTCAACTGCTTATTTTTAATTTTTTTAAAATTAATTTTCACAACTTACTATAGTATGTGTAAAATCTTTGTTTATTTCTCCTTCATTTGATGTATACTTTTATGGGTCTAGCGTGTATATATAGAGAATTATGAGAAGGAGAAAGTGGTAGGCGTGGATTGGGTCAAAAATTTTCCCAGCAAATAGCATGGGAAAATCTAGCGGCAGGCTAAGGGTTAATCTTTGTTTTCTTTTCACATTGACAGATGCAGAGGAAGACATTTATCGCCTGAAAAAAAAAAAAAAAAAAAAAAAAAAAAAAAATGGTGGCAAAACCCATTTTACCAAGCGACTGTGTAACAAAGGAGATTCAATTTTAGAAACCATCAGTCAAAACTGTTAACATGGGTTATTTCAGTTTTTAAGGGATTCTGCCTGGCTAAGAATATGCCAGCTGTGCCAATAGAGCTAGAGAACTGGAAATTTCAACATTCACTCCTTATAATGTCTAGGAAGAACATCTTTTCGTTTTTTGTCCCCCCTCCCCAAAAAAAACAATTAACAATATGAGTTAATGCTAAATTGTTCATGCTTGTTCTTTGAAAATTCAAACTTTTCAGTGATGCAAAAGGCAGGAGAAGTAACTTATTCATTGAACCCTTTTTTTTCAATTTTTTAACTGATCACCCTCAACGCAGCATGGTTATGTGACAGTCTCTATTTAGTGACTAACTGTAAGTGTTTAACAGTTCATTACAATGCTGCTTGAGAATCTGTGTAATCAAACTGAACTATACATTCTCAAATGTAACTAAATAGTTAAAGACACTTGCCCTTTACTAGTTCTCAAGTACGAACATCTCAACAGCTGCCTGTCTGACGGGGCTAATATTGTTGTATTACTCACAGCTGCCTTGCCCTTCGTACTTGATGCCCTTATTCCAAGAGTTTCGTATTTTCAAGAAGACAATATCAACTAATGACAACTATGTTCAAAAGGTGGCATTATCACAGGCGTCCTTTGCCACATTTCTAGGGGTTGGGAATGAGGGTGCAAAAGGATATATTCGGCAAAAGCTTACACTCCATTTCCAATTGCACTATTATTAGGGCGATCAAGTCAAAATTTTCCACGGGTGATAGGACCCAGATTTTGCATTTTCTGAAAGAGCACTGACTGGGAACCAGAAAACTGTTTATTTTTTCTTAATAGCCAAAAGGAATCAAGTTATACGAAAACAAGGTTTTGAAATTTGGAAGTAATTTTAGAATTTGAATTTAGCTGTTTATATAACGGGAAGGAGTCTAAAAATAGTATGAGAAGTAGCTGTCGATACATCAATACACGTCAACGAAGTGTGTATGCAATACATATTGCTATAATGATAACAAACAAAACCACCAAGTGAAAAATTACTTATATTACTTTGTTTTTATAAATAAGTAGATTGAATGAGATGCAGTACTTTTCTAGGGAGGCGGAGGGGCAAACGCATCCCCTTGAGAACACCATGTGCAATATAGTATAACTAAGCTTAGCAAGAAACAAAGCCATATATGTGGGGCACCCAATGAGGATCGAACTCCCTACAGAAGTAATATTCTGCAAGACGAATTTGCTTATATTTAATTTCAAATAAATGAACAATCCATAGACACTTATAAGAATTACACTCGCAGAAGTACCCAGCCTTCCTGGAGTTTTTAGATATTCAAAATGAATATAATTATAAGAATTTGCTATATTTTGTATCAATTGCTTTAGAAAGAAGCTGACAATCTTTAGTTCCACCTGGAATGTTGATTCTATCAGAATCAATGCTTCCAAACATTTAAAAAAAAAAAAAAAGAAAAGATGTTATTGATAAATCCAAGAAAATAGGGCTCCCAAAAGGTCAAAAAAGGTTTGTTTTTTTACAAAAATCAGAAAGAAGCATTTTTAGAATGGGTCCATTGAAGTTCTGATGCCAATTTTCAAGTCAGTAGACAAAACGGTATGGCCAAGAGCACTAAAACTAATAAATACATGCACACATAGAAGAGGACAGAATCCTTTGTCACCTTTGGTGGCTACAGTGGTTCAGTTAAAAAAAAAAATTTTAAAAACATTTAAGATATCTTTTTTAAATTGTTGAATTTTAAAAAATTGCTGTTGATTTATTTGCTTAATGGCTTGCATTACGTGTTTCAGGTGTTGAATCAGTTCGATAACTCCTCCAGATAACTTGACCTCATACTTTGAAATTAATTACTGCCAGATTTGCTTATAATTTTCCACTTGATGACTTTACATTAGAATTCTAAACATTCGAGTCCCTATGGACTCATAATAATTTTGGTGGCTTTTTTATCAGGCATCATAAAAGTAAACGCTTTTTTTAATATAATGGAAAACAAACATTAAAAACGTTCGACAGAAGTCTCAAGAAAAATTAGGAAGCATTAAGGAAGTCCATAACTCTACCAACACCATCGTCGGGGGGAGTAACTGTGCATGGATCTGCTTCTTAATATGAGCAGTTCTTCCCTAGCCTGTTCTGCACCCTTGCACAAAGTTTCATTGAAACAAGAGTTTATACCATGTGGACAGACATGGTGTTTCCACAATATTATGTAGATTGGATATAACTACTATGTAGGGGAGGAAATTGTGCATGAATCAACCAAAAAATTTAATCAGTTTTTCCGTACCTATCATCTAACCCTCCACAAAATTTATTTGAAATTCATCGAGAACCTTCGGAGATATCA
Organism: Thysanoteuthis rhombus; assembly: GCA_963457665.1. Lineage (NCBI taxonomy): Eukaryota > Metazoa > Mollusca > Cephalopoda > Oegopsida > Thysanoteuthidae > Thysanoteuthis > Thysanoteuthis major. The sequence goes on from OY735233.1 coordinate 4,329,869, forward strand.
TGTGGATAGTCAAGAGCATATATATACATGTAGAAAAAACAAGTAGATTCCTGGATCCACTTCACAATTCAACCACTTCCCCCTTGACAGTAGTTGGATTCTTGGGCCAGGTTTCCTGCTCAATTTTACTAAGAAGCACTTGACAATATTATTAGAAAACAAAACAAAAGTTGCCAAAATCAGTTTTAGAATGGTTTTGCCTGGCTATCTATGTTTCTACTGTCACATGTACAAGTCCCCACATTAGAGGACGAAAAATTCAAATTTTCATTTCTATTTATGTTTTTGTAAATTCCACCAACCAAATAAATTTTTTTTTTTTCATTTTATTTTTTTTGGGGGGGGGATCAATTTATAATGTAAGGTGATGCTAAATTAATCCCTTAGTTAGTGTCTTGCAGCAGTAAGACTTTTTTTTTGAAAATTCAATCTTTTTAATGATCACAGCACAACACTTATTCATTGATCACCTCTTTTTCCAATTTTTCAATTGATCACCCCTAACATGATCTGCTGACAAAAGGTGTTGGTCATGTGATGGTTTCTATTGCGTGACTAACCAGGCATGTCTCCTTTCTTTTTAATCAGCTTAAAATATCTGGTTGAAAAATAAGGGAGAAAGACGACTGCTTTAATCTTGTCATCAATTGTAATTTTGTTTCATACTCAGGATAAAAACCTCGGACATTTCTGCTATCATCTTATCCGGAGTCATTTATACTTGGAACAGTCATAATTTTTTTTCTATAGCGTTTACAATCTTATCATTTGAAGGGGGTATTTTTTCAAGTTAGAATTTCCGAAATTTGATATTTGGGTGAATTGTTTAATCACACACTACAATCTGCTCACACCCAGACAGACAAAAAATAAAAAATAAAAAGGAGAAATAAAAAGTGTTAACATAAAAAGATAGTTTTTCCGAGAGAGAAAATTGGTCAGCCTTGAACTATGAATTACAAGAAGAGAGATTCAGAATTTCAAAACAGAATTTCTCTTCATAAAATCTCAGATGTCATACAGCAGACCAGGGGACGTGGTAGGTGTATTGCAAGAATTGATTGGTTATGAAAGAGGTCCTTTTACAGAAGCAAAACCAGAAGGGGGAAGAGAGAGAGAGAGAGAGAAAAAGAAAGATAAGGCAGGGAGAAGAGATAGAGAGACGGAGAAGGGAGACGAAAAAGGAAGAGAGAGATGAAAGAAAGAGGAAGAGGAGAGAGATGAAAGAAGGAGGAAGAGGAGAAAGATGAAAGAAGGAGGAAGAGGAGAAAGATGAAAGAAGGAGGAAGAGGAGAAAGATGAAAGAAGGAGGAAGAGGAGAAAGATGAAAGAAGGAGGAAGAGGAGAAAGATGAAAGAAGGAGGAAGAGGAGAAAGATGAAAGAAGGAGGAAGAGGAGAAAGATGAAAGAAGGAGGAAGAGGAGAAAGATGAAAAAAGGAGGAGAAGGAGAAAGATGAAAAAAGGAGGAGAAGGAGAAAGATGAAAGAAGGAGGAGAAGAAGGAGAAAGATGAAAGAAGGAGGAGAAGAAGGAGAAAGATGAAAGAAGGAGGAGAAGAAGGAGAAAGATGAAAGAAGGAGGAGAAGAAGGAGAAAGATGAAAAAAGGAGGAGAAGAAGGAGAAAGATGAAAAAAGGAGGAGAAGGAGAAAGATGAAAAAAGGAGGAGAAGGAGAAAGATGAAAAAAGGAGGAGAAGGAGAAAGATGAAAAAAGGAGGAGAAGGAGAAAGATGAAAAAAGGAGGAGAAGGAGAAAGATGAAAAAAGGAGGAGAAGGAGAAAGATGAAAAAAAGAGAAAAAAATCCATTTTCCATTTCCAGTGACTATGGTTTTTTCCTTTGTAGAGCAAGTAAACAAAGACTAGTGTTTAAACAGTGACTGATGTTCCTTTCCATGGGATCAACAAGTCTGTAGTCCAACCAGTGATTTGTTGGATAATTTTATTCATATGGCTTCAAATATGACAGCCTGATCTAGACAAAAGTAGTTTCTGTCTGGTTTTGTAATATATTTCCTTTCCTACAAGTTTTTCATGCCTAAATTCTGATATTTCAACACATTTCATTTATAATTTCACAAAATTTCTTGGCACAAAGATATCTGATCTTTGTTACACTCTTTATAAGTGGTGACATTTGAAGAAGTCTTCTCTGATCTTTGATGCATATAGCTGTCATTTCAGGAAAATGGTCATGACTTATGACAAAATTACAATTTATACTCTTAAGCAAATTTCGTAATCCAGTGTTGATATTAGGTCAGTATCAAAGGACCAGATTGTGAAATTAGGATGAAATTACAAAAGCTTTGTTCAGCAAAATCACTTTCCATGTCACATGACGCATAAGACAATGATTTTTTTCAACATTTCTCGAACAATACACCATTTGTAACGATTGTAGGTTTTTACAGAAATGGGGTGCTACTCAAATGCTCAAGATAGACTTGCCTTATAGGGCTAAAGAGCTCTAACTGCCCTGCTATTTACCCTGGGGTAGGAGTGGATACATGCCTTCCAAGGGCATTAGTGCAAAGTGAATACAAACTGTTCAAACCAGAACTGGATTGTAAAATTATGGAGTAGGGTTAATTTTAGTTTTATGTGATTAGCCACAGGAAGTGTTGGATTCAGACTTGATAAGACCCTTAAGCCAGCCATTCTCAACCTTTCCTTGGGTTCAAAGGCACCCTGTCAAACAGGGATATAATATAAATGAACAGAAATCAATTGAATAACCGTAGTAACAATTGGGTTCTATCCCTTTTTTATATGTGCGAGTGTTTGTTTATATGTTTGTGTTTTCCAGCGCTCTTGGCCACACTGTTTTGTCATCCCTCCAAGGAAATAAAAAATTGCCATCAGTACTCCACTAGACTCTTTCTAGATTGTTTTATTAATAACATCTAGATTCTGATGAATCTAGATGTTTCTAAAAGTTTTTTTACAGAAAAAAAATCTGAAGTAGATATTTTTTCGATGGAGAACTCCTGTGATGTCATAACAGAATTTATCCTGACAATATTCGTTCTTTGGAATTATCTTTTTAAATTTCTACACTACGATTTTTCAATTATTGACTGTGACATTTGTTATTATTTGAGTCTATGGCCCCCTTTAGATGTGCCATATGGCCCCTGTTGAGAATAACTGGCCCAAACTATAAAGTTTGGAGGCATTTTGTTATAAATTACATTAGGTCAAATGAAACTTGTAAACACATATGCCATTTGGAAATTTTTTGACACTCTGGATTATGAGGCCTTAAATTGTAGATTATTTAGCTAATGTTTAAATCTATCACTGGCCATAAGTAAATCCTCATAATGACTTAAGCAGATATCAGCTTGAGATTATCAATGAAAATTATTTGTAACAAAAGACAAAAAAGACATCCATAACTTGCATAAATGAATAACCATAGAGTGAGTTCCAGAACGAATTATCAAAAAAATCTGAAAGAAAAAAAAAAAAGAAAAAAAGATCTTTTATCTGAAATTATCTAAAAAAAAAAACTTTCATCTTTTGGCATTGTTGGGTGGTCAAAAGAGACCGTAAAGATCCCAAAGAGCAATTTTTGGAGAGGAAAAAAAAAATTTTAAATGGTGCCTAGAGGCGTACTCATGCAGATTTTCAAGGCTGTAGCTAAAAAAATATGATCTGGATAGCCTGGAGACACAAAAGAAAGAGGGGAATTGCACTAAGATGGAGAAAAAAACAAGAGAGGGAGAAGGAGAGAATGCGTTTATTAGATAAAGAGAGAGGTGGAGAAATCCAACTATCAGTTAATCAAAAATACACAACAAAGCAAAATATGAAAATCATAGGCCAATAGAAATTTGCTGATTGTCCTTCATTGTCAACAAGAATTCCAGGCATATTGAGGGGCCATCTTGTGGAAGTTGAGACCGATAGGACAAGTGCAAAAAAAGTCAAAATGTCTATTTCTAGTTGAAAAGAAAAAAAAACAAAAAAACTACGAGATCAAATGGTAACCTACACAACACAGAAAATGAAAAAAAAAACGAACAAACAAAAAAACCCCACCTAAATTCATCCTTCTTTTGCTTAATTCAGTTTTATCCAATCAGAAAGATACAGAGAAAGTCGTTTATTATAATCATGTTCTGGACAACGTTATCAAACTCATCAGTCGGCTCCAGATACTTTATTCTAATTGAATTTAAAATCCTGACCATTTGTACAAAGGTCTCCAATTTTTTTTTGTTCGGACAAAAATTTCAAAGTAGTTCACCTTTTCTCATGATTTTGTAAATCAATATCATCTGTTACATTTTTGTAAAATATAGTCAAGTGGTGTCATCACTCTGAAGAATATTACTATCATTATTATCATCATCGTCATTATTATTATTCTTTTTACTACATTACTAAGACACTAATTAAATGTTTTGTAATGAAAATCTGATTCTGTATATCAGGTAGGAAAATTAGTATGAACAAAATTCAATTTATTTCAGGTTACCAATCCTAATTGGCCACTATTTATCAATACTGATATTCTGTTGCTATTTTCTGGACAAGTAAAGTAAGATGCCATTGATAATTCCTAAGCCTAACTTGTTCTGGCACAAGGCCACAAGTGAAGAGATCAAACTTATTACAATAGCGATGACCTTACAAGACTAATTTGTTAAGCATACTTGGATGAGTAAAGTAATTATAGAAGAGTGGATTGTTCATATACACACACAGCCATCTATTCTGTTCTCCATCTGCCATTGTGGCATACCAGTGACAAGAGTATATTCAAGATAACAGACGATGGGAAATAGCACAGAAAAAGTGTGATTCATGCCTTTCCCAAGGGCATTAGTGTAAGCGTGTAAAAAAATGATTTCAACTGTTTGCCAATTCTGTTTTTCTGGACCTGATAAGCAAGCAACCTGACATTTCCTGTCCTAGATAAAAGAAAATTAAGTAACAGGAACTGCTGTGACTCAGAAGTTTTCTTGTATATTTTCAATTGTTTATCTTTACCTGCTGCTACCTGAAATTTGATACCCAACGAAGACGGTAGGTACAATAAATGCTGAAAAAGTAGGCATAGAGCAACAGTTCATTTTTTTAAAATCTATTTGTATTTGAGTTATCATAGGGATGGAGATTAAGTTTTTCTTTCAATCCGTTTTTTTCAGTATGGAAGCCCCTGGACCATTCGGATGATCAAATATCCAAAAATATCAAGATCTTGCCCCCAAAATCTAAACATATCTGAGCTCATTAAACAAATATCTAAACCGATATCTAATATCAAAAAACAACTTCCAACATCTAAAGACAACAAAAACAACCAAACTCAGACCGAAAATTTGTTTTTATTCTCCTTTATCTTCATCATCATCAGTCTTTTAACGTCCGTCGTTGGACATAGACCTTCCCCAGGATTTGCCACACTTCTCTATCATGGGTGTCACGGAGTCAGTACTTTCTGAACTTGTCTTGCTCATCTCTCCATCAAATATTCTGCCAGCCTCGGTTGCGCATATGATCTTGAGGGATCCATGTCATGAGTTGTGATGTCCATCGGTTGTCTGCCATTCTTGCAGCATGGCCAGCCCACCGCCATTTGAGATTTTTAATGGATTCTAGGATGTCCCTGACTCTTGTCTCTTCTTGGATGTACTGTGCTGTCTTTTGGTCTCTCCATATGATGCCCAGCATTATTCTTTCATATGCACATTGCATGGTTCTCAATTTATGGGTCTGTCTCTTGGTTAGGTTTCATGTTTCAGCTCCATAAGTGACTATTGGGAGGATGCATTGGTTATACACCCTTCTCTTTAGGATTAATGGGATCTTCTTATTTTTGAAGGTTGAGCTAGCTCTGCCAAAGGCTTGCCATCCTAGTGTGATTCTTCGCTTGATTTCCTCTTCTTTTGAGGGTCTCATGGAGATTCGTTGTCCTAGGTAGATGTTGTGGTCTACTTCCTCCAGTTCTGTTTCCTCAATTTTGATCTTAGTGTTTTTATCCCCGTTGTGGTTGTTGCACATGATCTTCGTCTTGCTGAAGTTCATGTGTAGGCTGACTTCTTTCGATCCACATCTGGTTTGCTAGGCCCCGGAGAAACTTCAGAAACCCCTCAACCGTACATTTCAGGAACGCAAATGAACAGCTCAAACATTTTGATTCCAGAATCAGCAGTAATAAGCTGTTGCTTTTTTTAATACTTCAGCCATTAAAGATTTTAAGCCTCAGAATCATTTTCTCACAAAATGATCCCCTTCGTTTTGTAAAAGCTCAACTTTCAGATAAGAATTTATCATCAGCCTTCTAACATCCCTCATTGGACACAGATCTTCCTCAAGAGTCACCAAATCTCATGATCCTGGGTAAAGCCATTACTTTCATGAATTTGTTTGAATCATCATGCCATCTTATATTTCGCCAGCCATAATTTTGCATATCATCCTTAGAGATCTATGCTGTTGGGATGTCCAGCAGTTGTTGGGCATTCTTGCAACAGAACAAGCCCACTGCCATTTCAGTTTTCTCATGTTTTCTCATGATGAAAATGATCCCTGTTTTTTCTCTAATACCCCTAATAATTCGTTAATCAGGACGTGTCGATTTTATCGTTACAAACTGAAACATGAAAAACTCATGCAATATCACACCACTTTGAAAGTATCTTTGAATGTTTACATGTTGGATCCCTTTGGTCTGGCAACTCCTTTAGTCCAGGCCGTCTTGATTCTGTTGCCATAATTTTGTGAATCTGCCATCAGGGCAGCAGTAAAGCCCTGAACTTTATTAACACAGCTGGGTGTTTTGGTGGCACAGTCCTATCAATTCTGTATTCAGCAGTATTTTAGCCTTTCAGGTTGTCATCAAAGGGATCAAGAGGTGCAAAAGATGGTACTAGTGCTAAAAAGCATAATCAGAAAACATTATCTATGCTTAAAAGGGTTGAGTTACTAGAAAAATTATGCAAAGGAACTTGGGTGAAGAGTGTGAATACCATGGGATCCTATCGACTGCTGTGTGTGATTTAAAGAAATAAAAGGAGCAAATTTCTTCTTGTCGAAAGAAATGAATACAAAAAGGTCAATTTCTGAAGTTCGACAATGGCCAGGCCCCCAGCTTGCCGAATTAAAGATTTTAAAGAGGTTCGCAACCTGTGTCTTATTTCCACCTGAGTAGCGTTTCCTGCATAGATATTTTCAAAGGAATAATTGTAAAATATTCACAAATATTACTTATGAATCGTGGGGCAATTATTTTTTTGTCAAGTAACATTAAGATATACAGTTACGCTTACATACGTGATGATGTAGTTTATACCACTGAAACTGAAAAAAAAAGCGAATGAAAAGAGAAGAAACAAATCCCGTATCTTAGAAAAGCCATAAATCAAGTTGGCCCTCTTTCAACTTGAAAGTGTCAAGTGAGAAGCTATTTCGTATCGTCTGTTCACTTCTGACTATGCAACAAAACAGTTTTAACTCTTGGTGGTAAAGAGAGAGAGAAAGACAGATAGGCAGGGAATTACTTCAGACAAAAAGGGTCTGTAGGACAACCAAGGTAAGGTCGATGGGTTCATTTTTTTAAAAACCTTCCCCTACTCCTCTGGTTAAAGGTTATTAAAATAAGTACATAAGGCAAGGAAATAGAAAGAACGAGATGGCTCAACTGAGATAGCGTTGCCAACTAAAAAAATATTTTCGCGCTAGTTTGACTACCAAAAAGCGCTAAAATGAATAAAGATAGCTATTTAAAAAAAACGTCGAAAATGGCCCGAAAACACTAAAGATGCTGAAAATGGTTTAAAACTCGCCTCAAAATGTCCAGAATTTTCAAGCCCGCCCGCGGTAATTTAGCGTTTTTTTTTTGTCTTTTTTGCACTGAAAAAAAAAAAAAAAAGTGCTAAATTTAGCGCAAAAAGCGCTCAATTGCCAAAACTGATAATGAAACCATTAGAAAAAGCCTGAAAGTTACACCATAGACACTCTAGTTCTTTGTTTTCAAGTTTACATAAAAAAATTGAGTCAAAAAATATCTTTAAAACGCATAAAATCATCTAGATGTATACATAGAATCAAGGAAATATACCTCCATAATATAAATCAAATGTGACTTTATTCTTCAACGTTTAGTTTATTGAAAATTTATTTCAAATATTTCTTATTTTATTACTATAAAATAAAAACATTACGTTTATTGAAAAGCATCTAGCAATCTCCGATATCTCTATGCAGCCAACAACATCTAGATTTAGATTAAAAACATGTGAATAGGCAACACTGAGCAAGGGACGTAACTCAAATTCCGGTAAATCATTCAGTGACAGTAATCGATTCTAGAATAAGGAAAAAAGAAGTCAACTGTACTTGAGCTAGTATAGTTCTCATAGAAATGACGGGATTATTTACGTATGAATAGTCACTTGTGTCTAGGATCAAAATGTGATATACGTGGTGTTATGAATGTCCATTGTATTGACCTAAGTCTCGATACGCAACTCTACTCAAGACCCTTACCCCTGCACAACCCTTACAGAAACTCTGCTTTCCATTGAAACTTGTTTAAGAATCAAATATGTTTAAGAAATAAAGCAACTTTCCCTTTCTTTCTATGATTACCAATAAACACTCTCTCCTATGGAGAAGTGACTAGAAACACAATTACAAAATAATGCACAACATGGTAGAAACTAAGACGAGATTCTCTCTGTAAGATATACAAAACAGAGTAAACTTATGCTACCAAGAACAACAAATAGAGGTCACAGTCACTAATAGCAAATACTATGCACCACCACCCAAGAGGCAGATTAGTTTATCTCAATGTTTCTTTCCACCGTGGCAATAGTTCAACGATATTTTGAATTTGAAATATCACTGTACTAAAAGATTGCTAGGTTTCAATTTTGAACAAGAAGAAGCATGGAGTATCTGTTGTAAGGACTATAAGGTATAAAATCAGCCTCCATTTATCTATTATGTCCCCGTTACAGAATGGTTAAGAGCCGTCAGGCGTATTCTGGATCTCCTTTCGCTAGAGGGTGTAAGTTCGGTTCTTATCAAGAGCTTGCTCTTTATTTTCCGATAACGCTGCTGAATCGTTTATGAAAGTTTACGGTCCGATTCAAAGCTGTGATAAAAAGCAACTGAAAGTTTGGAGAAAGGTAAGAACTAGTCAAAATTAATAATAACAGGGCAATAGTTACCAAGTGTCGTCAGGTAATTAGCCCATCTTCTGTTCATGATTCCTGTGTCTAGTGGACTTTTTTGACTGGGTCGATTATGCAAATCTGACACAGTAAGGAATTAGTGAGTAAATTTTAAAATAAATTATATCAGATTTCAGTTTTAAGATTTTTTAGAGGAGTTAATATTTAGGGAATTTAAGGTCTCTTCGGCTATCTTTGCAATGACGCAACATGCAGCCAATTTGATAAAAGCAATTTTAAATTGCAAAAAGTGGCTAAATTTTGATCGTTGTTTAAATCAAACAGGTGAACAAAAATCACACATGCGCGTTATGAATGAGGCTCTTTGGTGATTTTAAAATTTTGAGTTAGTGTTATGAAATCTACAGATAACTGACAATTAAATCTACTCAATAGCCATTTTTGTAACTCTTTTAGTGACCTTCTAATGTCACACCTCTTCCTTCCTTTCTGTTGTTTAACATAACTGGAGCAGACTGACCGGAAATCGTCTAATAGGATGTGTGGACACCTACATAAAAAGATTTATGATCTTTCATCAAATAAAAATACAAATAAAACGAAAAGTGTTGAATATTGTAACTACTAGAAAGTAAACAGATGGCCACAATCGGAATAAAAGATAGGTTTATAGGTGTTCTAGTTCAAGTCTTACAGGCTAAGTTGGTAAAGCAGGCTGGCTTAAACGATGCTTCCTCCAAGTTACGAGGATGTAGGCTCCAATCCCACTGTATGCTTATTCTTTATTTTCATATCCACGTTATTTGCTCACTGTCAGAGGGTAATTTTTCTTAGCAAAAGGTTGCGATAAAAAAAAATCTAAAAAATTTAAGATGAACATAAAAAATAGTAATAAAACTTTTAAAATATCAATGATCTATTAACAGGTTTAAAAAGAAAAAAAAAACACACTTTCAAAAGAATCTAGCTTGCCACACAAGTATAAAATTTCTTCATTCGACATTTTTTGTGATATATTTGTAATATAAAAATTTAGTAGGCTTGAGTTGTTGGGGGAAAATTAACCCAGTGACACATTGTTCGTAATTATAGCCCTTTTAACCGCTGTTTTACGGTAGTCAGAAAACCACTTAACCCTTTTGACCAAGATAGTCAACATTTCTCGGGCATGATTACTTGAAACAACAAGCTCGCTTTCTCACTTTGACCTTTGAACAGTACCGACAGAAAAGTGCCCCTACTGTTAAGAAAAGGTGTTTTTCATTGTTTTCAAGCAAAGAGGGAACTTTTTGCGCAGTTCACTTGAGTAATGAAGAAACCAGCGATTTTTCATCAAATCATCATCTGACGATTACTGTATTCTTTAGGGAAGGACTTTATATCACATTAGATCTCCAGGGGTAACAAAAATGAATATAGGTATTGCATTTTTCGAATTTTCATTTTTACGACACACTGTCATTAGTATGGGTTTTCTCCATTATCTAGAACGGTGTAAAACGAAAAGGAAATTACTTTACAATCATATCAATTTATGTGGGAAGTCTTTTTTAGCGTTCCCAAATGATGCATACTACAGCATCGTTCACATTCGTGTTGTACCACGGTAGGGCTGCATAATTTGATACCACAGTCATTGGTGTATGTGATGCGAAAATAAAGCAACATAACTAGCTCTGTAGGAGGGGTCGCACTTCTTTTCAGGGACCGCACTCCTCAACTGACGAATCCAAGGTTCTGAGTTTTCATGAAAATGCGTCAAGGTTTCTTGTTTTCGTAACTCAAACTGCCATGTCTATGAGTCACTTTACCGTCATCAGTCAATATTGTATTAGTAAAATGTAAAAAATGACCAGAGGCAAATTTTTAAATATACATAGAAAAAAAAAAATACGTCAATCAAATTTTAAAAAAATAAATCACATAAATACACTGTTATAGTTACAGTAAATGTTGAATTGTCAAGAACTCCGTTGAAATTTGTCTCTTAGCAAGATTCATGGATCTTTTTCGTTAGTGCCCACTAAAAGCTAACGTACATAGATTTTGAATTACGACCCCCCCCCCACCAAATTGAATTGCATTTTTGCCTCACCGAAAAAGACCACACATGCTGGGTCTTTATTGTTAATCCCCACCTCGAAAACGAAGACCCTATTCCTAGCTCTAACCCCTAACCTGGAGTAGGAGGGAAGCTAACGATTTAAACCACATCAATTTAAATTGGTTTTGAAATTTTTAGTCTGATAGGGACCAACGAAAAGCCTCAAAACACCATGAAATTGTTATATATTGGATTTTTTTCTTGTTTCAAACTTTTGACATAAGCCTCTCCTTCGGGCAATGCTGCAAAAATCTGATAACTTGTCTGGAACCCAACTAAGACGTATAAGACTGACCGTTCAAATCATCAATCAATATTGTACTTGTAAAATACGCAATAACCACAGGATATTGGTAGCAACATTTCAAACAATGGATAAATCCTACACACTAGTATTGTTCACGTCTTCAAACGTTATCGCCGTGAGCGTTTCGTTTATCTCAAATAGGGCATTAGTGACGTAGCAAAGTCAGGTAAATTCTATGGCTGATGCCTCTTTTCTGTGCCAGTTGGACCAATAATTTTGACTTGGTCGACTATGCAAATCTGACCAATGTGGTCACTTTTAAGGTCTAAATATGGTTTGGTTAGTAGTGTGACTAAAACAAAGGAAAATTATCAGATGACCTCTTGACTTCGTACGCCTTTGAACTGTCCATACTTACCAACATTCAAAGATAAAGAAACTGCTTAAATAAACCCATTTGAGACTGTGATGAAATTAAATCAGTTTTTAGGGTTTGAAAGTTAAAAGCCCCCACTCCCATTTATTCTTCATATACCCTTTTCACAAGTGGGAGTTGATTCATTTAAAAAAAGTTTACAGTCAAAAACATCTTATTCACAAAACTGACAGATCGTCATAAAATTAAAAAAAACTTGTTAGGAGCCAACGTTCTTACTAATTTTTGTAGTCAGCGGACGAAACAATCATGTTTTGCAGTTTTCTTTTCCAGTGACAAAGTATGTATGCGCTATTGATACATGGAATCAATATTTCTGAAATAAAATCCAAGTAAGCTATCAACAGAATTTGAAATCTTTTGTGCACTGGTTGCAAAACGTGTATGCGCATGTGCATACACTTTAGAGAGAATTATGTTGGGAGTCAAATGTAATTAGTAAGTAGATAAAACTAGAAAAGGAACAAGACGAGACTCCATTCAGTAGCTATTTATTATGTGTAGTAGGGAACGCTCTCTACACCTTGATTTGGTTTTTGAAGGGACTGAACTCCCTGACTTGTACCAAATATAGGTTAAATCCGTGAAAATGCATATTTTTCTGACATGTTTCTATACAAACAATGCCAAAAAATTAAAATTAGGGTGAGTGTTAAACCTGATTGTACAGAAACTCCTCTGTTAACGTCGTTTCATTAAACACTGTTTTGTTATAACGTCGTCGAGAAAAAATATATATATATACGAAAAACCAACTATATAATGAGCTAATATGCAAATTTTTCTGCTTATTAGTAGCCAAATTGGATGATCTCATTGATTGATTTACAATACAATAACCTCATAAAAGGGCTTAAGATTTGGTGTCAGATCACGCATCAAAACAGATTGAATTGAGTTGAGACTTGAAGGAAAAAAACAACAAAAAACAAACACACAACAAACGAACTTGAAACTACGATGCTGGAATCGTTAAGATAAATTACCCAATAAAACAGTTGTAGGTTTCGACCTAGACATGAATGACCTGTCATTTTCAGTGGGTACATTCTGATTATATATATATGAATTAATAATTGTGTCATCCACAGACAGCTGTTTCGTTGTATTACAACTCTTCAGTGTGGCTATAGACTATCCAATATCCCATCTGGTAGCATGAAGTAGGATCGAAACCTTCAGACCCAGAAGCTGGCATTTTACCCCTGCCCTACGCAGAAATGGATTCAGTAAGACCGAATTTAAGCGATACATTTACTTACGCACAATTCCCAATCCAGAGTTGGAGGAGCATTGCTATATAGCTTATAGTGGACGAGTTGCCCTACTTAAAGAGTGCTCAACCCTGAAGAAGGGAGCGTTAATTATGATAATAGTAAATAATTGTATCATCCACGGACAGCCGTTTCGTTGTACGACAACTTTTCAGTATGGCTATACACACGCACACAATTAGCTTATATGGATTTTTTTCTTTGTTTGTTTGCGCTCAAATGGGATGATCTCGTTAGTTCATTTCTCTATTATGAAATAACAATAAAAATTACGTCACAGAAACTTCACGTCAGATCATCACACATAAAGGTCATACTTTTAAGCTTTTTCTGGCCTGATCTCGGGATCAAAGTGTAGTATCTGTTCCACGGCATCGCCCGAGGAGTCGGTACTGACACTCGCCTGTTGAATGGGCCGGAGATTGTGTGAAGGTTGGCATCAAAGACCGAGTGCGCCGGTGCAAACGTTGACCAATGAGGTTACACTGAGGCTACGTTTGCTAAGCGCATCGGGAGGCCTTTGGACTCGTCCTTAGGCTCTCCCATTATTACTCGGCCCAGCTTTCGCAGGTGACGTTGAGCTTTTCAACAGTAACTGCGTCGACTGGAGCCATTTTTGGGGAAGTTGACTACTATTTCTTCCCACGTTAAGCCCGACCTTGTGTCACATATTGCTGTGGTGGGACAGTGATTAAATAGAAGATCATCCCACATAAAAACAGTTTGAGATGAATTGAGACTCGGAAAAACTAAAATTAGGATAATTGAATTATCAAAAATAGATAAACCAATAAAATAGCTTTAACTTCATTGATGCCGATCTATACATAAATGAATAACCACGTCATATTCCGGTATAAAATATTGGTGATAAAATTGTAAATTATTCAGTGAACGCGACCTGAAAAAAAGTCGACCACTACATCTAGGACAACAAATCTCTATGAAACCTTTAAAAAAAAAAAAAAAATCAAACGAAAAATCACTCTAGGATGGTAAAATTTCGATAGAGCAAGCTCAACTTTTAGCTCAACCTTTGAGAACAAATTTTCACATTAATTTCAAAAAGAAGTGTCTATAACCAATATAGAGCTGAAACATGGAAGCTAACCAAAATATTGACACTCAAGGTGAGAACCATGCAACGTGCACACGAAAGAATCATGCTCAACATCACATGGAGAGATCACAAAACAGCGCAGTATATTAGAGAAGTAAAAACAGTCAGGGATGACATAGAATCCTTTAGAAAAGTCAAATGGCAATGGGCATGTCATGTTGCAAGAATGTCAGACAACCAATAGGTATCACGACTTAAAACGTGGATCTCCAGAGATCATAGGCGAAACTGTGGCCGGAAAAATACGAGATGGCGAGACGAAATAGGCAAGTTCAGAAAGTATTGGCTCCGCAACGCCCATGATAGAGAGGTCTGGCGAATCCTCGAGGAGTTCCATGTCCAACGACGGACGCTAAAAGGCTGAAGATGATAAATTGATTTTTCTGACTAGACTTGAGTTAGTCGCAAAATTCCTACGTCACCGTAAATCAAATAATCCCTGTATATATCATTGTTTTGATTAGAGAATGTGTTCCAGTGCTCCTGGCAATACCGTTTTGTCTATAAACTTGAAGATTGGCATCAGTACTCCACTTTTGGAGGCTTTATTTTGTCGGGTTCATTAATAACATCTAGATTCTCCAGGTGTATTTTCTACTCCCCTTTAGACATTTCTAATGGAAAACGCCAGTGATGTCATAGATAGAATTTATTCTGACCATATTTATTCTTCAATGGATTTAAAAAAAAAATTTTTTTTGACGCTACGGTTGTTCAGTTAATTTCAGTTAGAATTGTAGTTTTCAGGAACCTTACCATGACGTTAATCAAGGAGTTCTTGTACAATGTACTTGTTATACACAGGAACAAACAGTTTACATGTGAGAACTCTTAACAGAAGAAAGGTTTATGAGTCATTCGTAAATGAATCTGACATTTATCTCAGAATAAAGGGCAAACAGTTTATTTTATAGTACATTTTTTCCTTTTTCCTTTTCTTAGAGGACTCACTGTTTATTCCTCCTAATTCATATTCTTACAACCAATGGTGTAGTGCTAAGAATAAACGAAGTGAAGGAACGCAGGGCTACCTGCTCTCGGGGGCGGGGGCTCTGTATGTGAGAATATTTTGAAATTTAACAAATTTAAGCGATGTTTGGATTATAAGAAGAGATTATTTGGGCATATATGTGCTAGTTTTTCTTATCAGTGAATTGTTCCAATAGGGAATTTCAGGAGTACAGATAAATGTACTTTGCGGTTTGACCCCTCTTCCCCAAGGTAGGAGGGCGCTGTTTCCACGGCACTGTGCCACTGCTTACAACCAAAGTGAAGTCGAATATATTCTTCAGTTTCGATGAGGCGAATTCAGTCCGTGTTAAGGAAGGTTAGGAAAATGGGAATTCTTTCTTTTACAATTGAAGAACAAATACCTTTTTTTTTTTTAAAGTGACCAGGTAATTTGTCAATAGCTGTCAGCTGTCAACGACACGTTTTTTTTTTATTAAATCACCGCTATCTACTACACACCGGTTAAATTCTGTTGCTGGGTTTGGGTTATTCATGTGTTCTGGGATCTAGACTTATCTATGTATGCAAACTCTGCCCTACCCATTGATAAGAAAAATTTGAAATTTTGCACACACACACACACACACACTCTCATCAGTGAGTAGGGAAAACGTTTTTTGAAGATCCCCACCAAAACAAATTTTTAGTGGAGGTAAAATTTGCAATCAAGTTTATGATAAATTAGTCCCTCAGTCTATATGTGGCACCGTTAACATTTTTTTTTCAATTTAAAATTTTTAGATTTTAAATAAAAGAGCAAGAGAAGTGACTTATTTATTGATCGCCCCTTTTTTCCAATTTTCAAGCACAGTATGTTACCATAAGTCATTGGTTACCACTAGGGAGAGAAAACACCCTTTTCACGTATACTTCATCTGTTAAACTTAATTTTACCACCACCACTTAATTTATGTATATATGAGTGGCAGTGATTCATAATTTCCCTTGGAGTGCTAATTTTCATAACACGATCACTTTACAAGAAAAGAAACTTCAGAAAAAAATTTATTTGCGACATTCTTTAATACTCAATAGTCATGGTAATAATTTGTTAGTTTTCAAGTATTTTCGTTGCGATGAAAATGTATGTGTATCCCTTGGTTAGTGTACAATATCATGATAACCAAACCGAACGAAAGATCTTATTTCAAACATTTTTCTATTTTTCCTCCGTTTTCATCTTATAAGCAGTATAATAAACCACAATAAACACATTCAACACCAAAGGGCGTTACCCGTATTGGATATTAGACCCCCACTTCTCTTACTTCCCAATTTTTCTTGATTTTCTCAAGTTCTGCCTACAAGAAAATCCCAGTTCTAAAGAGAAGGGTCTAAAACCAATGCATTTTTACCTATTAAGCTGAAACTTGGAACCCAACCAGAAGATTGAGAACCCTGAGACTAAGAACCATACAATGCGCACAGGAGAGAATCATGTTCAATATCACATGGAGGGATCACAAGACAGCACCGTATATCTGAGAAAAGATCATTAACAAGAAGAGTTAAAGATACCATAGGATCAATTAGAAAACTCAAAATGGCAATGGGCTGTTCATGTTGCAAGAATGTCGGAAAACCGCTTGATCCCAGGAGATCATATGCGAAACAACTGTAGTTGGCAAAAATGGCATGATAAACTACTAAATAAGTTCAGAAAGTATCGGCTCCGCGATGTCCACGATAGAAAGGTCTGGCGAATCTTTGGGAGGCTCTATGTCCAACGACAGACGCTAAAAAGACCGATGGTAGAAGTTCTTGTCAATGTGGGGCGGTACAATTCGGAGATTCTACTTATGTTTATGTTTTGAGTCATTTTTTACTACTAAAAAGGGGGGATCTTATAAGCCATCAATTACGGTATCACTATTTTTACCTGTTAATCCCCTCTTCTCAAAAAAAAAAAAAAGCTTTGGCGCTGAAAGCTGTTTTCTTAGCATTACAACGGATCACCTTTCACATCAGATTGATAAATAAATAAAACAAACAAACGTCACAGATAAAAATTAAAAATAAAACAGTTTTTTTTAGATAGAGTTCACGATAACAAAATCTAGTTTGTTCTATTAGTCAGTGTACTAACAAACAAAAATGAGTCGTTAAGTTAACAAACCGTGAAAAGTTAAAAAAGAAATAATATTTGACTGCAATAATCGTGACTACTTTTCTAACTTGTAAGTCGTTGCCCACTACTTACTGCTCAACTTCACGGTTCACAAACGTTAGCCTAAAAACACTAAAACAATAAGGTTGTGTCAAATCAACATTCAGACGCGGAAAAATTAGAAATATGCCCCCAACCTACGTCAATAAAAGCAAAAAGTGATTTTTCTGGTCCAAGTCCATAAGTTATTTATTTTATTTTTAGTTACAGCCTACCCGATCCCAATACAACCCCGGGCCTGGAGAGTGAGACAGTACAAGCAAAAAAATTGAAAAAAAATTAGCACATTGACTTCTCTTATATAGCAATGAATGTTTTCTGTGCGTTTGATCAGATGTGAATGGCTTGAATTTAAGGAAACCAATTTTGACCTAACATACAAATCGTTATTTCCCACCACCTTTTGCTTTTTAAACAATAAAATTTCAAAATATTCAATACATTTTTTTAATTAAAGAAAAATGAAAACTGGAAAGAAAAACAAAGGTTAAAGTAAAATTGTTTTAAATAACAAAAATAAAACCCCCAAAACATTAGCAAAGGCACTGATGTTATTCAATTCATCTTTTGACTAGTTTTTTCTTCTCATTTTTGTTACAATGCACAGGTTTACTTAAACGGTCCTTAACTCACTGTGATTTATGCAATAAACTCGAAAACTCCTTAAAAAGTTAACTTTTTTTAGAATTAAAAATAAGAAAAGGAAAGAAATTCAGTTGATCAACACAACAAAAAAGGTCGACATGACCATGTTTAAAAAGTAAGTTGTAGTTTTTCGTACAGATTCCGTTAAAAAATTAATTACTCAGGTGGAGACTGAAAACTACCTTTTCTGAGGCCTGAAGTAGCCTCAATACACGCAATGACCCCAAGTAACCCTAAACCAGTTAGTTCCGGGTAAAGACATTGCATAAAAGAAAAATCAACTATTCTATAGAATTTAAGATTTTAACCCCCTCCCGACAATTTTTTCACAGGCTCCCAAATAGGAAAGGTGAGGGGTACGCTTTCAAATAACATTAAAATCTTTTTAGGGAAGCAATTCCTATTTCACTTCATTCTCATTTCGTAACGTTCTTCATGGATTTTTTTTTTTTTTGTTTTTTTATTATAATGTAAACTAATATTTTCATCTATTTGTTGGACACGATTAGATTGTTTCGTGGAACACGCTTCAGGTCGTTTTTTTTATTGTATTGCTGTAGTGCGAAAGTCGTTATATTAATGTTTTTTTCTGCTTTGTAAATCCGATGAACTCTTCAATGTGTCTTCTTGTCTCGAAAGCCTCCCCCTTTTTTGCGGTTATCAAAAACTTAAAGCCCCCTATAAAGTATGGCATGAACCATCCGCAGAGATGCTGAGAAAATTTTCATTCACAAATCTCAAGTGACGACGCTACACACGCGCACGTGACGCGGGTGTGCGTAATTTTCAGTCAGTAACAAAATTCGAGATATTTTTCTCTTCTCTTCTCTCTCTCACTTTCTCACACATATTTGTGTATTTTTATGTTTTGATAATGATACGACAATAAATAGGGTGTGTCACAAACGTCGGTGATTTTTTTTTTTTTTTCAAAAATTGAAAATATTTTTCAACATAAAGAAACGAAAGAACATTGAAAACGTCAAGAGAGAGTAGAGCTTTAAACTTGTATAGTAGAATTTTTGAATATTTTCACGACTATTCAAAAATCACTTGTTCATTAACGGATACAAATAAAATCGTACAGAAACTGAACAATTATGATTCATATCGTGTCCAACAATAAAGAGGAAATGATTAATTACATAAAAGATTTGAAAGACAATTTAACATTTCATTAGTAACAATAACATATAAAGAATAATGTGCTGTTGAATAACTGTCATAATTAATTTCTTGTATATATATACGTATAAAAAAAATAGCACGGGTCTCACCTAAAGTCGATATTCGTCGGTATTCGCTATTGTACATGGCCCCAAAATAATCCCTCTCTTATTTTCTCTCTCTATCCCTATAGAGGAGATGAGTGATTGTGGTTACTGTTTTACTTTCAAATGAACTCCTCTCGTCTCTCTGCGGCAGTTAGAGGTGTACTTAATCTGGCAAACAGAGTCAGTCGCTATATAGTATAAAGCCTCCTCCCTCCTCCCACGTAAACACATCAACAGTTGAGTAGGTGCCTTCATCTACGTTTCGCTTGTGAACCAACAGTTATCTACCTTGAACCATTCGTAGTGACTAAAAATTCGCTGGTTTTTAATGAACGATGTTCACACCGAGTTCTGCGCAACAAAGTGACGTTTGTGCAATACACTTTTAAAATTCTACATTAAATAAACGATCCATTCATGACTTTTATGAGCCATCATTTATCTTTTCACCACGAACAGTAATTTTTATATAAGAAAAAATTCAAAATATTTTGCAATTTTAATCAAGTTGGTTATTTACGAGATACGGACGTTGTTCGTTCAGTCAGTAGTCGTTCATATATCTTCTCCCCGGAAAGATTTGTTCTAACATGTTCCATCTAAGGGTGTATTTTCTATTTGGATTTTAAGCATTCAGATAAATTTAAAAGCAAGACCAAAATCCAAAAGTTACGCACATGTAGAAAGGAAGGTTGTTTTTTCAAAGGGTCCCCAAGAAAGAAAATTTTTAAATAAAAAAAAAAAAAGAAGAATTCCCAAGGTAGTTTGAGTTTGAAGGTCCCTGAGCTAGACCTTTCCACAAGTAAGAAATCCTTTCTAAGAGTATTTTAAACCTGATTTAAAATAATCACATACACAGAAGTCAGACAAAGACATATCAACTATTTAATGGATTATTCAGAGTGTGGGAATTTTTAGAAACCGTCAATTAAAACTGTCAGCATAGTCAATGTAGGTTTCTTCAGTTCTTGAGTGATTCTGCTTGGCTGGCTGGCGGGTAATATGCATTGTATGCACTGGCCACACCAATGGAATGAGGGCTGAAAATTTGAACATTTACTTATCATGTCAAGAAATAACAGAGTTTTTATTTTTTTGAATATCCTTCACTGAATAGGTTTTTAAAGGGGGTTCAATTTGCAATCAAAGTTTATACTAAATCGGTCCCTTAGTTTGTATCGGTAGCATTTGTTTTGTTTTTATGGATCCGACTTCTTGAATGATCACTGCCCAACTTTATCCAATTTTTTTAATTGAACACCCCCAGCACGGCATGCAGCCAAAAGATGTTGACCATGTGGGGGTCTCTGTTGAGTTACTAACCAAGTCTGTTTGCATAAATTTTACAGTTTTAAGAAATACTTACACTCATTATTTATCATAAATTTAATTAATATCACCCAAGTTTGATCTATAATCCATTAATACTTGCGTGAATTAATCAAATATTGTCAACAAAGAAAATAATGATTTACCTACAATACAAATGGAGCAGATATTATTTATCAGCAGCAGTTTTGGTCAGATATCCTTACTTTGTACCGTTATAGACCTTGGCTCAGTGAAGAGCATGACATGGAAACTAAAGAGCTGTGAGATAATAAAATGGTTAGCAGCATGGAAAATGCAATCAGCAAACCAAATATGAATTCCAGCTGAAGCTGTTATTGCACTAGTGCCTTTAGAAAAGGCATGAATCCTCCTCCCTCTGTGCTCAGTACCTTTGCCAGTTATCTTGACGAATAATATCCCATCACAGGCATGCCATGATGTATGAGAAGAGAGTAAGTTAGTGAGTACTTGGATGAAGCACTCGGGGCTTTTTCATTTGTCCTCATCAAAAGCCAAGAACCATAATTTTAAAGTATGGATGTCTAAAAAGGAAAAAAAGATTGAGTTGCATTTTTTTTTCTTGCAGACTATAAACTCAATTTGGGGTGTTAGTTTTGGGTCAAATTTTGATATTCCTTTTTTGTCTGTTTGTTTGTTGGTTAGTTTCTGACATGCTAAAACAAACAGATATGTTACAAAAAATGAAAAATCTATAAGCTAGAAAATGATGTATCTGTTGAGCTAACTTTATGCTGCTTAAATATTAGGTGAAATTAAGTTACAAGTTAGCAGATAACCAAGCAAGCAACAGTAGCAGCTTGAATGACTACTGCTCCTTATAGCTTGGCTAGCTTGTCAGCCTGACTGCCTTGCTCGACACCACTTTTATTTACACCCAGTATATGAAATATCATGGCAATAAATTGTACATATATACAAAAATATATTTATATGATTTATTCATGAATCATCCTATCATTTTTGACAGGTACTGTACTAGTTATATACATAACAACTGATTAAAGATAAGACTTTTTTAAATATTGTATTTTTGGAGTACAGTATTTTCTAATCGTTTCTCACAATCGGCAAACACGCAATGGTAGAGCATGCAATTATAGTTCATTACCAAGGAAAATCATATTTCATTATCAAAGGCAAAATGAAATTGAGAGGGGTACAAATTAAGTAGTATGGACCCTAAAAAAGAAGTGTGGTTCTTCCTATAATATTGGGTTTTTTGTTTATTTGTTTTTTGTGTGTGTGCATCTCATACTCCAACTGCCAACATTCCTGTTACACCTCATTAGGGTTAGAGGTTGGGTTTAGGTGGGGATAGTGCAGGGTTAGGTGATTTTGGACCATGGAGATGCGAAAATAATGCAATGGTTCTGTAGGAAGGACCGCGCTTCTTTTAAGGGGCTGAAAAACTGAAGTTGTACCCTAAGACGTCAGGTTCAAGCCAGTGTCAAAGATTTTAGGGGGCATTTTTCTGCTGAAAAGATCGGAAGTCCCGATAAGGACTACATTCGTGTACTTGTAAAATTCTACACATGGGAATCTTATAGTTGGGTTTCCCCCAAAGCTATATTTAGATTAAGGGGATCCTTACCAAAGTGAAAACGAGGCTCTGTGATGACGACGTGGCTCCTACGTCACAGGTTGCCATTTTGACGACTGTGTGAAGTCGTGATAAACAATTTTTTTTTAAACCGATGTTTGTCACTTGACCACAGATTGTATTTTGACAATTTTTACCTTCAACCACACCTTAATCATATATACATACAATTTAACTTCGGTGAGCGTGCATTTTCTCATTTTGTAACCCCAAAACATGTCAGTTTGTTCACGTTATTATTTGTTGTTTTTTTTACTTTTACTTTTAAACATGAAGACAACAATATTATTTTTTATTTATTTCTCTTCACAGAAAAATCGTCATTATGTTTCGATGTGATGAATTGTTTATGTTTTATGCACATGTTTGTCTTTGTTTAACATGAATGCTTTTATATTTTGAATATTTTGTCATTTTAAAAGCGAATTTTAAGGGAAATAATAACATTAATAAATATTAACAACTGCATGTTAAAATGTCATCACGCTTTTACAGTGTACGATTCGTATTCAAAAAACTAAAAGAAACATTTAAAATATATTATTTAAGATTTGTTTTATCATAATTATGAATGTTTTCATAGACTGACAAAGTGATTCTGGATTGTACGATAGCCTGTTTTTTTTTAATTTAATTTAATTTTATTTTATCAGTTTACACAACCTTATTATTATTTAAAAAAAAGGATTTAAAATGTAAAAAAAAATGTACAAGGCCGAATTTAATATCTCTGGAGTCCAGACCAATGTATAACATTCCCTGGGGCCCTTTTTTTGTATATAGTAATTATTTTCAAACAACTCTTAATAAATGAAATTCAATTATGATACTTAATTTAACGTCAAGTCCTTCATGGATTATTTATCTATCTCTATTAACATGAATCCCTTTACAAATTAAAACACTTGGATAAAAACATAGTTAATCATGACATATCTTTGAGGGGCCCCTACGGCCCTGTGAAGCTGCTCTGTGTGTACTACCTCAAATACGGTCCCTGGTTTTATGGATGAAATCAACTAGAAACATCTTTCCATAATTTACAGACTTTTGAATCGAATTAGTTATTGAAATATCTGATCGATCAAATTGTGAATAAAAACATTAACACTTCATCAACGAAAAAAAATATATTAGAATTCAACAAAATAGAAATTAATCTCAAAATGTACAAAAACTGGATATTATTGATAAATATTTTTTCTTTAAATGATAATTGTAACTAAACTCATTTACTTACTACTTGGGTATATTTTATTAAGAGATGAATAAATGCAAATTGTTAAATTAGCATTAAGTAAATATGAAATTTCAAGATATATCATTAATTTATGTCAACATAGCAACTTTGAGAAAGGTTGTTATGATGTCCATCGTTTCATCAAATTGTCAATTCCGATATCGGAATTTGACTAAAAGTCGTTATTAGAGAGTTTCTTGGTAAATTAAGCTCGAGCATTTTAATTAATCATAAAAGCCTAATCGTTATGATAAGCAGAGAAACACTAAGAATTTATATATTTGTATGTAAGAATCAAAATAATTTTTGTATTTAGAATCAGGAATTATTGTCGACTATACTATCAAGGAGGAGCACCTGCGTTATTGATTATTACCTATCTATTCAATAATTCATTCAGTCGATTTGTCAGTTTAATTATCGAGTTAATTCTAAACCCATCTGAGTTCGGCAAAATTGAATTTTTTTTTTCAATTAAAATTCAGCAACAGATTGGTGTGGGTATTGCATTAAAGAAATATTGCAACGAATGGCTACTTGATTTGATTTTAACCTAACTTTCCCATCTATCGCTAACATCTGAAGGTATAAAGGAAGAATATCAATTACCCATCTGGGTGAGGAATTTTAGATAGAGCTTTATGGTAAAAAAATCATTGCATATATATATATATATATATATATATATATATATATATATTTCAAATAGATGGTAACTGAATGTTACTAAACAAAACAATCTTAAAATGCATACGCCTTTCTTCGTTATCAAAAGTGAAAATTGACACTTGAAGTTTTGTTTATGTTGTTAATTGAGCACCTGTATTGTACTCTAAAATGAAAGGTGTCTACGTACGTATCTTGATTTTTGGATTCAATCATCTTAGGTTAATCGGTTAGTCCAATCGTTTAGGAAAATTTTGTATCATTTAATTTAATTACCTTTTACCTCCTTCTATGTCTTCTTACTCTGTTAGTTTTTTAAAAAGTCACCATGTTGGGAAGGTGGTCCCGATCTCGAACTCTCGGCATTGAAAAAAAAACTGCAAACAAACAAAAACAATTTTTAAAAATTCAATTTATTCAAGTCTAGGCAATAACAATATAATTCCTGTTTCTACATCTGTATATCTTTAAAGAATTCTTTTTTTTTCTTTATTTGTGTGTCGATCGGGTGTTCGAAACTTCAAATTTACTATTATTTACAATCGGGACCACCTTCCTAACATTGTACTCAAGAAATATCAAACACGAATAAATAAATAAATAATTTTTTTTAAAAATCCACCATTTACCAACAAATATTTCCTTTTGTTTTTTTTTTAATTTTTTTAGATTTACTACACTAAGTTTTATTTTGAATTAGTCACCCAGATAATATTGATGTCGAACTTAACAAATGGGACCACTATCCCTCCATCGTGCCCCAAAAATGTGTGTGTGTATATATATATATATATATATATGTATATATATATATATATATATGCTTATAAAGAAAAGGAAAAAAAACAACAATTTCCTGAGTGTTAAATCCTATTATTCTTCAACATTAAACAATAATATTACAGTAACAATACTGAAAAATCCGCGAGAGAAGTTTGTTGTTTTTTGTACTAAGAGAATTACAGATTATGTTTTTGTTTACAGATTAAGTTTTGTTTTTAAACACGTATGGAGCTGGATGAATCAAAAGGTCGGGGTCTAACCTATTCGAATTATTAATTGTGCAATGAATTAACTCCTGCATATTTTACATACTAAATACCATTCACACATATTTTTATATAATACGCCACGTGTCTATATTTTTTTGTCGCTGACATTTGTCAAGGGAGTCGACTATCAAATACCCATAAGAGTAGTCTCCCTTACTTTTCTTTTAAAGCGTAATAAATCCTCGAAACCAGGTTCGTCTGGTTTAACATGGACGAGAAAAACAGCAAAGTAATGATTTTGATATTTTATAAGTACATTGTACTTGCACAATTATTTACTGTCATTTTTTTGGACAACATGGATAAACCTGTGATTATCTAAGCTTTCCGTATTTCCAATGTTTTTTTTTTCTTGTGACTTAGTTAAATTGTTTTGGTTTAATAATCAAATTTAAAGCTACACAATTAATGTATTTACTTCTGTTTTTCTTTCATTATTTCTCTTATTTCTTTTTATTTGCACACCGCTTTTTAACATTGAGTGAGCGAGGGTATGAAAATTTACGATTTACTATGAGGGCCACCTTCCTTACATAAATTGTGCTCATTTTTGTTGCTTTTGGCATCTCAAGGAATGTATGTATTCATATTCGATTTTATTAGTTTTTATACACCTGTTTCAATTGTTGAATTATTGAATTATAATAAATACTCTTACTAAGCCTACTAGTAGTCGTAGTAGTGGATCT
This sequence comes from Thysanoteuthis rhombus, assembly GCA_963457665.1. Classification (NCBI taxonomy): domain Eukaryota; kingdom Metazoa; phylum Mollusca; class Cephalopoda; order Oegopsida; family Thysanoteuthidae; genus Thysanoteuthis; species Thysanoteuthis major. The sequence continues at coordinate 4,355,899 of OY735233.1, forward strand.
GGTATAAGTTCTGTTTTCTACTGTCGTCTACCAACTGAATACTAGTAGTAAGCAATATTTGACTTACTAACAAAATGATAGATCATCACTTCCTTTTATTCGGGTGTTCATTTACTGCATAAGCATTTAAGTTATGGTACGCTTTCCATGTTATTTGACACCTTTTAAATTTATGAGTACAAATTGAATAGTGATCTCTAAGAAGTGCAGCCCCTCCTCCTCCTGAGTAGTATTGCTTCATTTTTTTTTGCATCTCATACTCCAACGACCGTGGTCCCGGATTACCCTATTTCTTACCCTTACCCCTTCCCTTAACCCTTATGTGGTACAACATAAATTCTTTAAATCTAGTGTTAAGATCTGTTAGAATCCATCAACATCATCATAAGTTTCTTCAGCTTTTAAGTTGGTCTGTCTGGCTGAATATCATACGTACAGGCTGCACCATTAGAGCTAGACGGCTGAAATGTTAAATATAAACTCCTTATTATGTCTAGATAAGTTGTTTTTTTTTTTTTAATAGGCCTTTAATGGGGGGTTCAATTTGCAATGTAAGTTTGTGTTAAATTGATCCCTTACATATATTCATGCTTGTTTTTTGAAAATTCAAATATTGTTAGTTATGACTACCAATGAAATGCGAGAGAAGTAATCACATGACGCTTTACATGAAATGATCAATTTGCATATACTTGTTGAATCATAAACAAAACAAAATGTTGTATCAGTTTTTTTTTCTTTGTAATCAGTTGAATGAAAAAGGAGGCATGTCTACTAAAATTTCATCTTCAAAGCCGTGGGTTCAAAACTGGGGTTAGTGGCCTCTGGGGGTCCACAGCCGTGTTCCCTTTGAACCTGGTGAAACAACATCATCCCTCATACAGCTTTCAAAGAATATAATCATTGGACACAGACATGTACCATGTATTAGAATTTAGATAAATGTAACCTTTTCAAAGTTCAAAAATTGCTTTTTATTGTAGTTCATTAATTAATCCAAAAGCTGAATGCCAATGGTAGTGGTCTGCCAGAATATTTTCTCTATAGAAGGAGTCCTTGAGTTTTGAAAACATTGTTTCAAAGTATTAGAATGCTGAAATAGGGAGAATATTAGCCTTTCTCTTATTGTATACCTTAATTCACTATTTAAATTTTATTGGGAAAAAAAAAATTCCTAATCTTTTAGCATCAGAAAAGATGAGATAATTCATATAATCTAAGCTATTGCAAAGAACTGACTTGACACTGGTTTAGAGATTATAATAATCCATGTTTATAAAATGAAGTCCCGGTTTCTGTTGTATGTATCAGCTTAATGATCCTTGTAAGTCTCTAGTCTGGTCATGCCCAGGATTTTTATGATAACCCCCTTGGAAGGATGCAAGTCTATCAAAGGGACACCTCCACCCTTATCACACAGCTGCTGAGCACACAGGGAAATTTTTCCTTATGAAGAGTTTTCCTTACTCTTCACTCATACCAGGATTCAAACTTGGGCCCTTCTGGATGTGAAGCAGATGTGCTAACCATTACAATAGCTAAGCGGACTCAAAGGTCTTTAGTCTTAATAAGCAGCTTTTTAATTCTTAATAAGCCTAATCTTAGGTCTCTACTGCTCGTTATGCTTGCCTTGCGTGGGTAGTGGAACTTTGCCATGTTGACCCAATCAACTGTATATGTAAAAAAAAAAGTACAAATGACCTATTAGTATTGATTTTATGATTTGTAATATGGATTTATTACTGTGAAGGAAAAAAGACAGCATGTTGTAGGGTCCGGATTGTAAAGTTTCATACACTCAATGTTAAAAATGGTGAAAAAAATAAAAAGTAATGAGAGAATTAATGAAGGAAAAACTAAAGTAAATTCTATATAAATCACAGTCTTGTTCCTTTGAATAAATGTAATTTTTAAATTGTTTTGTAAGTAACACAAACAAAAATGAGTTCAATCATTTGAAAAGCCTTTTTGATTTGTTTTTATTTGTTTGCAGTTTTCAACATCGAGTAAACAAGTGTGTGAAATTTTACAATGACCACCTTTCCTACATTGTACCGAAAAGATCCTAGCATTATGATCTTTTTAGTAATATGAAATGAAAAACCTGTGAAATTAGATTTTTAAAAAATTCTATTCTTAGAAGTATACTACTGTGTTTTGGAGCAGTTTCAAGTGGTTCATGAATTTAAGAGTTAAAAGAATGATTCTCTGATAGAGGCACTTCACTCCCAGGGTTGAGGGGTATCCTAGTCAGGGAAGAAACATATAATGGAGAGTATTGGGTTGAAGTAATCACTAGATGATAATTAAAAATGGATCACAAGGGGAAGAATGTGACTTTGGACTCCAAGAACCCCTGTTTTTAAATAAATCATTTTCAATGCATATTTCATAAAAATGATTGAGATTTCTTCTTTTTTCCCATCCCTTTATTCTTCATGTTAGCTGTCATCATCTGCCTTTAAGGTCCTTTGTTGACATAGACCTTCTCCCAAAGCCACTAGAGCTCTTGATTGTGGGCAGTATCTCCTGATTTTGTTTAAATCAACATGCTGTCTTATTTTTTGCCAACCTCCAATTTGCATATGATTTTTTTGGGATCCATATTGATAGTCATGATGTCCAGCAGTTGTCTGGCATTCTTGCTGCATGACCAGCCCATTGCCATTGGAGTTTTCTGATAGTTTCTATGATATCTCTGAGCCGAGTTTGTTTTTTTGATATACTCTGCTGTCTTGTGATCCTTTCACTATGATTCTTTCCTGTGCATCTTGCATGGTTCTCAGTTGGAGGGCCAATCTTTTGGTTATCTACCATAGGTGATTGTTGGGAGGATGTATAGGTTGTTGAGATTTTATTGTTCTTGAAGGTTGGGCTTGCTCTGTTAAAAGCTTGCCGTAATGACGTACAAATACAGATTGTTATTCACTAACATAGTACCCATCAAAATTGATAGGATTAATTACGTATGGATCGGCACTTCTGCCTTGGTTCAAAATATCTATACACTTTACCTAGAATCAAAGTGCCGCTCCTCAGCTCTCTGCCTAAGATCAAAATGTAGTATCTGTGTGTTCTAGCAAGAGATTTATGAATAGAGAGATAAACCGAATGAGTCACAAGTTCACTATATAGATAGATGATACAGTGGGCTTCACCTATCAAAGCTAGCATTTTATTGGCAGAACAGGAAAGTCAAAAAAAATAATGTGGATTTATTCTGCTCTCATGCTTATGTGGAGCTCTTAAAAATGTGGTGCATGGGATGAAGCATAGATAGAGTTGGGTTCATGCGTTTTCACTTAGGAGCATTAATGCAAAGGTGATATAAGCAATCTCAACTGGAATTCAAAACGATTCAGTTTTCTAGGTATGATAACCATGATCCCACTTATTTGAGTGTTACTGGAACAGCAATCATCACCATTGTATATATGATATTAGCTGTGTCTGTCACTCGTAGTATCAGTAGTATCCGTCAGCTTCTTTCTGTCTCTCTTCCTATCCTTTTATCAAACTAATTTTCTGTTGTACCCTCTCCCTACCATATCTGTCACATTTATAGTACCTATAGCAGTCATCAGCCAAGCCCGTTGTTGTGCACTTATGATAACCATCAGCAAAGCAACAGGTTGTGCATTAGTATTTATTCACTAAGCATTGCTTAGTTTTGGCCCAAGGCCTGAAATATATGAGAATCAAACTCTGTATTGATGATGGGTCATGGACCAGTATTAATTAGCCGGAAGATAAAGTTAAATGGTTCAAGTCTGCTAGCCTGATCAAGAATTCTTTGACAGTTCCAGTGGATAAAGTGCGGCCAAGGCTTTCCATAATTGTTATAGAAAGTCTTGGGTGCAGTACATAAAATGACTAGTTAAAATAGGATTGGTGTTCTGGTAACATTCAAGGTAACATTTTCACTGCTTTCCCTATTTTTGTATACAATGATCACGATTTATCTATATTGTAATGGTCCGATTTCTATCTGTTTGTATGCTTGTTACCATGACAAAACTGCACATCGTAATGAGATTTTCGTTAGCATAATACAGTTGACATGCTTGAAGAATAAAGCAATTTCTATTCCAATTTGCAACTTAATCATGATGGTGTGGCATCAGTGTTTGATTGAGGGGGTAAGCCCTGATAATCTATATATGAAGATCTGATGTCCAAGGGAGATAACTCCAGTGATATCAAATGTCAATTATGCATTACTTTCCCTCTATTTATCAGCAAATAGTTATAATGTAATAAGAAATGGATGTATGTGATCTGACTAAATGATTATAAATTGCATTATATCATATAGAAACTCATTTGAAATGATCTCCTGTCATTACACAGTTAATGTATCACTCACCCTAGACAACATAATATTTCAAATAAGTTTCTATATAATAAAATGCAATTTATAGTCAAATAATTATAATGTAAATTCTAGATATAGTGAGTTGACATCAAGCTTAATAGCCACTATAGGCATCTTTTAAGCACGTTCAAATAAAAGCTGGTATTTTAATGATAACTACAATGATTCATCATAAGAAATTAGCATGCATATTTATAATACAGTGAAAAATCCTCTCTCTCAGTTCCCTTGCATGGGGTTTAATTAAAATCTGTTTGTCAGGTATATTTGAAATACACACACAGGTACATCAATAAGTTTGTGGCTTGATGCATACTTATTAGCTAAATTTTGATCTGAAATTTCCATGGTATAATTATCTATGTGATTGATATTCACCATTGATATCAAGTGGATTGACAAAGATGGAGATTATGTTCAAACATAAATTTTTGTTGTGTAAAATGACTGCTTTTTTTTTTTTCTATCAGCAATAAGCTATGGACTTATTGATATATCTATATAAATATTCAAATTAAGAATAAGTGCCTATTTTCAGAAGCTCTGGATGTTTACTATTAGCTTAGTTCAGCACAAAGCCAAATGCGTAGGGTTGAAGATTATGGTGTACTTATCTTCCAAAAATAGAAAGCCTGCCTTGAAAATCAGTATTTGAGATCCTGGCATTTTACCAGGCCCGGAACACCAACCACTAGTGACAGTGACAAATACCTTTTTATAGATTGCAAGTCTAATTCTTTAAACTTATATCGGTGGTTCTGTTTTATTTCAGGTGTCAAATCCAAGATGATGGAGGAAGTGCTAGATGTTCAGCAGCCAGAAATTCTGGAAAAGCTGGAAAGTTCTGTAACATCTGCTCAGATTGCACATGAATTGCAAGAAGCTGCACAAACTGATGTAATCTCATGTGAGTATATATTTATTTATTTTTAACGAATGACTTACTTTTTTACGTCTTCCAGTTAGTATGATTGCGCATGCACTACAAGTGTACTATTGCCCTTCAACATTGATGTGCCGACAAGGTGGGAGGACAGCTTCCCTGGGTGACACCATCAGAGTGGTGACACCATCAGAATGGTGACGCTATCAGAATGGTGACACCAAGATGTTTTAGCAGCGCAAAAATTCAACATTTTCTGCTGCCTTTTAGTGCTTTTCAGCAAGATTTTTTTTTTCTGCCAATCTAGCTATTTTCTTCAGCTCCTTTCAGCTATCAGAAATAGCCATAAAAGAGCCAACAGTGTTTTGTTTTTGCGTTTTTCAATATTATTTTTAGGTCAATTTAGCATGGAAAAATTTGAGTTGGTAACACTGGGGGTGACACCCTGAGTTACCACCCCAAGTGACACTAATCCTAGGAACACCATTGCCTTTCAACAATATATTTTTTATTTCTCTGAATTTTTGAGATGAGGTATTATTATTATTTCTATTATTATTCGTTCTAGGTTCAATCCCAGTGTGAGACAATGATAATTCAAAAATACCACTACTGTTAAGAGGGGAGTGCGGTCTATATACCCCCATCGGTTAAATAAAGGGTTCGGTTCATTACTTCCCCACACCTACCAAGATGATACCTGATGAAGGCCATTGAGTACAACGGCCGAAATGTTGTATGAAAAACAACCAAGATGAGGATAGTCCAAATAATAATAGAAATGATATTTTTTATTTATTCGTTATTCTTATTCCACTCATTTTTGACACGTCCTCTGTTACAGTTTTCTAGATATTAATGAAATTCCAATATTAATTGGTGTGGCTTGATGCTACGTACAGTTTTGAAGAAAAATTTACTTCTAACGGTTTTAGATGGTTGGTTATATTTACAATGTAACTATAATGCCATATCGAACCCTAACTTTTGGTTACTTCCCTTGTTAAGGCTGTGAGAAAAGTTTTTGCTGCTTATCTTATGTACTTTCATCGATGTTTGGGGGCGGGGGGCTACACTGTGGCATGATCACGCTTACAGTTCCTTCAGGAAATACAGGCTCTAGTTCCAAATTGTATTTTATTCTTTTCCCTCCTGTGTTCATCTGTAAGTGTCACATTAGAAAGGGCAGTGGTTGGCAAACTAAGGCCTGCAGTCTCATTTATTCTGGCCCGCTGATTTCATAGTATGTGTATATATTTTTATATATACATTTTTATATTTTATGATATTACATATGTATGTATGTATGTGTGTGTGTGTGTGTGTGTGTATATATATATATATATATATATATATATATATATATATATATATATATATATATAATTTTTTTTTTTTTTCATTTTTTTAATAGATGTGTCTGCACATCACTATTAAATCACAGTCAGTCCCACTTATGTTAAATAACAAAAATAGGAAGGAAGAGATGGGATGTTATTAAAAGGAGTAACATCATTAAAAAGTATGAAAATCTAATCTAATCTGATCAATTTTTTTTATTAGCTGTTAATGATGTCATAATAAAAAACTAACCATTTACGATTTTATTGGAAATGAAATTTGCAGAATATCTTATTTTGCAATAAGTATAAGAATCAATTGATTTGAAGAAAGACTACTTGCTCCTTCTCCCCTTCCTTCTACTATGGATTGTGGACGCACCATTGAACTTATGGTCCTTGTTTATTTTTAAAATCTATCTTTGGTTAGTGAACAGTGAAATTCAGATCGGAAAATAAAACAGGTTTCATTTTTGCAATCAATGTTTTATTGCTGTGAATATTATAACGCAATGTGTTTCTACTGTTCTATGAATATACTTGGTAAATTTGAACCACAATCTGACAATATTTAGTGCCTAAAAATGAATCCATGGAATGATAATACATTTATTTATGTTGGTATATTACTCCTCTAATGAAAAAGATTAAATTGATTAAGAAACAAATTGTTTCCACTGCCTTGTATGATCATTGTTTCAATTTTTATTAGCCATGGCCCACAAGACATAAAAAGACAATCCTCATCTGGCCTGACTCCCAAAAAGTTTGCTGATCCCTGACATAGGGTACAAAATCTTTGCTTTTGGTCTTCGTACATTCAAATTGACTAGGCTACTCAACTTTGTAGTAAGTAGAAGGGAATGACATTATAACGATCACCAAGTGTGCGGTAGTTAGCAGATGCCAACATGGAAAATGGAATTGTTGAACCAAGTCTGGATTTTAGCTGAGACTGCTTATGTTTACTTCGCATTAATGCCGCAGGGAAAGGCCTGAATTCACTCCTCCCCTCAGCTATGGATAAATAGCAAGATAGCTTGTGCTTTTTAGCTGTAGGTAGTCAAACCAAGAAGGTCACTATGCAAATTTCTGCACAGTCAAAGACATCATCAAACAGTGGTCAAACAACTATTAAGTCCAACCTTTTTTTTTTTTTCTTTTTCATTTCATAGAAGCTGTTGACCAAAAGGGTCAGCATAGATTTTTTCAGTTTTTAAGCTGGTCTGGTTATCTATGTATTACATGTTCAGGCTGCACCAATGGAGCTAGATCACTGAAAAATTTAAACATTCTCTCCTTATTAAGTGTAGAAAAACATTGTTTTTTTAATTTTAAATCCCTTCCTTAAATCAGTTTTTAGTGGGGGTTCAATTTGCAATCTGTAAGTTCATGCCAAATTGTTCACTGAGTTTGTGTCCGACCACATTCATGCTTGTCTTTTGAAAATGTGGACTCTTTTAGTGATCACTGCCAAACAAAAGATGAGAGAAGTAATTAATTCATTGATCACCTCTTTTTCTAATTTTCTAATTGACCACCCCCAGTGCACGATATTGGTCACATGACGGTTTCAATTGAGTGACTAACCAGATCTGTTATATCTAGTCTTCATTCAATTTTAGTGATCTGTATTCTGGGGCCTTTTTTCTTTTCTTTTTGTATACAGTTGTCATAATACAAAATTATGTACCATCAACAATATTGAATAACTGTTGCCCAAAGTACCTGCTGGACCAACCAATCAAGTGGGCTAAGGATTCTTCTCTCTTTGCTCGTGTGTGTGTGTGTTATGGACACATTTCTGGGGCTACAACTTCTTGTATGAGTATAACACGAGACACCATCTAAAGATATTTGTTTTTTGTCCCCATCCTCCCAAATATTTCTTTTGGGGGGTCTCTATGATCATTTTAGAACAACAATTCCCTAATATTGTGCTGGTATTTTTAAGACAATTTCGGTCAAAGGATGTATCTTTTTTTTAAAAATTTCTTTTTTTTCATATATGTATATCATTTTTTAATTCTGGTACACGTACTGGTTATAGTGATTTCTTCATGATAGGTACAGATATAAGTATTCATTAGTATCCTCCTTCATATTAATTTTAGTTTCTTATTGCTGCTGCAAATGCTACAATTATAAAAATAACAAATATAACACTAAGAGAAAGATGAAAGATAGGTTTAGAGGATAGATTTGATCCTCTGCCAGATTAGAGGGTTCTCATTGCTCAATCAATGAAAACAGCTGGTTCTAATAACATGTTGCCAACTCAATTTTTTTATGCTAGATCGAGCACAAAAAAGAATTTTAAAAAAGCATTAAATAAATGTCAAAATGCACTGAAAAAACACTGTTAGCATTTTTAATAGCTAAACATGGCTAGATTTGACTAAAATAGCTACAAATCATTTTAAATTGCTGCCAAAACAAGAAATGCACTAAATTTAGTGCCAAAACTTCTAAATTGGCTGTTAATAAGGTCTCCCTGGGGTAAAAGCGGTGTGAATTTGAGTGTCCTTTATTTCTGATCTATACTGTTTACTCATTGCGATAAACCGACAGACTGAATTGTTACAATGAATAAAAACTAAAATCAAGATGAAAGAAAATACGATTCAAAATTACCATCAAATGCAACTTATATAAATGATCTCTCCTATAGAGATATATTCTTGGATTTCAAGTTTTTTAATCCTCTTGAAATTTATAAAAAACTTGATGAATGAGGGCTGAGTTTTTCAGTTTTTACGATTAATTACTCAGGTGGGGATAGGGGTCTTGCCTCATTTCACAGTAGTAGTATTTTTTAATCATTATTGTCTCACACTGGGATTGAACCTAGAATGAATAATGATAGAAATAATAATAATACCTCATCTCAAAAATTCAGAGAAATAAAAAATATATTGTTGAAAGGCCCCCTCTAACATTTTATGAGATTTGTTAATGTTAATAGAAAAGCATAAAGTGAACTACTATTCATAAAGCTTTTGGGGCCCACCTCCATTGTGGGCCCCTCAGTGTGTGTGAATCGGGGAGGGGGATTTAAAACCTCTTTCTCCCACCTCCTCCCTTAGCTATGTCAACCCCCATCCTCAATTTTCTGATATTATCAATTGTGTCATCATCTGTCAAGCAAAATGACGGATGACATTTAATTAATTCCATTATCTTCTGTCATGACATTTTGCCCTTTTCTCAGAACATTATACACACATTATATGAATGAAAATTTATTCATCACAATAAATGAATTTGCTGCAATGTTACTGAGATTTATAACAATTAGTCTGATTGTTTGCACATCACAAACACCATTGTTCTCCTTGGTATTTTTATTATTAATTCTTATTCCATTCATTTCTGATGCCACATGTCCTTCTACAGTTTTCAAGTAATCAACGTCATTCCAACTCTGATTGGTGCATTATAATACTGTAATTGCACTTACAGTTTTTAAAAAAGTTAATTTTTCAAGATTTTAGAGGGTTGGTTCAATTTACTATATAACCATAATGCTAAACTCAATCCTTACCAACTGCCATATCTGATGAACCCTATGTTTCACAAGCGTGTGGTAAAAGATTTTGCTCCTTGTTAGCACGAAAATGCAATGACTTGAAGAAAAGCTGTATGGATTGGTTGCACCATTCAACCTACCCTGGTCACAATTACTTAGTGGTATCTTATGCTGCTCCATGTAATGTCACCCTTTGCTCTTTGAATCTACAAACTGTTGCTGCAGGGCAATCTCATTTGCAGTTCCTTCAGTAAATGCATCCAGTCTAGTTATCAAACTATTATTCTACTTGTCAGTAATTATGACTGTTGGGCTGTCTGGTTATCATTCATTCTCTTCATATCTTTCATCCCTTTTCTTCTTGCTGGCTTTAATCTATATTCTGACTGAATGCATACATGTTAGACTAAGTTATAACATCCAGTTTAACCATGGCTCTGCGTATTCCAGAAATTACTTGGGGTTTAAGTCAATTCCTAACACAACAAATTCTTGAAAGTTGGCAGTTACGATGTGTAGTCAGTTTGGTCTAGGGGTTCCAATTACCCATCTTTTTTAGTTTTAATTCTTTATCATTTTTAAGAATGTATCTTTTATGACTTTATATGTAAGACCCAATCTTTTCCTCTGAAATTGGTTTGAAAGATAAATGTATTCTTCATTGTCCAGTCCCACATTGGCCAGAATTTGAGGAGGAGTTAAAAAAAAAAATAGATGATAAATGAGAGAAATCCAAAGAAATGCATCCTGTCTTAATATTCCCTGCCAAAATAATCAGCGGGAGGGGGGGGGGGTATTCTAATATGCCATGAAACACTTTATTAGAAAAAGACTCTGTGTGGATTCATTTTTTGCTACTGGATTTTATGATCAGCTTAAAGTCGATATGACTGAATAAAATTCCCTGAGTTTGATTTTCAAAAGTATTCTAGCTTAAACAGTGATGGATAATTCTACAAGTCAAATGATTTATCCTTGTAAAAACTGGCAGCTGACCTTGTTTGGCCAATAGGAAAAATAGGAAGTCATAAATGATGTGAACATAAGCATTTAGTTATTTGCCTGCTTCTTAGTCATTTGCTGTTGCTAATAACGGTAATAATAGTTGTACTATTAAAAGAATATCTCTTTTGCATTTGCCATTGCCAAAATGGTACCCTATTTATGTAATTAGTAACCGTCAACCAAAACTGTCAACATAGGTTTCTTCAGTTTTCAAGTGGGTCTGGCAGGCTGGCTGGCTCTCTATCTATCTATCTATCATACAGGTTATACTAGAACTAGTGGGCTGAAAAATGTAAACATTTACTCCTTCTTGTGTTTAGAAAAATGGTTATTCTGTTTTCAGAAAATTTCTTTCCTAAATAGGTTTTCAGTGGGCAAGTTCAATTTACAATGTACGTTTATGTTAAATTGGTCTTTAATTTGTGTCTGTCAGCATTCATGCTTATCTTTTGGAAATTCAGACTTATTAAGTGATCACTACCCAAAAAAAGGCAAGAGAAATAACTTATTCATTGATCATCCCCAATAAGTCATGCTGCCAAAAGATGTTGGTTACGTGACAGTTTCTAATGAGTGACTTACCAGACCTGTACATCTAATTATACTATTGCACTACCACTTATTCTAGAACCCAATCAACAACTTTGATATGCTTCACTTACAAAACCCTGTCGTAACCTTTAAAACTAATGTTCAGTAATCATAAATAACTTCCTCAATTAGGTCTGCTTTTAGCTTCTCCACCTATTATTCCTGTATTTGAAAATGAACCATCAAAGAAGCATTAGATGTGGAGGATATTGTTTATTACTGCAGGCTTCTTTTGGAGCATAGGGTCTTAACCACTCTTCTGTGGTTTCAGTAGCAAGTACACTTTCTACGGGTGGAGTTGCTAGCCCCATGCACCCTGTTGCAGTAACCTTCCCAAAGATGGAATGTCTTACAAGGGTAAGGAGTTCCAACTGTCCTGCTATTTACCCATAGTTTGAGGGAGAAGTGGAATCATGCCTTTCCCCAAGGGCATTAGTACAAAGTGAGCATGAACAGCCTTGGATAAGATTGAACTCAGTCCTTCAATTCTGTTTTCTATACAAGTAACCGTTACACCACTCCACACCACTAAAGGTAAATGTTCCTAAAAACCCCTGGTACCTCAAAATATACAAAGACACTTATTGCTCTATAATTTTTCATAAATAACATTAAATCCCAAAACTGATTGTTGTGTCTTATTCGCAAGGTTTATCTCTTTCTGGAAAACTGCCACATTTGCATTCCTTTATATTCTGTGGCAACTTGGGTGGGGTTATGGTGATTTTTTTTTTTTTTTTTTTTTTTTTTTTAATGGATGATAACAACACAATTACATAACAACAACTCCAAAATTTTCGGAACATGGATTATAGTTTGCGAGTTAAGTATTTTACAAGAGGTAAATATGTCATCCTTGCTACTTCAAACTGAAAATCTGCACAGAACCAATTTAATATTTTTCATTGCTTCATGAGTCATATTTAAACAACCTCCAATTTCTCTATGCCTAGGAGGTAGTATGCTTCAATATAAGTTTGTATTCTATTTAATGCTAGTCAGACAATTAAGTGCAATGAAAAGCAAAAAAAGAATGAGGGCTCTAATAGTAACAGTTTTGAAATTATGAATGAATTTGTCTCTGTATCTTCTAGGGTATGTATTGAACAGAAAAAAACTTCAACTATTACTAAAAGTATGATTTCTTATCCTATAATATCTAACTCCCCTGGAAATGAATTTTACTGGGTGGGAGCATACAAAAAACAAAACTTTTTGCTCTCAGATTTTATGCAAAAATTAAATTTTGGGTATCTCTTGGGGTATGTATACCTGTACATTCAAAGGACTTGAGCTAAATCTAGACTTTCATTTTAGACCCAAAGCAAGCATAAATCCGTATATGAAGGTTTTTCTTCTAATGCAAAAAGTAAAGATAAAATGTCTGTGTTATAGGTTTTCTGTTGTCTAAGTGAAATGAATTTTGATGCATTATATATATTTGTGCATAGCATAGATTTTTAAGCCTAAAACTTAGGGGTGTCTATTATACACTTGAACTGAATGTTACCCCCATTTTCCCAGTCAAGTGCCTGGCCATATTTGGGACAGAATGAGCAGAAATGAGTTATATCATTGTTCAAGCTAACTAATGATACGTAACAAGGAGTTTAAATCTCTAAATACTGTGTAAATTTTATGAAGTAAATGATGTAAAATCTTATTTGTCAATATAAACTGGGTAGGAAGTTGAACAAAGGCTAAATTCACCAAATCGACAAATCCTGACGGGTCATTGCATATTATGCAAGAAAGATCTTAGCCTATATTTATGGGTGCATTTTATATATTGATATTTACTGTAAATGGCTTACTCGTTTTTAGGTCTGAAACCAAACTTAAACTTGGTAACAAGTTCTTATATATTGTTATAATTACAACTATTAATCCCGACAATATATCTGGTTAGTCACTCAATAGGAACTGCCATGTGACAAATGTCTTGGTTGCATGCTATGTTGGGGTGATCAATAAAAAAATTAGGAAAAGAGGTGATCAATGAATGAATTACTCCTCTCGCTTCCTGGTGGATGGTGATCACTAAAACTTTCTGAATTTTCAAAAAGTAAGTGTGAGCACTGACGGAAATGAACTGAAGGACCAATTTAGCATAAACTTACATTGTAAATTGAACCCCTCACTAAAAACCTATTTTTGCATTGAATTTTGAAAAAAAAAAAGTTTTAACTTGACATAATGAGAAGTAAATGTTTAAATTTTCAGCCATTTAGCTCCTTTGTTGTGGCCTGTAAATGTAACACATATTTAGCCAGACAGCCAAACCCACTTGAAAACTGAAGAAACCTATGTTGATGTTGACAGTATTTTTAGAGTTTTCCACTGTTATCCAAATTTAGAGTTTTCCCGTAAAAACTTCTCATAAGCTGAAATGGTGTAGAGAAGCAATTACCATTAATTTATATAGGAAATTTTTTCAACATCCCAGCCCCCCAAAATGGAGTTGGAGGTTGGGATAATGAGAGATTTAAGAGACTGAGCTATAATATAGAGAAGAAGGGAGTGTGCACTGCCTTTATAATGCTATTTTTTGCTTTTCACCTTTTTTCCATAAAAGTGAAAAAGGGGCCTTTTAAAAAGTGGAGGATATTTGTATCTTGTAGTATACTTTGTTTGGTACTTTTTTTCTATATATTTCTTTGCCTAATTAGTTACTTTTTCAAAATTTTTATATTCTTGTAGACTCCTTGTGGAATATAGGGCCATATTGCGTTTTTCACAGCATGACATTGCTAGACCCCCCCCTCCAAAAAAAACCTTTGGCAGCTCTAAAGAGGAAGGAAACAAGAATGAAACAAAATATGAAAGAAAGCATGAACCATCTTGGAATGAATTATGCAATTATTATTAGCCATTCCTACGTCTGAATTACAACACGATTGCATAATTTCAAAGATTTTTCCTGAAAACTAGTTTAATATATGATTTTATGTAAATATTAGACTGCTGGAAATGATATCTCATCATCACAGGCTGTTGAAATGAGAGGAATCTTGGTCCTAAAGTGCTAGGAAATTCAAAACCCCCAACAGTATTAGGTTTGGTTACCCCTCAGCTCAACAAAGCATTTGGCTACCCCTTGTGCCCCCCACACCTTTGCCCCCCCCAACACATTCACTTTATGGCCCCGAGAACAGTTTAGGTATTGTTGTACAATTTATTATAACTAAGAATTATTGGAAAAAAAAGAATGAACAATAAATCATAAGACCTTGAACAGTGCGGAAAATTTTGGAGCATATTAACCGCACTAATCAAGATATATTTGTATTGGATTATCCCAGCTGTCGCCAATCTTCAGCATGTTATTATTACCAAAGTTTTCATTGACCTCATTGAAAATGTTAGGTTTTTTCAACTCTCTCTCTCTTTCTTTCTTTCTTTTTTTATAATTCTCCCATTTCTATTCTGATCTTTTAGTGAGTCATGTTACAAACCAACAAAAACGACTAACATTTGACTTTTCCTTCTTAATCGATAAACTGTTTTACATACAATACAAAATAGCAATGCAGTGGAAATAGATTAGCTAGTGCAAAGCTTTCCAAACTGTCACAACACTTTAATGTGTTGCCGATAATCTCAAGGTATGTCGCAAAATTAAGTATAATTTTGAATATCTTTCAAAAGATACTTGTCCTGAGGCAGGTGAACTGCTGGATGACTTTGTATATCTGGCTTGATGTGTTTGTAAAAGTTTCATTTTTTAAAAGTGTGTCACCAATACAAAAAGTTTGGGAGGCTCTGAGCTAATGGTTAGATTCAGTTGGATATTTATGAATGTTCTGGCTTTAAACTAAAGGATAGGAAATTCAAAAAGGAAATAACAAATAGGATTGACCTAACAGAAACAATCACCATTGGGATTGGAACCTGCTACAAGGTGGGACATTTCAACTTCATCTATAAATGGATGGTATGTGTATAATTTCCTCTTTTTTTTTTTTGTTTACTTTTTGTCACCCTTCACATCATAAGGTTAGTAAGAGTGAAGTTATTTAGGACACTGAATTAAGACCAGTAAAAAATGAAGAATGAAAAGCTTATTGATGGTGGAAACACTAAAATATAACATTTTAATTGAAGAGTAAAAATGACTAAATAAGAAAGTTGTATGACTTATAGGAGTTAGAAACACTAAAAATGAAGAGTAATATCAATACGTCACTTGAATGAATCACCGTAGCCTGCCCATGTACCAGAACTATTTATCTAAGTTATCTAGAATTATCTGAAAAATACCTTCACCAGATTTGGAGTTGCTGGTCCCAAAATAAGCATAGATACACTAAAAAGCATTTTTTGAAAAAAGGTTGTAGCCCCTTAATGTGACCAGGAGTGTCTGGAGGCATACTCACAGACATTGACATTTAAAAAGAGAAGAATCTGTAGCCCACTTGGCTGGTTGCTTGGTTGGTCATTTGTGGGATTCTGGTGATTCAATAAGGGAATTTTTTTCAAATCACCAAAATTGAATAAGGCGCTTCAACTTCAATGACACTTGTGTTCTAATTGATCATAAATGTGAGACTATGGCTCCTTTTTTTTTTTTTTTGCTCTATTTCTTTTTCATGTATTGCAATTTTTACTCCTTTCAATCCCAACCTGCCTTCCGACCATCTGCTCATTGTTTCTTGATAACTAACCAGCTGGCTTGTCTCTCTCTGTTTCTTTCAACTCAATACTTTCCACCTCTCTACATATTTACTCTTTACCTTCACCTTGTTTTCCTTCTTTTTCCCTACCATTCTCACCTCTTACCATCCTCCTTTGCTACCTCTTAGTTAATTTTTGCTAATTGATTAATTTTATCAACTAATTAGTTTTATTTTAATTTCCATTTTATTTATGGAAAAAGTATTTTATTCCATTTATCTACTTATTTTTCGTTTGCTCAAAGAATGTGTGGTTCATAAAATTCTTCGCCATGGAAAGGTCAAAATTCTAAACCACCATTATTCTTGTCTCCCATTCTAGAACACAATAGAATCAGGTATTCCAGTGTGTTTTTTTTTTTTTGTTTGTTTTTTTTAAATCCCTGCCACCCTCTAATACCACTAGTTCTCAAACATGAACTAACTCTCTGCCATTTCATGACACTTCTTGATACCATCATCATCATCATCATCATCAGTCTTTTAATGTCTGTTGTTGGACATAGACCTTCTCCAGGATTTGCCACACTTCTCTATCGTGGGCGTTGCGGAGCCAATACTTTCTCCACTAGTTCGCTAACAATAACATTTCTGCCATTCCCTGCAATACATTCTATAAATGTCTGAGAATTATTAGTATTGTGGCAAGGATAGTTTTTGCATCAAAATATCTAATTACCACTACATCTACCCAGGACAACGAATCTCGATGAGACCCTCAAAAGAAGAAGAAATCAAGCGAAGAATCACACTAGGATGGCAAGCCTTTGGCAGAGCTAGCTCAACCTTTAAAAATAATAAGATCCCATTAATCCTAAAGAGAAGGGTGTATAACCAATGCATCCTCCCAATAGTCACTTATGGAGCTGAAACATGGAACCTAACCAAGAGACAGACCCGTAAATTGAGAACCATGCAACGTGGACATGAAAGAATAATGCTGGGCCTCACATGGAGAAACCACAAAACAGCACAGTACTTCTGAGAAAAGACAAGAGTTGGAGACATCACAGAATCCATAAAAAATCTCAAATGGCAGTGGGCTGGCCATGTTGCAAGAATGGCAGACAATCGATAGACATCAAGTCTCACAACATGGATTCCCCGAGACCACATGCGCAACCGAGGCCGGCAAAATGTTAGATGGAGAGACGAGCTAGACAAGTTCAGGAAGTACTGGCTCCGTGACGCCCATGATAGAGAAGTGTGGCAAATCCTGGGGAAGGTCTATGTCCAACGACGGACGCTAAAAGACTGATGATGATGATGATGACTGCTGGCTATTTTATGATTGTGCTTGGCTGATCGTTATTATTATTATGTATTTGATATTTATGTCATTGATTCTTTGTTTTCTAGTACAGGTTATGCATGTAAAATCCAACATTCAGTGATCCAGCAATTCCAATGGTCAGGCACATTTTCAATATGTCACCATTAGTTTGTAAATCTGCCACTGGAGTTCACCCTCAAGTTTTAAATCCTGGTTGGAATCATAACTGAGAAGCTTGTAAACTGACTCATTAAACTGAATGTTTAAAAACTGAATCAAAGAACCCTAAATTTAACAACTTTTGATGTTTATTTTAGAACAGAATTAAACACATACTTATCAATTTTGAATCTTATAAATTATTTTAAAACAATTTATTGAAAAGCTCAAGTAAACACATACAATTTTCATTTATCTAACCATATAATGAGCTTGTATGTAAATTTTTCTGTTTATTTAATTGTTTGTGCTCAAATAGGATGATCTTATTGAATGATTCACCTTTTATTATGATATGATGTAATAAAAATTACGTCAAAGAAACTCTTAAGACTTTATGTCTGATCATCACACATTAAAAGAGTTTGAGATGAGTTGATACTTTGAAAAACTTAGAATTAGGATACTTGAATTATTAGAAATAAATTACCTAATATGATAGTGCCAATCCTGTAAATAACCCTGTCATTTTGGATAGGTATATTCTAGTTTATATCATGATTTATATTATGTACTCCAGGGTCAGCCAAACTTGCTTAATGTAAAAGCCACATCCGATCAACTCCAGATGTTTGATAGTTACAAGATGTAAACATAGTCTACAAACATGCTTCTATTGCTATATACACGTATCATTACATGTACGTGGTTTTTAAACTGTTTATTAACTGTGAAATGGTAAGGAGCTCAGTCGACATGTTCCCACAAGCCACACGTTAAATGTTCAAGTGCCATGTAAGGCTCGCAAGCCATGGTCTGATAGAGATTATATCAAAGATATATCGTTCTATTTTCCATGCTATTAGAAATATTCCTGTTTCTGGCATTTTCTGTGCTCTGGCAATGACCAAATCAAAGATGTACTGTTGCATTAACTTTTTAGAAATCCTCCGAAAAATTATATTAAGTGATCATTGTCTGAAAATAAAACTAAAATAATTTTCACAGCAAATTTAAATCTTACACATACTAGAGTTATGTCTGTCTACGAAATTCTAATTTTTGTATTTTTTTTTTTCTTCTTTGGAAATTTTGAGTTTAATAACTCAGCCATCAAATATGGATCACATGATCAGGACTGATTTTGACTGATTACTGGTAAAGAAACTAACGTTGGTTACTTTCGTATTTACTGTATCTACTCAAATACCAAGTATGAAAGTAACAAATGTTAGCTTCTTACCAGTGATCAGTCAAAATCAGTTCTAATGATACAATCCATTTTCGATGACTGAGTCATTAACCTTTGCCTGGGGCTTTTATCTTTTAAACTTTGTTTTATCTATTAGATTTTTCCAAGCCCTGACTTATAGACAGGACTGTTGCCCTCAATCTTAATAAAATGGAAATTTCAATGTGTTATCCATAGAGCTACAATGACTGAAATTTCTATCAATTCACAGTTAATGGGTTGAATAAACTGAAACTTAATTTATGTATTAAAAAAACTTTTCTCTCTTATTTCTGTTTTTTCTAGCTGGAGCCAATGGTAACAGTGTTTCCACATCACCAATGTTGTCATCTGTCAGCTCGTCATTGTCAAGTAGCTTTACCGATGGGTCTACCATATTGCCCAACACATCTGACCCCAGTCCAGTGCCTATCACACCAATGGTTTGTACTTGCTCTTTTATCTCTTTTCAATGCCTGACTTTTTAGTATTTTTAGGTACACATTGCTCTAAATCAGTCATTCTCAACCTTTTTGGAATCATGGCTCCTCTAAGAACTCTTCTCGGATTCCAGATCCTCATGTCAAACAGGATACAATAGGAAGAGATAGATAGAAGTTCATTTATTATCATTTCAGTCTGTCCCACATCAGACAGATCAGCCCCCCCCCAGGTAGGCATATGGATCTCATCAAGAATGACCTCTATAAAATACGTAAATATATATATATATATATATATATATATAATGTGGTATCATTGAAATCCAAAGAAGGTTCATTTTGTTAAACTCCAGTCCAAGTTGGAGTTGATGTTGTTCCTCCGTCGTAACAAGAACAATCCTCATCAAATTAAGGAAGTTAACTCTTCACTGTCTATCATGTCACATTGAACCAAATCTATATATAAAACTGAGATTTCCCTACAGAGATTTGAAGTCATAACCATATGATTAGTAGGTGACTCTCTTACCAACCATGCTAAACTGACAAATCTTATATAAATACAAATTTGTTTATTATATATACAAAACAAAAGTTCCAGTAATCATCTTCAGTCTGACTAGGAGTGGAGTTTGACCCTGCAGCAGCCAGGATTGTATTGTTTTTCCAGATTTGATAAAGTTAATAAAAACAAAGAGAAAAGATGTCCAATTTGGTAATTCTTAATACATCGGTCTCCTATACATATTATATTTGGTAATTCTTAATACATCGGTCTCCTATGCATATTATATTTGGTAATTCTTAATACATTGGTCTCCTATGCATATTATATTTGGTAATTCTTAAGACATCGGTCTCCTATACATATTATTTGCCATTATACTATTAATTATAACCTTCTCTAAATGAACACTGTTATCAAATTTGCTTACATTGAAAGAAGACAATTTCAATTCTTTGTTCTGGTATAAGAATCATCAAAATCAAAAGCTTCAACAATATGAAAAAAAAACCCAACTCTAATAAACTTAAAAAACACTTAAACCATTTGTGACTCCTTGTACATATATATCTCAAGATTTCTGTGACTGCTGGGATATGTATGTCCCATAGATCTCTTTTCAAAGTCTACTGGGACATTTCAATTCAGGAATCAATCCCCTTAATAAGTTAGTTGTGAAAAGGTTAGTCAGATCAGTAAAAGATCTTGATTACTAGTGTAACAACAGATTTTATCTTCTCAAAGTTCAGTGCACCGGAGAAAAATCTTATTGCCATCAAAATAAAAATAAATAAAATATTTGATAAATCTTACTTCAAGAATGTATGTATAAGAAAATTTGTAATTCCAGTTTTCATTTTGTTATTCAGATCCAAGCAACTCCTACGACAACCTTAGGAACGACACAAAGGTAATTTTGATTAGATGTATGCAATTTATACAAAGAAAGATTTACGTTGCTTTGGCTCAATTATTTGCTTGTGCATCAGTAATTTTTACTGATACTCGAGTAAATAAATACATCGTATAAGTCTTGCGTTTTATGTTAATATATTTCTAAATATACTAATATCTCATTAACGACTTTCTTTCATCTTATTTCTGTTGCTTTTTATTACAACTCTTAGATTGGAGAAGAGTATATAGGCATAATGGATCCTAGGGCAAAATGAATCATTATGATTTTTTATAAATGTGAATGCACAACAGCAAGGCTAATACTTTCTTTTCTCAAGTCTTACGTATCCACCATCTTATTTTGTAAAAGACTCGCCTGCTTGAGCATTGCTGTATAGTGTGCAAGCTAAAGGACCCAATTTTAAACCAAAAGAAATATTTAGTGGTACTTTTACTTTCAATATAGACCTACGACTATTCAGAATTTTCTAATTGTGTTATGAGTTAAAATTAGGATTGTGGAAGAATCATTCCTTGTCCAAACTGCAGTCGCTGTGCTTGCTCTGTAGAGAGGTATAAGATTATCTTTATCCGTGTTATATGTGGAGCACAGTGGACTTCTGGAACTGAGCCACTTCACTTGGCTTTATCAAAATTTTGTATCATTTCTTTTCTTATCTTGAATTGCTTTTGAGCCTGTGAAAGTCATTTAGTGTTGACTGTTCCCTTCAGTGTGCCTTACTTTCGACAGTGAATGTTTAAGAGATTCTTTTATAAGTCTCTGTGACATATTCAACGATACTTTAATAAAATGTGTAATTGGTTTCATTCTGGAACTCCTTTGAATCATTCAATCTTATGTTGACTCATGCCCCCCCCCCGGATGATTCACTGTATGCTAGGACTGGGGCACAGTGGATCAGAATTTTTTTATCTTCTGAACAAGTACCTACCAGCTTCTAACTTAGATATTACTTTCTTCCTTCATACTACCTATTCCACAGCCAACAGAATTCTAAGTGTATTAATAATATTAGCTTAATTAATTTTGTCTCTGATCCAATGTTCCCTCAATTCCCCTATGTCTTATTTGAGCAAAGTATTCAGAGCCTAGTCAGTAAGGCACTGTCCTGGCAAGATCAGCTCCCAAAGACAGAGTATGTATGATCAAATCTAATTAGAAGCTTATCTTCAGTTCTAACCCACTCTGCTTAGTTAACGGCTGTAGAAAAACATTTCAGTTGAAATAAAAAACACCAAATAAGATGAAAGAAATACTAGTCAAAAATTACTAATCAACAGTGTTTCCTCTAGGAAACTACTATACTAAAAGAATACTATACTAAAATTTGTTCACTTTTGCATTGTCAACTCATGATTTACACTTTGCTTTGAATACATGGTTACCATATTTGATGTTATATGAACCCTCTTACTTCAGTGGGCAATAAGAAAAGAATACATTTCCCTGAATTCCACTCATTTATCACCGGGTTTATCTAAAATTTCTTTTCCGAATCTGGCCAATATAGGGCTGGACAACAAAGGTTACATTTACCTTTTTAGCTATTGGTGTGGGGGATGGATGGTCTTATAATGCTATCAAGTACAGTATAATAATATCTATTTTAATGTTGAGAAAATCTTAAAAAACTAATGAAATATATGCTTTTTAGAAACCTTCAACCAAAACTGTCAACATAGGTTTCCTCAGTTTTCAAGTTGATCTGGCTATGTACGTATCATGTGTACAGGCCACACCAATGAAGCTAGAGGGCTGAAAATTTCCTTATTGAGTCTAGAAAGAATTTTTTTTTTTTTTTTTTTTTTCCAACATCCCTGTCCTTCAAAAAGATTTTTATTGCAGGGTTCAATTTGCAATGTAAGTTCATGCTAAATTGATCCCTTAGTTTGTGTGTGGCAGATTTATGCTTTTTTTTTTTTTTTTTTTTTTTTTTTTTTTTTTGTTAAAAATTCAGGCTTTTTTTTCTGTTGTTTGTTCTGCCCAACAAAAGGTGAGATAAGTAATCTATTCTTCGGATCCCCCCCTCCCTATATGACATGCTCCCAAAAGAAATGACAAGAGAGTTTCTATTGATTGACTAAACAGACCTGGTTGTTTTGTTTTTTTTTTGTTTGTTTTTTTTTTAAAGTCTACAAAATAACAGTCTTTGATCAATTTTCAAAATTGTAAAAACAGTTACCTTTTCATAAACATTTTGTATTCTTTCTGATTTCATTGAAAAATATAGAATTTCCTTATTGTTAAAAGGCAAGTTTAATTCTTTGTATCTGATAAGTCTAATTTTTTTTAAATATTATGCTCCTTGACCTCATCCAAATCAATCTGAAATAATTTGTATTTGAGATCACTGCATCATGAAAATGAATCATCGTATATTTCTGCTGACATCCAAAAAGACACCCCCAAATTTCTATAGGCCAGATACGAAAACAGTGACTTAAAACCACGAAATTCAGACTGATATTAGGGTCTCACATGTGCCAAAATATGCTGTATTGATTTTATTTCTAGTGTTCCTACGTACGTTTTTAACTCGTGTCAAACTTCCAATGATCATGTAATTTAAACTTTTGCTCTCTTGATCACTTAATCTACGCTAGATGTACAAATCTTTTTTATGGCATTTTAGAACCCTCCTCCAAAAGGTAAACATAACTTTCTTTGATCAGCCTCATATTTGCCACAACTTGAGTTAAAAACTGGGTGTAAAGGAGAGGAATTCAGGGAAATGCACTTTTTTCTTATTGTTCCCTGCTGGGAAACCTTTGGTTGTCTGATCCTAAAATACAATAACATGAAGATTGACAAAAGTTATCCCCTTTCTGGCAAAAAATGACTAGATTTTTCATTTCCAGCCAACTTTATAGCTGAATATTTTATATACACTTTAAATAATGTTGTTGTTCTCATCATAAGATACTGCTCTTCAAATCTATGATCTTGCTCCAGAAATACTAATCCTTATTTGTAGTCCCAACCCTTTGTATCAGTTTTTGAGTGTGCATAACATTTTTAATTGTAAAGTTAGCTGGAAATTTAAAAAAATAGAAATCTAGCTATTTTAGCCATTAAGGAGAATAAATTTTGGCAATGTATGTTATATTTCAGGGCCAGATAAACAAGGATTAACCCCTGTTGAAATATTGAGAGGGGGTCTTATAAGCCCTCAAATACAGTAATTTCTCCATCTATGATTATAATCTTAGAATCAATTAAGCATTCAGATTAACTGTATTTCCATTTCTTTGTGAGAATGTTTTAAAACTAACATTTACCAACGGATACTTTATCAACCCTTTCAACATCTACTAAATTTGCTGATGGTTTTCTGAATGGCTAGTAGTGCTTTTTTAGAAATTTACTATTTATATCTTAGTTCAGTGTTTCTTAAACTCAAGAATGATTCACCCAAGGATGAATGAAAATTATTTATGGGTTGGATGAAAATACAGGAGGTGAATGAAATATGAAGGGTGAAAGTGAAAATACTTTTTCTATTCTTGAAAAAAGTACTTATGTGGTAAATATGTACAAAGAAAACAATTACTAAAAATCTTATTTCAAGTTCTAAAACTGTTGTTTGCTAAATTTGTGTAAACTAGAAAAATTTTAATAATTTTTGTGCTGATTGATTTTTTTTCTTTTTTTCTTTTTTTTTTTTTTTTACATATTTTTAGCATATTAAAAAAAATATGAATAAATGATTTGATTTCTGGATTTTGCTTATGATACAAAATTAATTAAAATTATCCACAAAGGTTGAGATGAAAATTATCAAAAACATGAGGAAATTTAGTCATGGGTGAATAAGATTATAAAAACTTGAGGGTGAATGGTACTGAAATAGTTTAAGAAATGCTGTCTTAGTTGTTATCTGGCCTGTTTTTACTTGAATGTTCTAGATATTATATTTACCACTTATTATTGTATATGCCAGTGTATTAGTTTATGGAATAAGTGGAACAGCCAGCCTAACATTCACTACTGCAACTCCCATAACCTACCACAAATATTTACAACTGAAATTCATGTTTGGTAAAATTTATTTATCATAGAAGCATTTCTAAAATAAGTATGAGCTATCATACTGACGATTTTAAAATAGAAACAAGTTGCCATAAAGACAACGATACAATAGCAACGATCACCACTACACACCATTTTGAACAGCTGAAGGACTGTAAACACTGAAATATTGAACTAGTTATGGAAGGGGTACTGCCTTTTTGGGGTATCCATATTCCAGTTCTGTATACACCTGGGTAGCAATTTTTGATAAGAACTGTGCTGCTTTTGCTCCTATCTTTGGGGGTTGACATAAGGCAAATATAGGTCTAGACCTGATCCAACACCTTCATATTTTGTATTCGACTCCTACACCCCATCAACATATAGGCTGGCATTTACGGTAATCATGAGGCTAATATTGTGGCAGAGGAGAAATCAGGCACAATATCATGGACTTTATTCATTTGCAAACCGACCAGCTAATATATTTTATTGACTATCAAGTATTACATTTTTATTGTTTCAATGTCTGTACATAAGATATATTAACAAACACAACCATAAAGTAGCCAGCTATGGCAAACTTGTTACATTGTTGTATCTTCAATGTAGTTCCAAGGACTGCATTCATACATCTAACAGAACTCAGGGGAGAGGGGAGGATGAAGTAGACTAAATAAAGATGAAGAGGGAGATAAATGCAAACCTGTTGAACTATGAAACACACCTGTTGTTGAATGAAAAAAAAAAATAGACATCTATTGTTGAAAGAGATGCATGTTTACAAAATCATAGCTGTTCAACAAAACCAGACCTATACACTGTGATGCTGAGTTTTTTTGCAAATTTCCAGGTGTAATAAAACAAGTGAGGAAGAGAAAGATATATGCTAAATTGAATACCCATTACCGGATACGCACAACAAAACATGCTGTGCAGTAAAATAAACATCTTATTTATTTTCTTCATTTCTTCAAGATGTGAGACAGATACAAAAGTTATCAGCAGGTTCCATGCTTGGTTGCTAAATTATTTGCATACATTTGAAACTTTGATTCTTGATCAAGAAAATACCTCAAAACCCCAATTTTTTGCAGACTGCAACTACAAACCAAGACATCTTCACCCTTTCTTCCTTCTCTATTGGCTGATATTCCTATGACTTCTCCCTCTCCTACTAGTGTGGAAAACTATTACCTTCTGTTGTGGCGACCCTGTTAAAATTTGTCTCTGCATTTGACTTGCGAACATTCTCTGCGAAAACTTCATCAACCCTAATAGGCTAGCCTGCTATTTATGATGAATCTTTTCTTTTGTGCTGTCTAATTTGATTTGAGAAACATTTCTCATTCTTTCCCTTGGAAGGTTCTTAATATTTCAAGCTGGTTTTTTTATTGTCATTCCAAAAGATACCACCCAAATCATATTGGTAGCTTGGATTTCACAGAGTGAGCACTTAGCATACCAGAGACATGGGTCTATCCAGACCCAGGCCATCTGATGATTCGAATGTGTTACCAAGCCAACTTTACTATTATACTACAGCATACAGATATTCTGATCTTTGACATCTATTCATAAATTATACCACTATTTTTGACTGATTCTGTGCAAGTGAATTGTAAAATAAACAATATATTTTACAATAACTTTGATGTATCTTCATGTGTGATAATCAGCCAAGATATTTGAAATTTTGGTTTCTGTATATCTGTTCATTATTATTACTTTTATTATAAAACTTCTCTTCTGTTAAAAAATTTTTGATTCTAAGTTTTCAAAAGATCCAACAATGGCTACAAAATTAATCGATAAAATATTTGTCATTGCTTTAGTCCCGAAAATGTTTCTTTCCTATACTCTCCAGTATTAAATATGAATGATTGTAGCCATTTAAATGCTACGTAGTAAAATGTCTCCCTTATGAAAAAAATGTATTGAATTGTGTTGACCTTTTTAGTTAGTACTCACCCTGATTATTTCCCTTTGAAGATTAATTTTTATCTGTTAAAAAAACCACCTATGTCATCTTTTTCTGTTATCTGCTGCTCTGTTCTGGATGAATACATTCGATAGCAGCTTCCGCGATTCTCGTCTATTTTCTGCAATTGCTGAAAATCATCAACCCTTTACCACCTGGTAAGCATGTTTAAAGAAAAAATTGATAAATAAGTAAATAAACCATACAAAATCAGAAGAGGACATCATTCCAGCAAATTGATACAGGCATAAGTTTGGTTTTTTTTGTTTTTTTTTATCACCTTCACTATCTATCATATTACAAATATGCCTTAGAATCTTTTACAGCATTAACCATCACATCAAAGTGATGGGTACCAAACCATAATCGTAATAAGAGCAGAAAACATCTGTAAAGATAATGTTTGTCCCTCTCTGTCTTGCGATACTGTTGATTTTACTAAATAGCTTTTTGTACTTTTATGATTATTACTAATAAAGTCCAGGTAGCCTAACTGTTATTGGTACAGAGAATGGAATTTAGCAAGCTGAATGTAAATTCAAGTGAGCATTCACATTGCATTAATTCCCTTGGTAAAAAGATAAATCCATCTCTTTTCCCCTCAATTATGATTCTGAACCAGGGATTAGGGCTCTTTTAAGGCTACAATACATTGTTGAGCACAAAGAGCACAGTGTGACATGTAGAGTGCCCTGGTCATCCACTGCATCCTGGTCTGTATTCGGCTGTTCTGAGTACGTCTTGCCACCAGACCGAAGCAGATAGGGATGAGAAAGTGAGACTGACGACGTGCCCTATTCTCATTCACTTAATCTAAGTCAAGCACAAGTCATGACTTCAGATGTGCAACACCATTGCTGTACCATTCAGAAAAGAAGTCATGGTCGTCTTTGACCACAAAAGATGAATTTGATTATTACAAATAATAGATCTGATACTGAATATTGTTTGGGCTATTAAACTTCCCACTGTTTGATGTCGGACTAGCGACCCAACCCCTAAAAAACCCCACTATTGCTACTTACAATGATTTGATCCTCAATGGATTGTTGGGGAAATGAAGACAAAATCATTGCCCCAAGTGTTGTGCAACATGGAAGCAACTGAAAAATCCTTACCCTGATAAATAATGAAATCTGCACTGCCCTGACAATTGTCTGCCAGGCTAATGTGTGGTCCATATTTTTTTATCTTCCTCTGATGCTCTTTATCTATTTCTTTCCATTTCACTTCCATTTGCTGGGAAAATAAACCACTCTCTTTCTTCATGGATTGTATACCTGACAAAGCCTTATGAGTTGGCCAAAATTGATTTAGTAACAAAAGGAAAAAAATGAAAAATAAAAATGAAATGGTAGTCTCTTAAGAGATAGCTCCCATCGGAGTATATATCCAGTGACAAAAACCAATTTTCCGTTACATGGGTTTGCTCAGTGATCCTTGCACATTTCAAGTACAGTCGAGACCAGGACTTAATTCTCACAAGTTTCTATGATCACCCCCTTAGCAGGATGTAAATCCACTAAAGGGATACTTCCATCCTAATCCCCCTGCTTAGTGTACTCAATTAGCTGCCAAGTTGCAGAGAAATTTGAAGTTTTGCACACTCTTCACTCATGCCGGGAATTGAATCTGCATCAGACTGTACTAACCATTACACTATCTTAGTGGGTGCGATAACAATAAGATAAAAAAAAAAAAAGAATTGTTCAATAGCTCAAATAATTCTTGAAGAAAAATGATTTTTTCCCCTAGTCAAAGAAAGATACAACTTGTTTCGTGATCGTTGTGAAATCCATGAATCCCCTCTCTGATATGGATTTGTAAATGCTCTAAAGATTTAAATTTGGCATGTGTGTAATATGATATCTGGAAAAATCTTTTTTTTTCTTTTTTTTTTTCTTTTTTCCCTTCAATTTCCAAACTTTTTTCGTCAGTTAAAAGCTCAATTTTTTATCTTATTTCTTATATTCTGAAACTATTTAATTCTTTAAATTTTAATTTTAGAGAATGATTTTTTACATTTTGAAAATGATTTTATATTTCATTAAAAAAAGTATATCTGGTTGCTTGAAAATGTTTTAAATAAAGTGCTTGTCAAATTTCATTTACTTGTGCAGTTGACACACCAACAATTTCTCTTATTTCTGAACCACTTTGAAGATACCCACTAACCCCAATAGATCACTTTGAACCACTGGCACTCTATCGTGCAATTTTCTTTTGCCCTTCTATTATTGCAAATCCTTTGGCTGAGGCTCCCATGAGCTTTTAGCCTCTTCCCCTATTGCTTACCCATCCCATTAGCCTGCAAACTCCTGAATACTGCAGACACAACTGATTCATAATTTGATGATACGACAGCATTCTTTATCTTAGTCAACTTTGTGAAATTCAAACGAAATGTTGAGTTAATTTGAATTTTCATTCATTCCACATTAGTGAAATGATATCTATGGACAGCATTTCAAACTAACTTTTAGGACATGAAATAACTTTTTTACTTTCTTAATGAAACCCAAGAGGCTTACAGTAGCCTTTTGGTTCAACCCTAAAAAAAAAGATCGGTCTTTTTCATTAGTCTCCACCACACTAAATAATTGTAGCTATTACAGATTACCTTATTTATTTATCTTCTTTTGGCTTGATAAATGTAAAAAAGTAAAATTAAGGACAACTCTGCTTTTATAATCTTATTGAGATTATTATCTGGTGATACTCAGTTTGGGCAAAAGTTTGTTGCGAGCTTTTAACTTTTTTCATTTACATTTATTTAGTTCACAAAAATACGGTGAGATGTAATAGCTGATATTTAAGGGCGGAATATGACACGATTAGGGGCCAATATGTGTATGCGTGAGCAAGGACAAAAATTGAGAAGTCCATGCAACCAGTGTCATGAAAGCATCAGGACAACTCGTGATCCTCTTATCGTGTGACGAGAATGGCTCGGCTCACTTTGTTTTCTGCCACACCCTACATGAAAACAAGAACATGATAAAGGATAGCATCCCAGCCCCAAGAATGGGTAGCTGTGCTCTGTAGTTACTATAATTATTCAATGTGGTTGGGACTAATGTGTACGACCCGAAAAAAATGGATTTAAAAAAATTTCTTTGGATCTTGGCTGTTTTGAATTTTTCTCTCTGACATAGCAAAAACACTTGTGCTGCACATTTTATCCTGCATGGTTACATTTTCAGAGATGCTGCATCTACTGCACATATATTTTTGCATTTGCATGGATTGCATTCGTCAATACAGGCCTCCCCTGTTATAAGACGGGTGTTGGGGTCCAAGAAATACAACGTCAGATTATAATTGAGCCACAATCAATTTAGCTATTTCAGAACTAGATCTAGCTTCTTTTCTTTTTTAAAGCTTTATTGGGCTCCACCATCCATCCGTGTTATGATGTGAATGATGCTATAACAAGCCATTTTATTACAAGGGAGGTCTGTATTACCGGAAAAAAATTTCATCTTGTTTTTCAAGTTATTGTACAGAGAATTTCTGTCCAATGTCTGTTTTGCAAGAAATTAATTCACCCATTTTTTTCTTTTTAACAATTTCATACATCCATTTTCGAAATTACTTTTGATTCTTTGAGCTTTGCATTGTGCTAATACACACTGATTCATCTGACTTTTCTGGGTGTAAAATGGAGATAAATCCTGCTAGACTCAAAATAAACTAAGGATTTTCTTTTCCACGTAATTTGGTAATGATACTATTCATTAACTAATTGATAGTAATGTTCTTTTTCAACTGAAATAGTTTTAAAAAATGGCTCACAAATAAAAAAAAAACACTTTAGCAATCTAATTTATTCAAATCAATAACAAAATAAATTATGTATTTATTTCAGCTTTTCTTTCATGTGAAGATAATCCTAAGATTATTTCAAGGATAACAGGAGTTACCTCCACTTTACGAAGGAAACTGGGAATCTACCTTTTTTTTGTTAAAATGATTTAAAGTGTCAAGTCTCTCTAAGTCTCCTAATTTACTCAAGATAGTGCCCTCATCTGGAGGTCTTGAGTGGAGTAGCAGTTATTGGCTCAGAAAACAATTGGAGAATTGAATTCGAGTTTCAAATGATGCTGTTTAACATTTACTTTGCACTAATTCCCTTGGGAAAAGAATGAATCCACTTTCCCCACCAGCTATTGGTAAATAACAGGGCAGCTAGAGGCCCTTTTTAGCCCTGTAAGACAGTTCATCTTTAGCATGGGGCCAGAAACCTCACTTTGTAAAACCTGCTTGCTGCTGAAACTGCACTATGACTCTATTCCCCACAAGGTGTCTAAAGGAAAAGAATAAGTATCCTGATCTTGGTTATTATAGTCATGCTCTAGCCATTGTTCTCTCAGGCTTTCTTCTGGTGTTTATAGTGGTTGGTTAACTTCTGGGAAATTTCAAACCAAACCCTTTATTCAATCCACGGGTTGATTGTCCTCATTCTGCTGTCCATGCTAGACGATATCTTATATCAGTTGATTCCTCCGAGTCAATTTGTCCTTGTGAAATTACTGGTCTGCCCCTAACATTGAACCAGAGTATATAACTTTTCTTGCACTACTTAACCCAAGGATTGAACTCTGGTTACTAGATACGCTCAACATTTTTATCCCCTTGGCCATTGTCCTGTAGAACGGTTCCAGTGATGAAAACGTGTGACAGACTCCCGAAGAAGGATAGTGGGTACAATGTATGGAATATTGTGACTATAACAACCAAGATGAGGATACTAGTCCCGTGTCAATCATTGTATAATAATAATTTCTCATCTCAAAAATTCAGACTAAATTCTTCAAGTCTGTTGTAAATCATTCTTCCTAAGGTCTTTCATCTTGAATTAAACTGGTAATTGTATTTAGTACATAAACATAGTTGTCAAATATTGTATCAAGTGAGTACAATCTAAAGTTGATGAGCACAAAACCTTTTATGAATTTTGGGTACACTAGTGATCGTAGAGTCCAGGGTGTAATATGCATAAAAACTAAGAGTTACTCCCCTTGCATTATTGTATCAGAATAAAGTATCAAATAACTTGGATTTTGTATCAAATTACTGTTATTCAATTGTTTTATATAAAAATAATGAATGTAGTTTTTTAATAAAATTGTGTATTTTCCCCAAGGGATTTCTTCATGTACGTCCGGACTCAAAAAATTTCAGGGGCAATAACTTTTAGTCTTTTATGCTTATCATGCCCTGGAGCCAAGTATTACATGGGAACCAAATTTTGAAATCAGAACATTCTTCATTTATTCTATCAAAACTGCCTTGCATACTTAATTGTGGGAGATTGAATCATATTTTCTAATACTCTAACATTGATGAATGAAAAATAAAAGTGATCCCTGTAAAATTAGAAGCTATACAGAGTTTTGTGGTGAATACTGTATATTTTTGATTATAAGTCAACTTTGTATATAAGATAATTTCAGAATTGAGCATAAAATTTCATAAAAATCAACTGACTCAATACAAGCTGACTCAGTTATTTTGCCCTAAAGTTGTCATGAGAGAAATCCCTTTCTTATGAATACATTGTTTATGGAACTTGGTCAGCTGTCACCAAAACATGAATTTCTTTCATCTTCAACCTATCAACCATTGATTTGAGGTCTTAAAAGTGAAATTCTCATTGGTGATGCTGAATCTAACTAGAAAAATGATTTTAAAAGGATAAAATGCAATATGCACCATACGCTACCTATATAGTATTTAATACAAAAAATATTGGTAATTAATTGACTTAAAATAACATGCATTATTTCTTATTAATATGCATTGTGTTTATTGTGCTGTGTTCATATGTACAAAAGTATAGACCACTTTAGACTGACCTGAATGTAAGTCAAACTGCCGATTTTGGGACATTTTTTTAATTTAAAAAAATCCTTATCTTTCATTCCAGAATATATGGTAATTGATTAGTTTAAAATTAGGATTATCAATTGATTAGAGCAATTGTTATTCTTTATAAATGACTTTTTTGTTTTGGTTTTAGTTACTTCCCTTAATTTCCTATGATGAGATGCAAGGGAAATGTAATTCAGAAGAGCTTTTATGCCGAAGTTTGTGGTGATTAACGAAAAGTTAGGGTTAGGGGTAGGGTTATGGTTATTCATTGATCAAAGCAATTTTTGCTGGTAATAAATGATATCTTTGCTCTTTGTTGCTTCCTGATTCTTCTCATATTTTACTACTAATGAATAATATATCAGCTAAATAAAGAATTAAACCAGGATTCAGTGAGAACATGAAAATTATTTGATATCCAATGCATAGATTATATAAAATCTAGTTTCTGATTTATAAGCAATTTGCTTTTCTTAAAAAACTATTTTTTGTCCATTTTGATCGATGATTAAATGTTGATCTAAGCATCTTCACTCTACAACAAGATTTCGTCAAATAAACTCTTAACCAGATTGGATTTAGAGTGAAATATGAACCTATTGGTGCAGAGTGGCTTAATGATTAATGGCTTGGTGACTGGGGTCGGCTAGCCAAGTTCAAACCCCGGCTGAGACCATGTTCTCTTCACACTAATATCTTTGGGAAATGCGTGAATCCATTTCTTCTTCTCCCAGCTATGGGTAAATAGTAAGGCAGACTGGGCTTTCTAGTTATGGTTGACAACTAGTCTAGGAGACAGACAATTCTGATTCCAACACACCCATGATAAGATCATCTGTGGAGCCCCGAAGACCCTGCAGTGGGTTATGGGGTGACTTTTTTAAAAGAATCCACCTATTCTTATTTCATAGATTTGTGAGTGGTGATTTCAAAGTTCTTGTGTCTTATTTCAAATAAAATAGTGTTTGTTTTTTTTATACTGTTTTGAAAGATGCATTATATTTTTTTCTTGAATTTTCTGATAATCCCCTCTTTTTTGTTTTTTTCCCATTTCAGTATCACCCAGTATATAACTGATACACCCACTGATGACTGTATAGTATCTGAACCACAATCCACAACAGGTCAGCAGACGAATCATAAATATATCATGCGTACAAATTATTACTTTTCATTTTCCCTTCTTTTACTTTCATTTTATTATTTTTTAGATCTATTTTTATGAGTTCAAGCCATGCTGATGCGAAACAAATGAGATTTTGTGGGATATACACTTTGATCTAGATCACATAAAGGCAACCATAGGCTACGGATCAAATTTAGTCCTCAACAACGCTTTTTGGTGGGGCCCATCGACAATTGAGGCATTTATTTAAAATCTTATATAATTTTTCTCAGAAAATCAATTCTATAATTTATATCATAGAATTATTGTTGTTTTGGTTTGACCTATCAATAATAAAATAATTTTGATTCATATTTGAAATGGAGATTAGTTATGCTTTTCGTAATACGTTCAATATTTTTGAAGTGACTGTGTTGCCCCCCAAAAGATGAAAAATGACTTATGTTAACCAACTCTGATCTGTGATGATTTTTCTTCGTGATAAAGTTGAAAAAAAAAAATGTAACAAGGAAATCAATAGTTCTTAATATATCAATCGCTTATACAAATTATTTGATCATTTCTATTAATTATTGAATCTTTTTCTGAATGATTACTGTCATCAATTTTACTTAGGTAAGAAGAATGGCAATTTCAATTCTTTGTTCTGGTAAAAGAGTAAACTACACCAGAATCAAAAAGCTCAAAAAACTAGAAATATTAGTTTCTAGAGAATACTTTAATTCAGATTGATAAAAGTTTATTGATAAGTTGTAGGTACATCAAGTAGTAAGTCAGATTTTTATTTTGAAAAAACAAAAAACAAAAATCTATGCAAATACTATATTGTTTCATGACTTGGGTACCATCTACCAATGTTTGATATGGATATTCATGGGACTTAGATGAGTGGTAGTTCTTCAAATACCTTTTTAAACCATTCACCTTATAGTTCAGCATATATGATGAATAGTTTTTATGATATTTTATTAGATGACACTGTTGTTATTTAATTTCAGGTCAAGTGGAGACTCCTGTCATCCCAAGAACAGACAGTTTTACAGTGTCAACACCAACCAGTGTGGAACCGACCACAAGTAGCCTTTTTGGGTGGTTCTCAAGCAGTAGTTTTGTATCAAAAGTTGTTGAAAAAACTAAGGTAGGTCTCTGTTTTCCAACTTTTCCAAAATATGCAGTAACTCTCAGATCAGGGTCTATATTAGTCTGAAAAACTTAATTTGATTTGCTGACATAGAAGTGTTATACTGTTTAGAATTCAACTAAAGATATTTTATGATCATTCATTGAAAATTGAATTTTTTTGTAAAACAAGCTGCCTTAAGGATAAATGAAGATTAGCTGATCCAAGGATGTTGACAATTGAGATTATCCTTTATCTCTTGGCTCTATTTTCTCATTCTATTCCTTATCCCTTCCAATGTTAGTTGCCCATTCATGTTTTTATGTTAATATTATACAAACATGAATTAATTTTGTATGCAAAAATTCTGTTGAACTAGCCAACTTTTCCCTTGTATCAATTCTGAAAGTGTGATATTTGAATGCAGGTAAGAATAAGCAGAATGATATCATAGATGAAAATAATGGAAAATTTCTCAAGATTACAAATATCAGGGCAGAGAGCAATCCAAAGGTGCGACTTCCAGTTACTTCTCTTCCTGTTGCCTATCAAGATATTTTAGATCTAAATTTAGATCTATAATTTTAGATAAAAGATCTATAATCTGTAATTTTTTATTTATTTTCATTGGATTTCTTGAGAACCGCTGTTCAAAAAACCTCAAAACTTGACACTACCATGTCTTGTATGCTTATTAATGTATCAGGTGAATTTCAACTTAGTACATTGGCCAATCTAACTAATGACTTTTTGTCCTGCTTGGTGCTTAGAAGGTTGAAATTTTGTCTGGAGAATTTTTGTCCAATATCCTTTTTGTTTGCCTTCCCATCAAAACTTGTACGAAGGTAATATAGACAGTTTGATATCAGCACTTCCTAGTTATCCTTTTATTTATTCATTTATGATGATATGCAAATTGATATTGAAAAATATTATGATCATAAAGTATATATATTACTCGAGTTTTTAATGGTTCCATGTAATGTAAAGTAGGTTCTTTAACATAAATATTGCCTTACTTATATTCCTCTGCCAACAATGTTGGATGGGGTATATGAATTCATTCATGTCCGTCAGTCTGTTTGCATGATATCTCCAAAAGTTCCCTATGAATTTTAATGAAATATTGAGGAAGGCGTGGCCATTGGTTTCAGAAGAAGTGATTAATTTTTAGGGCAGATCCATGAATTCCTTTCACTGTTATCTCCCCTCCATTCCAGTTTTATGTCTACACACTATCTCTAAAAGTTTTCAATGAATTTCAATGAAAATTTCTGGTTATATTTTGCAGAGTTCTGTTGAAACAATGATCACAACGCTTGACCCTCAGATGAAGGAATATATGAGTAAGTCGAAATTGTTTTTCCTGGTAGAGAAACTGCTTGAAATAATGCTACATTATTAGTGTTCTGATTTGTAATGTATAGTTAATAATTCTTTCATATCTCTGTTGAAGATCCCAATCAAATACCTTCTATCATGGATGAATTTCTATGGATCTCAGTCATTCTGTTGAACACAGTCAGCCAACAGCAGTTTTGCCATGCAGCCAATTTGTAGACAAACTTTTTGACGAATTGATGTTTTGCTGGTTGTCGTTTCATCAAATACTTTTTTTGTACCGTTTACAGGTTAAGAATGGAGAAAAAAATGTTGAAATTTCTAAAAAATTATCTTATTTATATCCCAAATAATAGCATTGGAAGAACAAGACAATAAAATATATTCTAAAATTAATTTTTTAAGAATAGTGTGTCAATGTCTGCTTTATTATCTCCCTGATCAACTGTAAAAACTCATTTTGTTATGTATATATTTTTATCATTCAGTTTGTCCAATATTGTTATTAAAGATGGAAAATATAAGCATTTTACAGAATTTTTTTCTCTTCATTTTTAATCTCTTAATTGTAAGGAAAAAGAATTCAATGAAAGAGCAGTCGGCAAAAAGCCAAGTCAACAAAACATCTTATTTGTCTAAAAAGTTTTCTGCAATGGCAAAATTGTTGTTGGCTTCCAACGGAAGGACCAGACAGTGAATAAACATTTTGTTTTATCGTTTATTTTCACTGTATTGCCCGCTGGTGTCGTCGTCGGCTGTTTGATTTCTATTTGGTGTGATCCTGGCTTTCTGAGTCTCTTTTATTGTATTTCTGATCACAGAAAATAATGGATTATTTTTTTTTTGGTTACCTGAACCGTCAGTCACATCTTGAAATTTGAGTATAACTCTGATTTTTCTTCTTCAAAGAGAGTGGAGGCGAGATTGACATTATTGTAGCATCCACAAAAGAGGTAAAAATCGGACCTGTAAGAGAAGCAATGCAACAATCATTTGGGTGTGCTACGGTCACTGGACGAGTAAGTGGACTTTTTTCATTATATTTTTGATAATAGATTTATAAATTGGAGCTAACAAATACCTTTATCTTTACCTGGATAAGATTCTTTCATTTTCCAGTATCTTATAAATCTTATCAGGTTAGATTATTTTTTGATAATTTTTGTAAAATTCAAGTGGAATTGAGATAAAACTTAATTACAAACTAATAAAACAATTGTGCTTTATGAATACCTTATCAGAATTATGTATCATTTGAAAATTAAAAAGAATTAAAGCCAATTTGTGACTAATCACTTATAAGTCGTCTTTAGTGGCCTTTAAGCTTGATGTCAAGTCATTTTCTATTTATTGAATTTTTGTCATAATTATTTGCTTATTCCTCTTCTTTTCTAAAGAGGTGTAATTGGCAGTTAATAGACCTAGAGTTATATCCAGAGGACAGACATTCATGCTTAATTAAATCAATGCTTAGGAACGGGTGGCTCAATTTGACTGGAAATTGCTGTATTGTCAGAGAAAAATTGGATCCTCGTAGAGATATTACCCTTAGATGGAGAATTTGTCCTTTTAAGATATTGCCCTTTGTCCTTTATTAAGGGGAGCGAATCAAATGCAGCTGCCCAGCC
Source organism: Thysanoteuthis rhombus (assembly GCA_963457665.1). Taxonomy (NCBI): domain Eukaryota; kingdom Metazoa; phylum Mollusca; class Cephalopoda; order Oegopsida; family Thysanoteuthidae; genus Thysanoteuthis; species Thysanoteuthis major. Next base: position 4,393,906 of record OY735233.1, read on the forward strand.
TGTTGGCTTCCCTGCAGCAATGAGAAGTGCCAGTGAAAGAATTGCTCGTCTACGAGAATGTGATGATATTAGTGAGAAACAAACAATTGCTGCCATTGAAGGTTTCATTGTTGAACTTCAACCAGATAGGTAAGTTTATCAACTTTGATATTCATCTCCATCAAATTATCTGAGTTTTTTGAACTCTTATCTTTGTTTGATCTTTTTTGCTTGTCATTTCATTCTCTCTCTTTTCTTTTTTTTTCTTTTCTTCATTTTCTTTTCTCTTTTCTTTTTTTTTTCTTCATTTTCTTCTCTCTTTTCTTTTTTTTTTCTTCATTTTCTTTTCTCTTTTCTTTTTTTTTTCTTCATTTTCTTTTGTAATTTACCCAGCAGTTGTTGCTAGATTAATTAATTCATCACCCCAGGACATATATATCTCAAGATTCCTATAACTGCTCGGATATATATATTCTGTAGATCTCTTTTAGAAGTCTACCGAGACATTTTGATTTATGAATTAAGCACCATAATAGGTTGGTTTTGTTGATATGTATGATATACGAATTATTTTTTAACAATTGTTTCTTTTACATTTCTATTTCAGTTGGTATGAAATGAGTTGTTTGGTTCTGCATGACCCTGTAAATCAGATAAGTGTGAATACATTTTCACAACCAACACCAATCCCTACTGCCTATGTGTTGACCGCTCAGGATCGTACTCCTTCCGATTACCCTCTTCGATGGTCTGGCCTTGCCGTGACCATTGGTCAAGTTATAGAGGAAGCCCAGCCGCATATTGGACGAGCTAATTGGCATCAAGCACTGACCGGTGTGAGTCGACTTGAAACCCTCAACATGGCAGCAAAGATGTTGGCTTATCTGTACAAACAGCAATTTCCCACGTCCTATATTTCGTGACCAGGCTCCCTCCAAAATTCAAGGAAATGATGAAGTGAAGTTGAAAGAGACAGTGTTTTAATCTTAACATATTGTGAAAAGGTCTTGAAAAAAATTATTTTTGACACGATTCATTGGCTTTTCAATCTTGTTAAATGAAAAAAATCTAATGAATATATACGTTTCCAAATCAAAATTGATGAAAATCCAAGTTTAACGTTGGTTCCACTTTCAGGGTACACATTGTTTCCCATTTAGGACCTTGCCAATTCAGACGGATAGATTAAGGCAAAATGACGCCAGATATTGAAGGAAAGTTTCATAGAAAATTTTTTAAAAATCCATGCATTAGATTTTGAGTTATGGACGATTCAATTCTCTGCTGGTAGTAATGATTCAAAGCATCTTTAAGCTTCTTCTTGAGTTATTGATAGAACAATTTGGCTTTTTTATCTTCAGAATAATGTTCTCTTTTTGTCTGGTCTGTTGTTCTTCCTTCGAATTCCATCAGATGCTGAACCAATTTCTGGATTGAATATGTCTTTTGGGGTCAGCAAAAAAATGGGTACTTAGGAGGTGGAACCACTGTTAAAAAATATATGAATGAATATAAAAGAAACCATATAAAAAGTTTCATCAACTCCATGACAACAAAAGAAAATCTCAAGTTGTAAGGTTGTTATGAAATAATTTTTGCGATTAATTTTGATTTGAACTCCTGAAAAGAGACTGTTGCAATATGTTAACATTTTAACATTATTGATTTTTTTTTTTTTTTTTTTTTTTCTCTCCAACATTTTTTTTTCCGTGGGGTGGGTTGAAAATTTAGCAACTTTTGAATTTTTATTTGGTGTTTGTGGAAATACAACTACGCACAGCTGTGATAGGTTGTTGGTGGGCACCAGCTTTCGATGCCCGACGTCTGTCTTACAAACCACATATTTTTTACTATTGCCACTGTTGGTGTTACTAATTATTTGAAACTTGATCAATGATAATTCTTTATATTTATTCTAAACTAAGAAAAAAAATTTAAAAACTGAAAAAATTCTCACAGATGTTTTGTAATCTATCCAGCCTTCATGTGAAACTTCAAGAAAAATGATGCATAATAGAGGGCGGGGTGGGGGTGGGGGGGTCTTTTGTGTTTGGTCTGGAATATTTAACCTTTTATGATTATTGCGACCCTAACATCAAATGGGCTTCCTTTATCAATTATTTGATTGATGGAAATGAAGCAATATTTCTTTTTTTACGTATATGTCTATAAATATTCAAACATAAATTGTTAAAAATGACAGACAAACTCTATTTATTGCTTTTTTTGTCAATTTTTCGAGTATGCATACAAACCTCTTATTAACATCGTCAGATTTTTTTTTCTGGAGTTCCTAACTTAGTAAATCTAGATCTTTGGAACATTTTTTTTTAAATCTCAATGATTTTGATAAAAGGTTTGTATGCGAACTACAAAAAATTAACAAAAAAATTGAAGTTTATTATTTTTAACAATGTGTGTTTAAAGGAAGGGTTGCTGCTTCATTATACTCTTTTTATATATAAATATATATGTGTGTATATATATATATATATATATATATATATATATATATATACACACACACACACACTGTGGATTCTACTTAAATGGAACACTTCAGAACCACATTTTGGTACCTGTGAGTAGTTGTTCCATTTAAACACATTAGCATAAAAAGGACAAAATATTACATACATTTGATTATGTTCTTGCTGAATTGGTCCTACTAAGAGACTATTCCTTGTAACAGATGTTCCATTTAATCAGAATCCTATATATACATATATATATATATATATATATATATATATATATATATATATATATATATATGAGAGAAAGGTGTTACTTAAAAGTTCAAGGATCTTAGATGCTAAATGGCTTCCTCAAAGAAAGAAAAAATTGATAGGAATTGGAATTCTTTGAGAGATGTGTTATATGAAAATCTGGATAACTTGACGGATCAACAAATTAATCAAT
>OY735233.1:4401806-4479306 GCA_963457665.1 Thysanoteuthis rhombus
TGGCTTCTTGGGTTACGTTCGGATTTAACCGACTTTCGGCTCTAATAGGATCCATTTCCTCCCTTAATCATCTGTTAAATCGAGCGTTTTCTGTACCTAAAAATTATATATAAGATTGTACACATGTATGTGTGTGTGTATACCTAATATATGCAAGTGTATATATCTTCTTTTATGTGTGTGTATATCTGCATAGATCTGATTTTTTTAGATTTAATTTTATTTTTTTTTTTTTTTTTTGCTTTATAATTTCACAATAAGACTTCTGTAAGTTAACTCCATCCTGAAAAAACTATCTTTTTAATAAATCTTCTGCTTCTTCCCTAAAATGTATAAGAACATTTGTAAACACTAGAAAAGGATCAAATGTAGAATTCGAACCCCAAAATTGATTCAAGTGAAAAGGGGCAAACTTCGGACCCCTTCAATTACATAAAAGAGAATTGCGGAAAAAAAGTATCAGAAAATTTAGAGAACTTTATAATCAAAATTTGATTTTATTACTGTGTAATCTGAAAATTTTCACTTTTGGCTTGAATCAATTTGATCTATAGGAAGTAACAAACTGAAATTCACAGTACCTTGCACATGATTCTCCTTGGCCGTTTAGGGTGATGTTATATCAGTCCTACCAGCCCCAAAGTAAGACCATAGCTCCGTTAAAGATATTTTGAAAAAATCGAGAATTGTTTTTTTCATTTTTCCAATATTTTGGTTATTTGGTTTTGGTTATAGAAGAAAAATACCTTTGTATAATTTGAAAGATAACGAGTCTGAAATTCAGACCATTGATGATCTAGTATTTTTCTTGTGTGAAGATCTAGCAAGGACAGTGTTGCCAACTTTATTTTCAAGTTTACATCTAAAATTGAGTCAAAAAACATCTTGAAACTCTAGAAACATCTAGATTCTTAAGATATATATATACCTAAAATTTGGAAATATATTACATATTAATAAATCAAATGTGACTTGGATCTTCAGCATTTATTTTATCAAAGTATCACTTGATTTAATATTTTATTACTGAAAATTAAATGAAAATATTACTTATTTTATCAAAAATCATCTAAAATTAAATTTGACATCTGTACACAGCCAAAAACATCTCGATTTAGATGAAAATCATCTGAATTGGCAACACTGAGCAAGGGATGTAACTCAGCAATATCTAAATTGGCAACTTTGAGCAAGGGATATAACTAATATTTCGCTATGTCAGTCAGTGATCGCAAGCTATGCTAGCTCATCTAATAATCTTGAATGGTTTCATTTCATTTTTTCCAATACTTATTTGAGTAGTTTTGATTAAAGAAGCAAGATGCCCGTGTTTGATTTGAAAGATAAGCTTTAACAGAAGTTTAGAATTTCATCGAATAATTATTCAAATGATATTTAAATCCAACTACAAAAAAACCTTGCACAATGTGTTCGTATGAGGGCTTAAGATATTGCAAATTCAATGTAGAATCCAGACCCCAAAATTGATTCAAGTCGATGGCACAAGTTTTCAGATTACACCATAATCAAAATTTGATTTAGTTTGATCAAAACAGGAATGAAATGAATAATTCAGGCTTCTTTCCTCTGACTACTCAGAAGAACCCTGGGGTCTGGATCCTGAATTTAATCTTTTTTGCAATCTTCAATTGAATAAAATTTTGAATATGGTGTAAAATGAAAATTTGTGCTTTTTGACTGAAAATCAATTTTGGGGTCTGGATTTTATATTTGATCCAATATTTCAAACTACTGCTGAATCTTTCTTGTCTTAGCAATCCGATAAAAACCCCGTAGCCAGAAATCAGAGAAAAGTACAAAAACAAGACTCATCCATAAACAATTATGATGCAAAATGTTATTTTGTTAAAATCTGAACCTTTTCAACCTTTATTAATTTTCGACCAGTATTTCTTACATCCTAATTTTAGTTGCTTTTTTTATCAAAATTACTCAGACCATCAGTCTATGGCAGAGAGTAAATAGTGCAAATTAGAAATAAAGAATAAACTCTAGGCATGATTCAAGCTTGCATTCCTTTTACATATATATATATATATAACTACTGCGCTGTTAGCTCAAATGGTAAAGAAGTTGCTATATATTGTCAGGCTTCTCAAAATGAAAGGGATACAAGTTCAAGTCTTGCCTAGGACTTCTTTTTTTATTTGCACCGTTTATTCACTTTTGTAGACTAAGGGTTTAAGTAGTTGTGATAAGATACGAAAAAATTCAGATGAAAGAGGGAAGAAGCACAAATACTTTGTTCAGTAAAACCAGTTAGCCAACTAGACATCGATATAAATAGCATCTGAGGACCTTTTCTGAAGAAATAAGCATGTAATCTAATGGAAGAAAAGCAACTCAGAATTTGGTACCAAAACACAACACTGATATATATATATATACACTCACACAACACACACCACTGATGATGGGAAGAATCCCAAAACATGTATGGACTATTGACATATAAGGATTAATAAACCTTACCACCAAAAACTTCACTTCCGAGTCTGTCTCACTCTCTAAAGTACACATTATATATATATATATATATAAACACAGATCTGACGTGTCTAGTCCAATACAAGCATGCATGTTAGGAAGTGATTACACACTCTACAATGGAGGACACCCTACAAAGGCTTCAAGGCTGAAAGATAATGAATAAATAAACATTGAGATCAGGAAAATAATCCAACCATATCATACATCATGAAAGAAATACCAATCAAAAATCAATAATTGTTGATAATTCTTAATTTTAATTTTTTTTTTAGATCAAGATATTACTACTGAACCTTTTTTAGTTTTCAAAAATGAGAGCATGAATCCGTAATTTCTGCTGTTGGAAATTTTCTGACAGAAATGCTGTTGACTTTCTTATCAGTCCAAATGATTCACTCCATTCATTGATAATTGTTTTCTCTTTTTTTGTTCTGGCAATCTTTCAAGTGACCTGTAATCTCTGATGACAATTATATTAAAATATATTGACTAAATAAAATTTATGGCTCCTTTTTTTTTTTTACCTGATTTCATACATTGAATGCACTTCCAAAATATTCAACAGTAATAATGATTTTCAGAATCTAACAAGATTGGGCTTTGGTAAATCGAACCACTGCATACATACATGAAGCCTAAGGTATACATTGATGAATTGGCAAGCATATGTAAACCATGGAAGTTCCAACTCCTCAAGCTCTTCTGTTGCTTGAACACCTGTTCACATGACATGCTCACAAATGTTTCTGGAGAAGAATACATATGAAATGATTCGGAAGCCATTTTGTTCAATTTCATCAGAAATTTTAAATTGATGCTTTGCTTGATTGATTTTTTTGGGGGGTTTTTTTGGTTTTTTTCAACTGACTGTTTTTATAACAATTCAAATGAGCATTCAATATTTAGCTCTTACTTCAACTGATGTGAAACAGTGAACTGAAGACGCCACCAGATTGAAACTTGAGGGTAGTTCATGCTTTCCCATTGATCTCAGTATACCACGTGATTTATGCACGTACACTGTCATCCAGTGTCCCCTATTTAGCACATTTTTTGCATTAAATTTAGCATATCTCTTGTTTTGGTAGTATGAAAATTCAACATTTAGTGCTATATTCAGCCGATTTTAGTCAATTTAAAGTGATTTTCTAGCCATCTAGCAAATTCAGCCAGTTTTAGCTATAAGAACTTTTCTTTTATCCTTTTTTGAGGTTGATTTAGTGTGAAAAAATTTTTCAGTTAGCAACACTGTTGCCTTTATTAGCCACAAATTGTGCGTGAATTATATATATATTAAAAAGTACTTTATTCAAAAATGATTAATTTTGATAAGTTTTGAATTCGATTAAGATAAAAAGTACTCAATATATTAATAATATAATATAGAACAATATACTGAAAATTTGAGAGAAAAATCACTCAACACGTGTTTTTTGTTTCAATCATTTATCAAGAATGGTGGATTATTTTTAGTTTTAATCTAATCAGTTTTCAAGTTACCTTAAGAACACAGTATTTAAAATTATCAAAGTTGCTGGATTTTGTCTATGAAATAGATAAACTTTCATGAGATAAAAGTTCAACATTTTCTTGAACACTTTTTCAAAATCATTCCCAAAACAATAATCATATGAGTCATCTTTAAAAAAATTTTTTTTTTAAGTGTAAAATTCACCTGAAAAGTTTTTGAAACAAAATAGGTACTGAGTAATCTAATGACTATCATTTATAGATTAGGGATAATACCTCTTAATCTAGTTTACTTTTACTGTCAAAAATAATGGCATATATGAATTCATATTGCATTTGATACACTTGTATGATAGAGAAATAAGCTTGGAGAATAGCGTTCTGTTGACTACGAATGGATTTCATTAGTTGTGTTTTTATATTCAATACTTTTTATACTTCTATTATTCGTTAATATCAACATTTTTACTGTCATCAGAGCATGAAATTCTATTTTCACTACATCATACTTAATGATAATATAGTTGAGTTGCATTTCTTAGCATGATTGAGAATAAATAAATAAATACACATGATAGTATATCACTCTAACTCTGAAATATAGTTTAGAATCTGACATGTCTACAAAAAGCAATTCATAACTTGTCACACATTCTTCAACTCCATAAACATAATAAAAGGTGACCATCAATTGCTTCTCCAAAGTATGAGGTCAAGTAAAAAAAAAAAATCGCCTCATTATTTTATTGTAAATCAGAGAACTACAAGATGTGGCTATTTTATAATGGGAGTGAGTTTGAGTCAAACATACATGAACAGGGTGATATATATTAACCAATGGACAAGTATTAACAAGCAATGAATGTACTAAATGATTTGCATCTTCATTTCCTTTAAAAAATCAAGCAACATATCAGTCTCTTTTGCCACTGTAATACACGTGCATCAGGCATGCATTTCTCCCATAAACTTCTGTTAGCATATGGAAAGATTTGGTAGCCGTTTTGTTGATATCCCTAGGAATTTCAAATTGATGCATTGCTCGATTTTCAGATGTGATCAGTTCCCGAACACGTCAAAAACAGTTGTCTATTTCAATCAATACGTAAAAGCGAGCCAGAGACACACGCATATCGTTCATTTCACTCGTTGTTTATGCTTCCCTTTTGATCAATACGTATTATGTGGTTCATGCCTGCACACTACAATTTGACATAAACCAAGCCTTGCTATTTGATTGCCTCTCCTTGTGTGTCATAAAAATGTATATTGATAAGATTTTTGTGGATTTTTCCATAAAAACTTGGAAGAAAATTTATTTGTGGCTTTTTTTAAAATTATTATTTAAAATAACATCCTGGCTGATGATATCTGCCCGCCCTTGTTTTGATTCTTTCTGCCTGAGCAGACATGTTTAGATCATATTACTTTAGATATTTGATTCTGTAAGGATATCAGTCATTGAAGAAAATATTCTACCTTGGGTTTGAATTACTAACCTATTCTATCCTTATTGAAAAATAAAATGAATTTCATTAAAATGTTTTCAGACTTTTCATTTCATCTGTTTCTTCTTTAAACGAAGAACCAAAAAGTATAATCCGCCATCTATGGTGAAATTGTGATAGATAGGTACAATCACTATATTCTTCAAAGCTCGCTCTGTCTAGGGAGCAAGTCAGATAGATTGGGTGGTGTTTGCAAAGTTCTCAAAATTGCCATTATTTAAAAGGTTATCATCAACCACCCAGGTTGGCAATTGTTACAGTACAGTATTGTGTGGTTTGCAGCAACCAAAAAGTTTACCTCTAAATCAAGTAAACAAAACAGTTTCAAAACAGATTCAGGAAATACAGGTGAGGTGAAGTGTTGTTCATTTGAAGATAATGTACATTCAGATAAACTTACCCACATTTGTTTTCAACATACACCTTTGCATGCACCCATTTCAATTCCTGAACATTTGCATAAATGAACATAGTTATATATAGACAGACACATAACTTTTTATTTACATAAGTATGCACAATTAATTTTGAACATATACACCTTGTTCAACGTTGTATGTCAACAACTTAGTGGAACAAACAGAGAAAGAAAAACTAATATTGGTGCAATTGTAAACCTTCAACCTTTCTATATCTCTTGACTAGCAGCAGCAAGTGAACGAACTTGCTTCACTTCTACCTAAACTAATGCTTTTACATGGCTACTGCAAGTAGCCGTAGCTCATCTGATAAACACGGCCAGATTAATTGTTACAAGCATTAGATCCATCACTAATTACCAATTACTTTAAATTGATGGAATCAATAACATAATGTAGATGAAATGTCCTTTACAGGTTACATTTAATCACGGTTAGAGTTTCAAAATGCTTCCAATTTTCTGATGAAACTGTTTAGATTTTCTGATGAAAGTGTTTAGATTTTGACACAGACGCTTTCAGCTTTATGAGAAAAATCAATTTTTGTGTGGAAAAATAGTCCGTTGCAAAAATTGTCCTAAATCAGATGGCACTATTTCTATAGTCCCTAGTTATTAAAACAACAACTTCTGCTCCTCTGGAGTGGTTTCTGGCCTCACAGCCACTGTGATGGTTTGACCATTAATCATTAATGCCTTACTTTTTTTTACCATAATTGCCACGCCATTTTCCCTCCTGACGTTGAGAATTCTTACTTTTACATCCTATACTGAGCACTTCCGGCGGAATTGTTCTTGAATGCAAGCTTCCGTCGCATCTATTTGCGGATGGTATATTGAGCTCTGACGGCTCCTCCATTTCCGTCCTGTCTCTACTATATTGTCGTTTTCGATAGTATCTTGGTATTGAGACGGCCATACATGCCAAAACATATTCAATTCAGTATACCTTCTTCTCTTCACTTCAAAAATGTACCTGTAGTCCTTTGCAACGTTGCCATGCATTTCTCTTCTTTTTTCATTCCAATTTGGCAGAGCTAGTTAACGATCGTTCATCATTCTCTTCCCTCTTACCATTAGTTTCTTCATCAATATTTTCTTTCAATGTAACTGTACATACCCATATGTATTGTATTTTATCTATTATTGAATGTCCATTCAATGTGTCTGTAAGTTATTTGCATTTACCTTAATTCCTATTTGATTGAACTTTCTTTCTTCTTATGATTTCATTTCCAACACAGGGGTTTGCCACAAATCCAGGATGACTGATCAATAGACCCACGTCTCACTATCTTCTGAAATCCAAGATGGCCAAAATAATCTTTTCATTTAACATGACGTCAGAGATTTGGACTCCTTACTAAACGCATGGGACTAGAATAATACCTGGAAACTTCAACACCAGCGCCTTAATGCAATATAGGACTTTAATAGAGCCGAGCCATAGCGAAGCTATTTATGACTGTAGGTTATGTTTTCTCACAATAATGACCTAAAGAAATTGTGACTGTTACGAAAAATGACGAGATTCTCGGTCAATGGGAATCTCTGGAGCTCTACACAGAGTGGAAATATTCGTGCTAGCATCAAACTCCTTCTTAAATCTCACAAAACTCAACGTCAAATATTTTAGTAGAATTTAATTTAACTAGACTCTGCACTAGTTGGATATGGGAGCCTGTGATTAAAACCCAATCAGAATGAAGCTTGGCCTTCATTGCACGAAATCAGATCAGAGTTGCCAATTTTCCAGCTAAATCCAAGCTGATTTTTCCAATTAAACTGATGAAATTCCACGATGGCAATTTTTTTAAAAATATACATTTAATAAGGGGATTATATGATTTTTTTGTAAGCCATTAATATCATTTTTAGTCCACTATTTATTTCATTACTTTTTAGTTATTTTTTTTTAATCACAACTTAACTCAGGCTGTAAAAAAATTATCCATGTATAAAAAAAAAACGCAATATATATTTAATTATGTGTCTTCTGTCTCGCTAACGGACGCAGCTCTTCTATATAAGTTGGGGGTTTTACGTCATCACAGGATGACGTTAAAAATATAATTTTATGTTCTGGTGACTTGGTAGAAAGGATTTTATGTTATGTTAAACTGGATAGATAGATTTTAAAAACATTTATTCAATAGTGAATTGAATGTTATTTGTCAACTTGGTGGGTAGGATAAAGCATATTTTATCTGAAAAAATGACATGTATTCATATATATGTATATTTGTGTGCATATAGCACTTTCCAATATTTATACAAAAATAAACGTCACGATAAGCAATTCACCAGTATCTAATTTTTGTATATTTATCTAATTTCACTTTTGATTTAATATTCAGGAAGTATTGAACATAAACAATAAAACGCTGCTTAGTATAATGATTTTTTTTCTGTCTTATAACTACAAAGCAACAGCAAAATATTTGAATACTGCTCTCATCTTTTGACGACATATGATAAAATAATTCCCGTTTATTTTTCAAATAACCATTTTTAGTTTCTCTTATTTTGAGAAAAAAAAACAATTATCGGAAAAGATGGCGCATAGACTCGTCCAAGGAAAATTAATACTAAAGACGAAATCTATAGATAATCCCATGATTTAATACTTACGGTGATTTTTTTTCTTTTCCATGTATTATTAACACCTTTCCAATCTAATTTGTTCATGGTTCAGTGAATAGTGATTTGTAAAATAAATAATAACTTCAGTCCAATTTCGTTATCAGCTGCGCCATTTTCGTAGGCGTTTCTTTCACTCTTAGACACGATTACCCATGGAGATGGAACCTAACAAAAATATTGGCTCTCAAACTAAGAGCCATGCAACGTGGTCAAGAAAGGATCATGCTAAACATAACATAGGGAGTTCATAACTCGGTACATTACATTTAAGAAAAACAGAAGTCAGAGATATCATAGAATCCTTAAAAAAATTCAAATGGCAGTGAGCAGGTCATATTGTAGAAATGTCAGACGACCGATGGACATTACGACTCACAACATGAATTCCCAGAAATCATAAACGAAATTGTAACCGGCAAAAGTAAGATAGTGTGGTGATTTAGACACAGTTTAGAAAATATTGGCTCCGCGTCGCTCATAATCGAAAAGTCTGGCGAATCTTGGGGAAGGCCTATGTCTAGGGGCGGGCTTTGAAAGGAGGAGAAGGAGGATGATGATGATGATGAAATATTTGGAAGACTCTTTCTCCTGCCTCCAAGACTCACAAAGTTATTTTCGTTTTGAGAAGAAAACCATCGCAACCAAACAAAAACAAAAACCATCTTCATCAGGATTTATTTTTATTACCGTGATACTTGAAAAAAATCCTAATAGTATAAACACCCCTAAGAGAAAACGGTTAAGATAGAAAGAGAGAGAGAGAGAGAGAGAGAGAAAGAGAAGGGGGGGATTAGTTGTTTATCAAGACTGTTAACTACAAAATACCCGATTTCTTTTATTCAAAACATAAAATTCTGGAAAATATTTCTTCTTTTCAGTAATAGAACCTGTATAAGAATGTTTATTCAAATCGCTTTGTAGCGCCCCCTATACTTTTAGTTAGAAATTAAATACGAAACCCTCCTTTTAGCTAGATATCGAAAACCACCCTTCCCACAACGACCCCTATAGAAACCCTGGACGCACATGGTCCAATGCTCACGAGCGCTAGCACCCCTAACTGGTTACGCTTTTAGCCCCGATACTTGTTGCCGGCTAGTCTTTCTCTCTCTTTCCTCCTTCCTAAGACCTCCCGGCCGATCCAACCGTAACCATTTTTCCGCTGTGACCTATCTCTGTATCAATTTTGCCCATTTCACTTCACCGATGTCGAGGCATCACACATACGCGCAGCTCCGCAGCTATGCCAACATGTCTTCACCACCTGCTCCAAATTCGTATACACCTCTCACTCTCATGAATGACATGGCAATGTTTTTTACTATCCGATAGTCACGATAATCTTTCTTATATTTCATTACTTCGGGAAACACGCATGGATAAAACACCGTGGTCTCTGTCTTTCATGGTCTGTCTGTCAGGAGTCTATCAGCGTCAGAAAATAGCCCCCAAGTTCATACACAACTTGGCAGTCCAGCTCGCACACAGAACCACGTATATCTTGGTAGGCTCCAAGCCATACGGATTCATAAGCAGTCCAGACAACTCCGCTTCGACTCCGACGCCAGTACTATCAGCGACAAGAAAGCTCCCACCTTTCACAATCTCTTGTCATCTCTTTATGCAATTGATCAGATTTATGTTAACATTATATGTACTTCATTTTCATTTGTCATTTTTCATTATTGTCCTTGTATTAAATGTACGTCTTATTTATCCATCCAGATATTTGTATGCGTTCCTCTTTACTTTATTACAGCTCCGCGTCTAAGTTCATATTTGGCGCGCATTCTCTTCGTACATCTCCCTTTCTCTTTCCACACTTCAAGTGACGCCCCACCAACATCAAACCAAGAGGAAACAAAGTCCCTCTGCCACCAACATTCATCATGCTATTCATTTCCCAAAAAGGAGTTATCAACAAAAGCTTCTTCAGTTCCGAAGTCCAATATTTTTTGCATGTTTATATATGGTTATTTAGTTATAAAATGTAAACAAACAATCGGATCGACCGTAACTCACCATTTTACAATTTTGGGCGGGGTGTCAACATTACGGCCATCTTTCAGCAAAATTGGTCAAGATTTGAGAATTTTTCCAATTGTAAACAAGAGCAACGTTTTGGCTTATGAAATATAAACAAACAACCGGATTGGCAATAAAGACAAGGTAGGATCTTTACACAAATTTTCATCGAAATATATTCAGGAAGAATGAAGTTATCCAATTGAGAGAAAGAACACGAAGACGGACACCCATAGCGAATGGCAGTACTTTTTGGTGTGTATGGGGGGGGTGCTTATCACAGTGGTTCTCAACCAGGGGGAATTCCCCACTAGGAGTGGTGGTCAAAATAAGAGGGGGGATATTATTCCATTTCAAAGTGTATGTTAATGAGTCTTGGGTGTTTGTTCAAATTGTGACAATCTTAACTAACTTATTTTTCATAATGGAATCGGCCGAACGGAATACATAGATCGTAGTCGAGTAGGACATGAGAGGGGTATAGTTGTAAATGGGATACAGTCTTATATTCAAGAATTTTTAGATAACGCTCTCCATACTATGTTACAGGTATTGATATTTAGCACAGGAATGGGCGTGATGCTACTGAAAACTTTGATTGGGGAAGGGGGTAATTGGTTAAAAAAGATTTTTAATCCGCTGTCTTATCAGCTCTTGACCGAAGAGGTCGGCGTTTGTTCAGGTATGCGATTAATCAGCTTATGAGATTTCGAGTAATTGAAAACCGAGCGACTGAATCTTCGAAAAATAAACATTTGTCAATAACGACTGCCTCAAAGCGAGATCGAATATAGGTCTGGTGAGTCACTCAACAGAAAACGTCACGTGACCAACGACTTTTAGCAACATGCCATTACAAGTATCTTGTCGGAAACCGTCAACCAAAACTGTCATCAAAACTATTAACATAATTTTCTTCGGGTTTTTAAGCTGGTCTGTATGGCTATGCATGCGTGTATGCATCATCAGTCCCAGTGATTAAATATGATAATCATGAAACCAGGTTTGGAGGATTGAATCATACAATACAGTGCGAAATTAAACAGACTGAGAGAATATCTCGGATCGGCGAAATTGTCTAAATGGCGAACATTTTTTCGTAAAAAATATTTGATTTTACTTTGATAACATAAACTTCTAATCGTGAAAAATAGTTGTTTTATAACAAAGGTCTCTTCAAATAGATTTTTGCTGAAATTAAAACGACATATCTATTCATCCATTGTCGAAAAATAGTTAAAACGATGTATTTACTAATTTTTCTTAAATTAATTAGATTTTACACGGATTACATAACTTTTTGATTGCAAAAGTATGTTTGATATCATTGGTCTTATTAAATGAACTTTCGATCAAATTGAAACTACGTATCTATATATATTTTTTTATAAAAATAGTTAAAACTTTTTTTGAAAATTCGCTTATTCGGCGAAAGACATGTAAGGGTCTTTTATCATTTCATTTTATTTTATCTATTTACTTCACTTTCGTTGGACAGTGCATTTAACAGGGATAGGGGGGTCGGCAACTCTGTTCATACAATTATCATAGATATTTTATCTTGTGAAATTATTTCCGCTTTGGAATGGTTTCCCTTTCCCGTAATTATTATTATGAATTGGAGGTGAAGATCGGTTTTTCAAAATTTGGATTCAATTCCGACTGGGGAGATGTCGTCGACGGGCTTGACATTAAACGCTGACGGCCCTGAGGCAGCTCTAATTAAACAACTGACACGACGTTCTCAGAATCACACCAGATCGATACATATCATTTCCTCATTGAATTCTTAAGATTGTGAGCTCTTTTGCCTTGCACAGCTGTGTCCACTTCGACTGATATAACCAGATTCCTGCAACTGAGAGCTCAAAGTCTTAAATCTTCCTAAACAGTATTGATTATTTCAGGTTATATAAGAGGTTGATTGAAGAGAAAAATATGTGTCACAGTATTCAATAAAAATCATAAGTAGTCTCCTTACGCTGACTACGGTACCATCCGTTCCTACCCGGACTTCAGACCTCTGTCTCGGTTAGACTTCGTGTTTTGCAATATGTGAAATAGACTTAGAAGCGACAAGCACCCGAAGTGGCGTTACTCACCTCACAGCTGTACTTTATTTAATGAATTCTCCAACACCGGTTGGTTTCCCAGACGCATCCCTAATTCGCCTTGGTGAATTTTGGAAAAAAATGAATGAAGTACTCAGGGGCGTAACTGGAGATTTGATCCCCCGAGAGCTTGGCTCCTTGAGCCTCCCCCTCCAACATTTGGTGCCTTGGTTCCCAACTATAGACCTATGAGGGTCCCCCAAAAAATATTACTGTGGGTCCATGGGCAGGCCTTCCCAAAATCTGGGGTTTATATGAAAATTCATTTAAATAAACGGGGTCCTTGGTAATAAAAAAGATGCAAACCACTGATGTGGAGAGATTT
The DNA here is from genome assembly GCA_963457665.1 of Thysanoteuthis rhombus. Taxonomy (NCBI): domain Eukaryota; kingdom Metazoa; phylum Mollusca; class Cephalopoda; order Oegopsida; family Thysanoteuthidae; genus Thysanoteuthis; species Thysanoteuthis major. The sequence continues at coordinate 4,414,818 of OY735233.1, forward strand.
GATGGAAAAGAGTAATTTGCAATAAATAAATGTCATCATCATCATCATCATCATCATCATCATAAGTAGCAGCAGTAGCAGCAGCAACAGCAGCAGCTTCTTAGCAACCGTCGTTAGACATAAACGTCCCCAAAATTCGCCAGACTTCTCTACCATGGGCATCGCAGAGCTAGTACTTTCTGAATTTATCTAGCTCATCATGCCATCTTATTTCCTGTCAGCCAAAGTTTCGCATATGATCTCTGGGGATTCACGTTGTTAGTTGTGATGTCCAGTAGTTGTCTGACAATTTGGCAACATGTCCAGCCCATTACCATTTGAGTTTTTTCAGTTTCTACAATGTCTCGGACCCCTTTCCAACCCCATATGCTGATTCATTAGATTAAGGATCAGATCAATGCATGTCTGTGTTGAAGGCATGAGCAGAATGGGTTACATGAACAATGGATAACACACATATATGTAATACAGGATATTCTTCACAAAAAATTTCCACCTTGAATTGTAAATTAGCGATGGTAATGGTAATTCATTATTATTATAACAATATTATTGTTACAATAACTATCATAACTGAATTATTATTCATGTAATTCATGTAAATACAAATATATCCTTGTTATTGCACAATGTTAGTATAAACGCAGTTGGTGAAAGTAGACTTAAAATCAACGAGCATCCGAAGAGGCGTCACTCACCTCACCATCATATCGTATTTTCCTACACCGGTTTCCAAGACGCAACCCTAATTTGCCTTGGTACATTTTGGAAAAAATGTATTGAGTACTCAGGGGGTAGCTGGAGATTAGGGTGTGGGGGGGGCTTGACTCCTTGAGCCTCCCTCCACTTCAGAAAGATTTGGGGGCTCCTTCCATTGAGTTCCCGGGGGCGATTCAGAATCGTTCAACCCTCTGTATATAAGCATGTTAATATAAGTTTTTACTTATAGATATAACATTCATTTGTTATTTAATACGCAAAATAAATGAGTAATAACCTAATTAAATGTATGTGGATTACCAAAAAGATAGAAAAATTGGACAAATTTCGAACCGGAGATTTAATAAAAATAACCTCAATTATTTCATTGATAATAGCAAAATCAGAAATGATTAATTTTAATAATTCGACTAAAATACGATTTTGCTGACGTCATTGCAACGTAATACCGCTGTCGTCTGCTTCCATAATGGCGTTAATGCCTCCTCTCTTTTCTACTATCATTAATGATTATTCGATTATTTACGTCTTGTTAAAGTCTCCATGAGAAAATCCTCGTCAAGTTGAAAATATTTCACCAAGGGTAAGTTTTTATGTATAATTTTATTTAGCATTTTCTTCACTCTACAACAGCAGGGCTCCTAAAACCTAAGACCCTTTTTGATGAAACGGAATTTTTCGCGACTCTTCGCTCGTTGTTATAGTCGTAAAATAACAATCACTAAACAAATATAAAGATGTTTATTAGAAGAAAAAAAGTAATCATTTTAAAAAGTTTAATTACTAAAGCGTAGTAAAAACTAAATCTATATTTTTTTTTCAAATTAGTGAGTAGCGCCCAGCCATTTTACAATAATAAGCACCTGGATAAGTATATTTTATTGATATGTCCTTTAAAAGAATTCCTGCGACTCTCATTAATTTTACGAGATCTCTGGAGGTGCCCGACCCTCACTTTGAGAAGTACTGCTTTGCAAAATAACCGGCGTTTGCATTCATTTTCTTGTGCTTTCACTAGAGTTGGAACGTTTTCAAATCAAAGTTGCCTCTGCTAGTTAAGAAATTCTTTTATTTCATTCGAAGAAATTTTCGGACACTTGAACAATTCTTCAAATTACTTTTGATGTTCACACATCCGAAGAAAGCCGTAGAATGGATCAACTGGGCCGTTGTGGAAAAAAAAACAACAAAAAAAAAACACGAACAATTGTTCGAAAAAACTCTTTGAATGTGAATGACTCTTTTCAGAATGATAAGAAATAAATTTCCCTTTCAGACATCCACATTTTTTTCAACTGTGACGAAGATGGACAGTTCTTCCTTCAGACCAAATTTGAATAGGTTGATTAGAGTAGAAAGATTGAGAGAGTGGGTGGAGAAAGCAGACTTTCTTACGTCACACTACATCATATAATTATTTATAAAATCGATTCTCGAAATTGGAAAATTATGACGTAAGAAAGAAGGTTTGTAATTCAAGACAGACTCACAGAACTTTCGAAATCTTCGACAAATCTTGAAACGTAAATTTCAAAAATTGTATTCTTTGGTTTTTTCCTGTTCTTGTTGGAAAGAGAAAAATCCAAATTATTGACAAAAAGAAGAACGAATTCAAATAATTACAACGTAGAATTTAGCTCTAAGAATAAATGTTTACTTTTCAATCGATGAATCTCCCATTCCCACTCCATGAATTTAAAAAAAAATTAAAATTCTATAATTAAATATCTACTAAAATTGTTAATACTTAAAATGGTCTTAATTTAATTTGCAAGAGTTTCTTTCATCATAACTCAATAGAAATGTGGTAAAACACCGTCACACGCAGCTTTAAAAAAATGAAATGTGTCTTATTTCAACATTTGGGGCAGGTATAATTGGTCATCGTAAATCGATGTGATTGTTAATAACAGACGACATCTATGGGGGTTGAAATATTGAAAGATAAGAAAAATTAAATGGGGTTGCCAGTTTCTTTCTAACGACCGGAAACTACTTGACTGGCAAAATTTTATTAGTCAAGACCACCCATAGAAAATATTGTCCAATTAAAAAGACTGTTTAGACTCACTTCACACTGATGCCTTTGCGAGAGATATGAATTCATCTCTTCACCCTCCGACAACTAATTGTAAAATAGTAGAGCAGACATGGCTATCTAACCTTGGGAAGGCAACTAATGTGAGAGAAGGAAAACTCCAATTCCGAACCTGGAAGTGAAGCCCTCATTAGTCAGTTGGATGCCAACTGTGACGTCCTTTCAGTTGCCCCTACAGCCAAGCTGATGCCAAATGTATCACGCTTCGCCTTTTTTTGAACTACATTAATGGAGCCAAGATGGTAATCCAGTCGACTAGGCATCCTACGATCTCCATACGCTTCGTTCAGACTTGCACCATAAAGAGTTCATCACTTCAGCGTTGTTCCAGTGTCTATCGAGATGGAAGGTAGTCTTCTTATTATTTTCAATACTGTGTCCTATCATTTGTGATAAGTGTGAATGGCTTTTGTTGTGAAGTCATTATTTTTCTAAATATACTCCATGACAATAACACGATAGGAACGCATGAGGAGCAAATCATAATGATGTTTGCCATGAAAGATAAAGGGAGTTAACCGCATAATTATGTATTTTTGTGTCTCAAGAACTTCTGCTCTTCCTCAGAACTAACTTTGTTTACCGCAGCAATCATTCTCTGAACCATGACATAGTGTTATGTTTGGTATGTTGTTAGTGCCTAAGTATTCTTAGCATTTTAACAATTCTGCGTCTCATTAGTAGTTATACGAGTTTGTGATAATTTGGTATGATTTATTGTTATCAAATGTTGTTATCATGTTTTCTCTCATCCTAATTTTTACCTTTTGTGATTTTTTCTATTCTGTTTCAACCCCTTCAGCATTGTCTCTGCTTATCTAATTTTCGTTTCCTTCTGTTTTGGTATATATATTCACCCATGTCCGTCTGTCACTCTGTCTGTCCGTCAGTTTGTATGTCCTCACACTATCTCCAAAAGCTCTCAATGAATTTCAATAACATTTTTATAAAAGGATCAGACACAGGCCAACGAAGAAATGATTTAATTTTGGGGGCAGATCCAGATTCCTTTTTAGTTCGATTGAGAGATATTTTTAAAAATTTTTCATTTATCTATATGTATTAACTATCATTGTCTGTTTTCCAATAAAATATTTCGAAAAGTTATTGATGAATTTCAATGATATCTCGAGTAATTATGGGCCATGGGATAAGGATAACTGATCAAAAATGGGGGTGGATCCAGGAATTTTAACAGTTACCCCTTTAATCGTATTTATACATCAACTGATTTTCATCGAATTTTTAGTGAAAATGGCATTGGCAAAGGTATTCTCTCTCTGAATGCTTTGTAATTTTGCTTTCAGTCGTATCTTCTAATTGGTAAGACGTAATGGTTTCAGAATTCACGATAAATCGATACCTAACAGATGGAATGAATTTACTCATTAGTTTTAATAAAATAAGACGTGCTTTTTTAAATCAATAATTGAGGAGAGTATGTTTGTCAATCCTCAGTAGACGGTCAAACGGTTTTTTGAAAAGCTGGACTTATAGTGCTTATAGCACTTGTCCCATTTCGGACCCCTTCATCGTTTAGTGTGGTTGTTACCAACTCCAGGGTCGCATACCCCTAGAGGTTCGCAGGCAGACCTCCCAAAAGCCTGGTGTCCGTGAATTAGTAAACCAGGTAGAGTTTTAAGAAGCCCAACTAGAGATTTGAGGTCCGAGCGGAGTGCTTCCAATGGGATTTGTGTTGAAATGCATTTAGAAAGCTTTTGGGAGCCCCCTCCATTGGGTGTCTGGGGGATTTAAAATCGCCCTTCTCCTTCCCTCTTCTATGCCCCTGCAATTTTTATATCATTAAATCAAATGTAAGTTGGGCTGGCTGGCTGGCTGGCTATGTATGTATCATGCTTACAGGCCGCAAAATGGAGCAAGAAGGCTGAAAATTCAAACATCCTTATGTCTAGAAAAATATTTGTTTTTTCGGGATGGGGGGGGGTAAATTCCCCCTAAATAGATTTCTAGTGGGGGTTCCATTTGTAATGTATACTTAGTATCCAGCAGCCCATTATCCAATTTTTTTTAAAAATTTTGATTGATCACTCCAACACAGCATAATGCCAAAAGACGTTGTCACATGATGGTTCTTATTGAGTGACTAACCAGACCTGTTTGTGATAAAATTTTCTAAGCTTTGCTTAGTCTGATACAATATCGTAATGTTGGGCAACTAATTAAGATCGAACTTCTTTTTGACAGAAGTTTAAATGCAAGATTGTCAAAAGCTACTTTTATAGCTCTTTAAAATATTGTTAGAAGAATGGAAACATGGCTCAATCTGTCGTCAGCAATCCAGTCAACTCTTAGTCAAATTGTGTCAAAGCAGTCAAATTAGCTAAATGAGAACCTATAAAATATTAAGATAAAATTTCATTCGAATTAATCAAATATTTGAATTACCGAAAGTTCAATAGTTTTTACTTGAAATTTATCATGGACCCGCTATATATATATATATATATATATATATATATATATATATATATATATATATATATATATATATATATATATATATATATATATATATACACACACACACACACACATATGTATATATATATATATATATATATATATATATATATAGAGAGAGAGAGAGAGAGAGAGAGAGAGAGAGAGAGAGAGAGAGAGAGAGAGATAGATAGATAGATAAATAGATAGAGAGATCGCACGTGTTACACTTAGATTTATCGACTTGATGTCCAGAATTGTTTCTTTAGTTATAAGAATGATCAATCAAGGCAGCAAACTGAGTAAGATTTTCAGGCAAATTAATAAAACCATAGCCATACACCCTGGTCCTTTCAAAACTTATCAGGTTGACCATATAATAAAATAATGACGAAAATCAAAGAATATCTTCACAAGAGTATTGAAAAATGGAAGAAATGAGAAGTATATATTGAGTTTTTAAAAAAAGTTGATAACGAATTTTCAACGATACCTGTTAGTATGTTTAGAGGAGTTGGGAAACTAAAGAAGGTGCTTTTGGTTCCTGTCAGTATAAAAGATTATTTAATTTACTAAAACCAGGGATGGGGAAAACATACATGCGTTCGTGTGTGTCTGTGGGTTATTTGCGAAAAAGACTAATGGTATCTTTAAAAGCCTTTCATTTGTTTCAAGACACCAGAGATGAGAAATGATGCCAGTTTCGAGATGTGGAATTTAGACGAAGAGACTGAATCAATACAAGATAATAAAATGAAACAAACGACTTTATTGATTATTGCCCCGTACACCGTATCAATTTGATTAATTGCAGTATTGAATATATGGACATGACGAAAATTGCCTTGAAGCTACAGTGAGGCTTCGTAATTTGACAAGCAGACACACCTACACAAGCACATACACAGGGATGCATACATATGTATATAGAACGTGGATTCTCGGCTAATTGTAACTATTCTTGTTTCAATTTAATTGGACCAGGTGTATCAATTATCATTCATAATATGGTCAGACTATTTTCCAAGTTTATATGTTCATTTATTCACAGCATTTTGATCGTCTACCCTCCGTTCAGTGTTTTTTGGTTCTTGAAGGGAAATTACTTCTTAGTACGCATGCTCATATTGGACAGGATTGGATTTTAAAAGAGCGGATGTGATGTATCTAATCCAACACACGCATGCGTTCTAGAAAGTGATTCCACATTCTAGAACAAAGAACGCGGATGCTGCGTTATTCACAACCGAACTATTTTGAATAAACAAACATATAACCGAGGAAAATTGTCCGACAATTTCATACGAAATGATTAATTATAACTATTCTGAAGAAATAAAAGCAATCATTAAGTTAGAAGAACTATGTATGTGTGTACATCTCCTTGGTTTAATGGTTTTGAGAAGAGACAAATGAAAAGACCACCTATACATAGAAAGATTTTTTTTTTCTTAAAGACACATATCTATATATCTACCTACCTTAGTATGTTCATAACTATGCCAGTCTGTTCATATCTATCTATTCCAGTATGTTTATCGCTCTCTCCCCACCCCTCTCTCTCTTATATATATATATATATATATATATATATATATATATATATATATATAGATAGATAGATAGATAGATAGATAGATAGATAGATAGATAGTGTGTGTGAGAGAGAGAGGGGGGAACAGAGATACATACAGATAGAAAGATAAATTGAATGATTCAAAGAGTTTTTCGGACTATTCAATACCTTCTGGCTTATGTTGAAAGCATAACGTTTCGGCCGATTCATTCTCCGGCCTCCTTCAGGTATAATATCCGAATGTGATAGTGGCAAATAGAATTTTCCAATGATATTCCGATGGCAGCTACGCCACAACGTAGGATTCAGGATATGGGCTGACTCCTTGATTTTTCACATTTTCCAACAGCGTTTCCTGTCTTTTACACGTACTTCTTCCAACAGAGGGAAGGGTTCGTCTTTTTTCTCTCCAGATTTGATCAGCAATTTCATATTTCTTTCTATTTCGCCTTTGATTACGGCTCTTTCACGTTCGTCAAGTCGAACCTTCAGAGGCCTGCCAGTTTCTTCAGGATAGATCTTTCCTCATTTAAACATCGACATGTCGACTGAATGTACGTCAGACAAGTGCAGAGTTCAACACGATGTGGCTTCCACTACCCAACAGGGACAAGGTATGTAAATCTGAGCTTAATAAGGAAAGAGGAAGAAATCGACATTACCTTAATCCTACGTTATATCCTTTACTACGATCATTGGAAAAAATTTGTTAACAACGATAACATTCGGATATCATAACTGAAGAAGGCCGTAGAATGAACCAGCCGAAAAATCTTGTTTACAACACAAGCAATAGGAAGGAGTTCAATCGTCTGAAAAACTCTTTGAATGTTAATGAACTTTCTCGAAATTGACTGATATTGATAAATTCAATTTTCTGATGACTTTGATACGTAGACATAGAGAGAGACAGATGGATAGACGACCAAACACACACACACAACGAGGAGAGCAAACTTCTCTTTGTACCTGTTGGTCATTCGGAACAGGACATCTGGATCAAGTGGGAAAATATCAAAGGAATGATTAATTTAAAGAAAATAGGTTTCCTAATCAATGCTGTATATGACGTCTTACCAATGGTAGACAATCTCAAGCTGTTCAAATAACTGTTCCTTCCTTTTGAGGAAAATATCGACTGGGTATATCAACATAATCTTAGAAATACGATGACCTACGGAAGCAATCTATAAGACATGACTGAATGGCCATCATCATCATCATCATCATCATCTGCCTAACTTCAGTTATTAGAAATAGACCTATCCCAAGGTTCGCCAGACCTCTCAATCGGGGACAGTACTTTCTAAACTTATCTAAATTGTCACGCTATCTTATATTTTGCCGGCCACAACTTCGCATATGATCTCTGGGAATTCATGTTGTGATGTGCAGTAGTTGTTTAGCATTCTTGTAACTTGACCAGCCAACTGACATTCGAGTTTTCTAAAGGTTTCTATGGCCAATGTATTTCCAATGGAAGTCAGATACCAAGGTTCTATTGGTAACTCCAGCAATGCATATCTGACCAAACTTGGATTGTCGTCAGCAGAAAAAAAAGGAAACATCCCAAGGGGTTCAAAGATCGAACAGGGGCTGGATCTGACATTTTGGGTGATAAATGAGGGGAAATGAGTTTCTTTTCTTATTATTGCTATTGAAGAAAGGGTGGGAGCTGATATACCATAAAATACGGTACGTCCTAAATAATATTTATGATATAGAATCGATATCTGATATCTCACACATATATGGCCTCACATCTCTCTTCGCTCTTTCTTTGCTTTATTAATTCCTTTTTTTTCCATTTTTCTATTACCCTCTCCCTTTATCCCTACCCTCTCCCTTTTTCAATCTCTCTTTCTTTCGCACCCCCCTTTCTATTTCTTTTTCTTTCCCTTTCACTACTTTTTTCTCTCCCTCTCCCTTCCTCTCATTCTCTCGTTCTCTCTCCTTGCTCCTCCTTTTGCTTACTCTACCTTTCTCTCTTTTCCCCCTCTCTCTTTTCCTTCTTTCTCTCCTTCCTCCTCGAATTCTCGTCCTTCAATTTTCATTCTCTCTCTTTCCTCCCCTCTTTTACCCTTTCCTCCCACCTCTATCTCTTCTCCTCCTTCCTCATTCTGGCATTCTCTCCTTTCGTCCTCCTCTCCCTTTCCCTTTTTTCCTTTTTCCTTTACCCTTCTGTCTTTTTCCTCTCCCTCTCATTGTTCTGTTCACTCTCTGTCCTCCTTTTTTTTCTCACTCTCTCTCTCTTTCGTCCTTCTTATATCTTTAGCCCCTTTCTCACTTTCTCTATATCTATTTCACTTACATCCCTTATACACATATATGCACTCAAATCCTCTGTCTGGCCAAAGCACATTTTTTTAATATCTATTTAAAGAAATTTTATAGATAAAAAAAAGCAAGTGATTCCAATAAATCAAATATCAATTATTTTGTTTTTCATCCAATTTAAGTGAGATGTCCTCCATCATATTTTTATAAAGTCTTGTGGTAAATTTCTTTGGTTATTTCATTTACTTTACTCTTTTGTCAATTCTAGCACTGAACTCAAACGTAAGTGTAAAATGCCTGATCACATATCACTTTCTTGTTTTTGATGTTTGAAGTTTTTTTTTTCTTATATATTTACTTGTAATGATAAATGTTTCCATTTTGACCTCCAACCTACTGAAAAATCCAAGATCTGCCACACGTATATCGTCTCATATCTTCTCGCTCACAGTCCAATTTTTTACACGTTAGTTTTCGGTCAGTTGACGTCATGTTGCATCCGCAGTGAAGCTTATTTTCGACATTTCGTTCTGCCGAAAGTGTTGACGCCCACGCAAACACAGCACGAACTAATAAACACGGACCAATTTTGTAAATCGATAACCGGATCTATAACTCAAAAAACAATTTCTAAAAGTTTTGAGTGTCGTACTTTGATCGAAGAGATGATCAAAGCAGATAGCTTTCAAAACCTTTTTACCAATCATGCTGTATCGTGCCTGTCTCGAAAGTAGATATTTGCTTAGCTCTTACCTGGTTTGGCTCAAAGCTATAAAGGGCACTCAAAGATGACTGCATTCACTAACACAGACACACACACACACACACACACACACACATATATATATATATATATATATATATATATATATATATATATATATATATATATATATATATAATGCTCTGCACTTATGTTTCGTATTGATACAGAAATAGGACGCCACAATTATGTATGTTGGCATCTCAAAGGAGCTCCAAAATTTTGGACAATCAAAAGAAAGTATTCTCTGAGGGGGAAAAAACGGAAAAATAACCACCTCACCTCTTAGTGTACGAGAAGGGAAAGTAAATATAATTTTGCATCTGAAGAAGATCGTTTTAAAGATCTGTCACAATACTTTTGGCCTAATAGCAATGATACATTTTTCATTCTTTTCATAGATTCAGGTGTAAGGTATTAGGCTACTTCGCTTAACGACGCTCAACATAGCTGGTGCCCTATCATTATCATCAGTCTTTGGACCGAGATTCGTTAGACCTCTCGATCGTGGGCATCGTGGAGCCAATATTTTATGAACTTGTTCAAGTAGTCACGCCATCTTATTTTTTGTCGACTGCAATTTCGCATATGATCTCTGGGATACATGTTGTAGATCGTGATGTCCAGCAGTTGTCTGACATTCTTGCTACAAGGCCGGCCTATTGACATTTGAGTTTTCTGATGAGTTGTATGATATCTCTGACTTCTGTTTTTTTTTCTCAAATATCATGTGCTATCTTGAGATCTCTTCACGTGATGCTAAGCATGTCCCTCTCTTGTGCATATTACATGGTTATCAGTTTGTCAATCTGTTGGTTAGATTCCTTGTTTCAATTTCATAGGTGACTACCATGAGAATGCGTTGGTTGTGATGCCTTCGATTCAAAACTAATGGGATCTTTTTGTTCTTGAATGTTGACCTTGCTTAGCCAAAAGCTCGCCAACTTGGGCCGATTCTTTGTTTGGTTTCTTCTTTTGAGCACGTTGTGGGGATCAGTGGTCTCGGGTAGATGTCGTTGTCTACTTTCTATAGCTCTGCGTGTTCGATTTTGATCACTACGTCTTGGTCAATCGAGTTTAATCCGTTATGAATCGAAGCGGCATTGTTTGTTTCTGATGTGATCGAATTCTGTGCCGTGAACTAACTCTCATTTAGCAATTGAAAAATGTAGTTGTCTGAATGGATATGAACTAAAGAAAGCAAGAACGCAAATTTAAGGAAATTTTCTGTCTTATGAGATATCCCTGATGTCCCAGGCAAGCTGAACTTCGATACTCTCTTAAGTATAGCACCATCTTATCTTATTTATTCATTCTTATTATCTCATCTATTCATGTTTAACGTCGAGAAAAATAGATGAATAGGAATAAACAGATTTATTACAATAATCGAGTAAAAGAAAACAGTTCCGACGTAGTATTAGAGTTTCAGATCATCAATTCATGAATTCAATATCATAACAGGGAGAGTGTTTATTTACCGTCTCAGATATGTGAAAGGTACTCTATCACTTTGTACCCTAGGTGACCGCCCGTGTTGCCCGTCCCTAGGGCTGGAATCGTTGGAGTTTCAGATTCTGGGAATATTTTGATATCGACAAGTGATCAACAGAGAAAAAACCCAGCCGGAGAGACATAAATCGAAGTTCACCGTCCGGAATCTACACAACTTGTTCGCCCTGCTACGGCCTCGTACAAAGGAACCGCTGAAGCTCGCAAATACATGGAGACCTTACAACAGTATTCTCTCACTCACATGATTGGTTTCAATAAGTTCTAATTAGATAACTGATTGATAAATGGGACTCTCTGGTAATGAATTTTATCCAGTATCTATTATCAGGGAAATTTGTCTGTACTCGGAATAGCTTGGAATCGCCATTCCCGAAGGAATTGATAAAAGTAAAAAAATATGACGCTTACGGACAATATGATTTTCAAAGCGTTAATCATTTTGGCAATAAATTTACATTATAGATACTAGGGTGGTGTCTGTTTCAGAGACGCGTGGGCGGGGCGATATGTTCTATTGACCAACCTGTCATAATTTTCATGTAAAATCATTTTCTGCCCGTTGTACGAAACTTCAGCTTCAAAAAATAGAATTATCTAAATATAGATATAATGTATCGTATGGACAGACATGAAATTTTGGCGATGATATATGATTTAGACATATAACGACGATTTAGTGAAAGTACTTGTGCACGGATTAAATCACTTTTTTCATGACCTAGTGTTGACCCCTCTCCAAAATTTAATTGAAATTCATGAAGAATTTTTATGAGATATTGTGTAAAAAGTCATACAAATGAATATCTGGAAAAAATCCAGGATCCATTCCACAATTCAAACACCTCTTCCTTATCCCATTGCCTTCCACAAAATTGGGTACTTTCGAAGCTATGAAAGACAGAAACACAGATAGAAAGACAAACAGACAGAAAGACAGAAAGGGGCGACAAAATATATATAGCCCTCCAACTTTGTTGTTAGAGGTAATAATTGATAATGCATTTCTATTTCATGGTTTGTTCAAAGCCGTTTAAACCCTTCTTGATAGTAATGAGTGAGCCAATGAAAATTGACACTATTCTCATTTTTGTTTCCCACATTAGTTGAATCTCGATCAGAAAAATCTTCGCACTATATAATCTTCTTTTCTTGTGTATCATGATTTTCAACGTCTATATTAGAGACTGTCAACCGAAACTGTCACCAACATAGGTTTCTTCAGTTTCAAGCTGGTCTTGTTGGCCAGCTATGTATGTATCATGCGTACAGACCAAACCAAACTAGAGGACTGAAAATTAAACATTCATTCCTTATTATATCTAGAGCCCTCACCCTCAGTTTTCTGCTCAGGGGGATCAATTGGCAATATAACTTTCTGCTAAATTAGTCCCTCAATTTGTGTCCGGAAGAATTCATGCTTGTTTTTGAAAATTCAGACTTGAGTAACTTATTCATTGATCACCCTTTTTTCCTAATTTTTTAATGGATCATCCCTAACATGGCACGTTGCCAAAACACATTGGCCACGTGAGGGTTTCTATTGAGTGACCAACAAAATCTGTATTATAATTCCTATCATTGTTTAATATGGCGCAGACAGTTGTGAGAGAAATGAATCAGACCCCCACTTATTGATCAACTCATGTGGCCTTATGCAAAAATTAACGAATATCTATTATTGTCAAGTCGGAGTTGACTTCATTTTCCATCCATAACAAGAACAATCCTCACCAAATTTAGAGGAGCAAACCTTTCTATGTTTGTCAATCCCAACACATTACACTAAACATAGATATGAAATTAATATTTCCCTACCGTGATTTGTTATCACGTCCAAGTGATTGTTGGAAGGCTCTCTTACCAACTGAGCCAAGTTGACAAGTGTTATATTGTTATGAATTTATCTATCATATGAGCAATACAAAAGCTATTGTAAGCCGGGCTTATCATTTTAGCTGTTCTGTGATACTATAAGATTTAATAAATAAATACGTTAAAACTTTTATTCATTCTAATGGTTACATATATAGCGATACGACAATTCTATCTCAGTTATATTTTAGCTCCGACTGTCTTTAAGCTTGGTATCTGAAGGCAAGGTTCCAGCTTTTCTTATTGTTACCCACCGATTTTACCGCTATTTCTGCACTCTCTCGCTTTGCTTGGTCTATTTTCTGCACTGACAAACATTTCTGGCGACTGAGAAAACAATCTTTTAAATAGACACTGATTTTTGTCAGTTTTTATATAGAATATGTTTTAGCAAGTTGTGGCACACAACCTGTATTTCGTGCCTTGAAATTAAGAAAAGAAAGCATTGTCCATGGTCAAAACTTGAAACCAGCATTACTGACAGACGAGGACTATAATATGTATAATGTAAATGCATTACTAATAAGATTAGTACATTGTCAAATATTTTACGGCAGGAATCCATTGAAAATTGGGAAGAAGGGGATTGTCGGTGGTCAGAAAATAAAGTAAGTTTATGGACAGAATAAGGCTATAATATGTATAATGGAAATTCAATTCTAAATATGTTATTATAGAAAAGGGTTATAATGTTGGTATTATAATCATTTTATAATAGGAATGCATTGTAAATTATTCTATAATGCATTGAAAATAACAGTGGTAAATCTGGATGAAATGGATTGTCAGTGGTCAGGAATTAATGCAAGCGTTACTGATAGAATAGGGGTATTATGTGTATAATACAAATGCATTTCTAATAATATTTCGTTATAGGTGCGTGTAAGACATTATTCTGCATCAAAAAATATATTAGTGAGCTTAAAGATTAGGTTCCTATGTGATGATGCATGTATGTTTGTGTGTGTATTTCTGTTTTCTGTTTTCCTAGGCTTGAGAAAAAAAAAAGGGAAAAAGGAAGATCAGAGTGAGCAGACATTTGGTCCCAGTTTCAGATTAAGGAGTTTTCGGGAAGGTAACAGTTGCTGGCTGGTCAGTCTCAGATATATGTTTCAATTTAAAATGACGGACAGGGGATAGGGTCCAGAGAGAGAGAGTGTGTGAACTTCTGCGTGTGTATGTGCGTGTTTTCAATTTGAAGCAGTTGCATCTTTCCACTGCTTAGCACTATCGGGTACACCATTTCCTTTTACTGATTCGTCATCATGTTCCTGGCGACACGTATGAACACAACGGGTTTACTAATGGATTGCAACAATACAAACGTGCAGCTGTCGGTGCAATTATGAAACGTGCTCACATCAGAAAAATACGTAGCTTTTATGAGACCAATAAGAAGGGAATCAGAGAAGAAGCCCACTGCCATTGTCCAACATAGTCAAAATGTCACGTTGCTACCTTACAACGATTTTGTATAGGGATTGTCAGGGGTTAGGAATTAATGTAACCGTCCATCATTAGCATCATCATTATCATTTTTTTAACGTCCGTCATTGGACATAGACCTCCCCCACCCAAGATTCGCCAGACCTCTGGCAAATCTTGTCGCGGCGCCAATATTTCCAGAATCGGTCTCAGCAGCTGTTGTTGCAAGGAAGAAAATAAAAGGAAAAAATTGACAGAGAAAATAGAGATAGTAAAATAAAAATTTATTTTCCACTGCAATACGATACACATTTTCAAATAACAATGTTAGATAAAGAGGAAACATGCATGCACACACATGCATTCACAAGCATACCCACACACAACTTCGTACTTTATATTCTTTTTTAATTAATGAAAGGAAATATAATAAACATAATTAAAGGGTTGGACAGATATGTAAAATGTTTCAAACGCTTATTTTATTCTCTTATTTTATATCTTTTTCTTTCCTCCCTTTTTTTGAATTTTTATTTTCGTTCAAGTGGATGACAGATGGAATAAGTCCTACTATTTGATTCTCCCTTTGGAGTTTTTTCAAATTATGATTTGGGAATTAATGTGGTCGGTGGGTTGAAATTCTTCTTTTTTTTTTTACCAGAGTTCATATATCTATGACATATAGTCGACTGTCTAAATATTAAGAGGTTTGTTATAAAACAATATTACAGATCATACTCTTCCTTTGTGATAAGTCGTAGTTAAGTGTAGATATGTTTCGGTAGGCTTCCATAACTTGACCATCACGAACTTATTTTTGAATTAACTGAAATGTAACTCTAAACATGGAAAGGTAGGGATTTGGCCATTCGGTAAAGATTTGAACTGCGTCTTGTCTGTCTCTTGTAGCATTTCTTTTTTTTGTTCATCATCGCCGTCTTGATTGATTACAATAATAATAATAATAATAATAATAATAATAATAATAATAATAATAATAATAATAATAATAATAATGATAGTAATAATAATAATAATAATAATAATAATAATAATAATGAACTATTTGCTACTTATTAGCTTCACATTATACAACTGAAATGTATTTTTCTGTAGTTCGTCTCCATTGATACGACTGTATAGGTGTAATAGCTTAAAAGGCGAGGGGTTCAATATAGAATTCTCCAGGTTGTAAACTCACATTATGATGACTGTCAACATAGGGTTAGGGACACTAAAATCTATTGCTATCTCTACTGAAAGGAACAGAACAGAATTATCATGCACTGATTTCCTTGGACTAGCATCCTCATCTTAGTTGCTTTAGTCACAACTTTCGGTCATTGTACCCATAGACCTTCTACACGTGCCTGTCGTTGATAACCATTGGGAAATTTCGAACCGAACACTTCATTTAATCCACTGGATAGATTGATCTCATTCTTCAATCCATGCTTAAGGATATCTCATACCATTTAATTCTTCCTTGATCGAATTTCTCAAAAGGCTACTGACTAGGAGAGACATCGAAAGAAGGCCTGTGGGTACTATGACCGAATTGTGGCTACTATAACAACCAAGATGAGTACACTAGTCCAAGCAAATCGGTGTATAATAATTCAGTCTCAGAAATTCAGACAAAAATTAAAGTATAATTTATTTTTAAAAAAAGAAAGATGGTCGCGTCTGGAAATCATAAAGTCCACTAATAGCCGTATGGACACCGATAACAACATCCTCTCCAACGGGTCAGAGTGCAGCACATGCAAGTACTGTAGGAGCTTCCGAGGTTAAATCCTCGTTTCCGTACCAATCCAGAAGAATCGCTTGTAAGGGAGTTTTTCAATGCGTTGGTGTCAACACTAAGTCCCGTGGTTATTTTGCACATCTCGCAACATGATTTGCTCTGACTCGCCTGACAACAAGAGCAGGACACGAGGCTCAAGTCGGCTACACTGGCGTGCGGTGACACTTGCAGGTCTCCGATCAGGGGTGCTACTTTGCTGTTGCTGCCGCCACTTCCGTCTCGTTTCTTCTCAGGGGTGTAAAAAGGGATCGGGGAATCCCAATGGCTGGTACACGCATGACAACAAGAAGTGTCATACGTTGCTAAGCAACAATAACAGCTACTGGATGCAATGCTTCGTTTCACAAGGGTTTTCACGTGTGGATTGGGCCCGCGATTGTCAATAACAGCCAGTGCTTTGCTGAATACTGTCATGGCCACAAGGAGGCTACAAAGTTCGATTGTACAGATGCTCAGTCTTGACAGCCTGCAAAAGAAAAAATATATCATTTAAATTTTCAGCACAATGCTTCCGTTTTATATTTTGCTGTTTGTTTTTGTTTTATTTTGTTTGTTTATTCATTTGGGGGGGGGGCTATCTATATTTGCTTTGTTTAGATGTATTCTTTTAGTAATATTGTTATTTTATCAAAATCCTTATTTTGCTAACACTGACTTCCTCAGCTATCCGAAAATAGAAGCCTTTCGTAAGCTGAAATGGCGTAAGCAAAACAGCAAAAACTCGCAGCAAAACAATCGCTGAACGCTACTTTCGCTTTTCACCATTTTCGTAAAAGCGAAAAATTCGCTTTAAGTGATACATAAAAAAAGCAGGGGATACCTGGGTGTGATTTCTCTGTCTCTCTGTCTGTCTTTAGGGAAGAAAATCTTAATCTGGCGCAAGGCCACAATTGTGAGACATCCAGTGTGGAGTGAATTCGCTAAAAATAGGGTTTTTTTTTTCTTTTCATAGGGACGTTTTATTTTTAGGTAGTGGGGCAAACACGTATTTCGTTTTGACTGAAAGGCCTGACAATTCTGGCGTAAAAAGAAGAGGGCTGGAAGAACTTTACTCACCACTGTCCAAAATGTCCATAAATCTCTTTGCAGTCGCTTATTTAAAACACAGTTCTTTTTTTCTATAGCAGAAAGAAAAAAAAACACATTATGATTCCGATAGAGTTTAGAGAAAGGATGCAGAACTCTGGTAAGGAGAGTAACAGTAAATGGCAATAAGCGATTTTCACCCAATTTATATTTGGAAAATCATTTCTGACCAGACCGATGCTTTGAGCATTGCTCGGTGGTATCTGGGCAAGAGGGAGGGATCAGAGTTCGCCCTGTGACCAAAGGTGTTCTTATGTCATTGCAAGAATTCTTGAGGGAGTTCCTATCCAACACGTTTGACAATTGAGTCTCTCGCGTTAGGCCAACCTTGTGTCACGTATTGTTCTCGTGGGGGTTTGGGTAAATAGGAGCTAATTCAATTGAGCTAATTCAATTTGGGTGCTATCGAGTAGTTATTTAACCACCTTACCTCGAGGATAGAATGTGTCGTAAGGTCGCTTTGACGTTGGGGCCCATCCATGTGGGCAAGGACATGAATTGCCCAGTCCGCGTGACCAGTGTGACGAAGGTGTCAGAAATGTTTTTTTTATCCTCACCTTATAGTGTAATTGCGAGATGCTGTTGGAATCCCCAGAACTGGACATTGTATACTTTTTATTGGCCATACGACGAATTCAAGAATGGGTGCTGTCCAGTAACTTTGCTCTTATTCCTAATGCTGGCGTGTGAAACATTCTTGATACATCATTTTCAGTACAGAGCAAACATGGGTCAATTATCTAGATGCCATGTAAACTGACAACTGTAACGTAGCTCTGGTACGAAAAGTGTCAGCTTACAAAAGGCTTTCAACGACCAACGACCGCTTTCCGTTTTCAACGGCAAAAGAAGAAAGTACGTAATAATTTCTCTCTCTCTCTCTCTCTTTCTCTCTCTGTCCTCCCCCTTCACTTTTTTATATTCGTCTTTCTCTCTTTCTTCCTATGTAATGGCTTCAGTCCGGAATTGATTGAAAAAAAGATGCTATTTCTAAATGTCAGAGCGAAGCCATTTTCAATTTCAATCCATCAAACTATGAAGACGTTTTCTGGCAACGACGAGATCTCCCTTCCTCAACCCACGAAGCACGCACAAATTCAATATATAAAATGCACTTGTCGCAGTATGGATCGATGGAGTGATAGTGTGTAAGTAACGTTTTCGGAAGAATCCGTGATCGTCTAGATAAGTGATTCTGAACGTGGAGGCAAATTGAATTTCGGTGTCACGAGCGTAAAGCGTTACTTGACTCAAAACCGAGTCGTATGAAGACTTAGCGGATTCGTTCTTAGTTACACAATACTATTACTTACTAATTACTCTATACTAATATTTCCTAATTACACGATACCATTAATCACTAATTTTACTATAGATCCCGACGTAATAAATCTTTACTCATTAAGATATAGATGCAATGATATATGAGATGTAGTTCTTTTTGCCACATATTACATTATTGAATTTAAATATTGTCAAACTCCAAAACTGGACTTGACTTTAATTTCCTACCGTAATAGAATGACAAGAACAATCCCCACCAAAATTACGCCCCGTAAACAAATGTGTAAAATTCACATCCCTTACCATGATTTGAACTCACGACCAACTGATCACCAAGAGGCTATCTTACTGAGGGAGCAAAAATTATGTCATATATCCTCTCCAACGGGTCATATATCTATATCTATATATCTCTATCTATCTATCTATCTATATATATATATATATATATATATATATATATATATATATATATATATATATATATATATATATATATATATATATATATATATATATATATATATATATATATATATATATATATATATATATATATATATATATATATATATATATATATAATTGAATTATGTCTGACAGAATGTAATTGCTGTAGTCTTGTTTTATACTTGTTGCAGAACTCTGACGTATACAGGGTTTACACATTGTAAAGTGATGGCCTTTATGGGAATTTCCATAGAGTCGAATGCCTTCTTGAAGTCTATAAATGCTACAGCGAGTGGCATTTTGTATTCTGCTGTTTTCTCTTTCAGCTGATTTATTGAATAGAAATGGTTCATGGTCGAGCAACTTATTCTAAATCCAGCTTGTTCCCGTGGTTGGTTTTATCTGGGGTCTTAGCAACCCGGATGGTGATGATTTTTGTAATTATCAAAATTAGTCGGTCACAAATACTTTACTTAAAATGAATTTCAATTCATTTTAATTTCATATTCATTTGTATAATGCAAAGTTGATTATAACAATGTATTTGATATCATAACAATGAATTCATAACAATTAATGTAAATTTACAACAATAAATGTAAATCGTTCCAATTTCTATGTCATTTGCTTAATGTTATAAGTCGGTTATTGTTATTTAAAATACGGTTCTAAATTGATCACAATAAGTGGCATCGATTGTATAATTGTTACTTTGATAAAAGAACGTGGAATTCGATTATAAAAATATGTTCCTGATGCTGTTTTGTAAAACCGAATGAAAAGAAAGATTAACCCCACCTCAGGTTGTTCTTATTTTCTATTTTATCTGCATAAGAATCTTGCTCAAAATAAATCAATAATGAGTAATAATTACTTATTGATTTATGTGGAGCAAGATATTTACGCTGATAAAATAGATGATAATTACTGGGTAATTTGTATTTGATACTTGCTGGTCCATTTGAATTCAGTTTGGGACGATGGAATGAACGACAATACTAGTAATTAGACTAGAACACAGATTCAGTTGCTCCTGCATCGTATGATACAAGAGGCAGTCAAGACACTCCAACGTCTACGATCTGAAGCCAGTCTGGTGGCATCGTTCCACTCTCTGTTGACCAATCAGAGGCCCTTCTCTAAAGCCTGTCGCCAGCTTATCTTGAATCGTACGCCCCTTCAGTGGACTATTGGTATCCATCTGACTACTCGATTCCCCGCTTTACCAATTCGACGCCGAACAAAATCTATGTGGCCAAATTGATCCAAAAGATTCGCTAATGGAAATATTTCTGCTTAGATGGTCGACTGCTGAAGCAAGAGGTGAAAAAAAAAAAAAAGAACAAATTTTGTTGTTTGAAAACCAAGCTGAAAGAAGATAAAACTAACGATATCAAACCTATGGTTTGTTTGAGAGATTCCTTATCGTGTCCCCCAAGGTAAGAGAAAATGAGAGGAAGGAAAAAGTTTGGGAATAACTGGTTTATGTTATTAATTTGGATTATTCTATCTTTTGGCTCGCTGTTGTGACTTTTCATCACAACGCTCAGTTCATTTTACATTCTACGTCCGTCAACGTAAATTGAAAGAAAATTTTAAAAAAATCGCCTCCAACAAGATTTGAACTTCTATTCCACATTGGTTACTTACCAGTCGTAGAATGTGAAACCTTGAATAGCTTCTTTTTAGTCTCTACTGAGTATTTCCTCCTGGGCGCGAGCCTGGATGAAGCGTACGGATGCCTCGATGATGTAATCTAGAGGGAAGCATAGACCGATACGTCAAGCAACTGGCTGCAGGAGCTATTGGAAGGACGTCAATTGAGCGTCAAACCACCTTAAGGAAGCCCGCCCCCGATTCGGAATCAGAGTTGTCTCTCTCCTAGAATGGTTGTCATTCCAAGCCTTGAGAGCCTAATCTGCCCTGCTGGGGGGGGATATTGTTTCCGTTTCTGTGCTTGGAATCGAACTCGCGACCTTCTGCGTGCGAGGCAAATGTGCTAACTATTATACATTCCGACCTAAGAATTGTGATAAAAGCAACAATAAAATGAAACGCAAATTGGCCAGAAATTTTAAAAAAAGAGAATTTTTAATCTAAGAAATCCAGACAACGTAGGACTATGACGTCTACAACTGCTGAGTGTTAACAAATAATATGACGTGGAGAAAATTGGATACGGAAGAATGTAGCTATATGATAGATGTAATTTCGCCTGCTGGTTGGTTTCCGTGGCCAAATCGATAAATTGTCGTCCATGTCAGACGGGCATTCGGGAAACTAGTTTAAACGTACTTCTTTTTTCCGATTGGCATAGTTCGGTTGAATTTGTATAACGTAAAACAACTTGAGTATTGCGATCAAAAATGCAACTTTTGTATTGTATATATAATACAATATATATATATATATATATATATATATATATATATATATATATATATATATATATATATATATATATATATATATATATTAAGCGTATTTTTTTAATTAGAATGAAATAAGACCTTGCAGATCTATAAGATAAAATTCGTAGATATGTGAGTCTTGTCAAATTATCAGCCAGTCGGTCGCAATTTCAAATCATGGTAGCGGAATGTTAATTTTCAATCCCAAAAATTTGATGAAGATAGTTCTTGTCATTTTTGTTACTGTACAAAAACAAAGTCAATTCGAGATTTCGACTGGAGTTTGACAAAATGCTTCAACTTATGAATTCAGACAACCTGTGATATCTCGGGTCTTTATAGAAAGCAAGCAGATGCCAAAATTTTCATAGAACATTTAGCGTGTGAAAAGATATAATGAATATAATATAAACAAGTCATGCTGCTGCTGAGTCAAACTCAACCCACTTCTACTCCAACTGAAGATGATTACTTCAATCAACGCCGGCCCCCAACTTGAAAATGTAACAGTAATCATGGCTTAATCGTAACGCCAACTGTATTCAAGTCCGATAAACGTGAGCTAAGTTTCAACTTTTCTTTTCGCTAATCGCTGATATCACCACTTGCTTTAGCTTCGGTAATTCTTCTGCGCGAACGAACTAAATATTCCTCGCGACAGAGAAAAAGTTCAATGCGAGGCTCTCCAACCTCTTTTGATCGCAACCCAGTTTAATTTTATGCAATGACCAACTGATATAGAATAAACGACTCATTTTAGCCGAGGTGATAAATTTGATACAACTAAGGAAGGGACCACTTTGCACTCTTGAAGTTTAAATGCAATTAAACTCGTGCCCAAAGGCCTTGATTTGTTGAACCAACTTGTCGTATAGTACGCGTATGATTCGTATTTTGTCAACATCTCCTCTCATTACCTCTTCCCGTCTCTCATTAAACCTCTATTGATTTTTTAAGGATTGAAAATGCTACAATTACTGTTATGGTTCAACGAATTTAACAAATTATTGACGACAAAGATATTGATGCCAAAGATTATTAGATACAGTCATAGTTCAAATCATCATCATCATCATCATCATCATCATCATCAGTCTTTTAGCGTCCGTCGTTGGACATAGACCTTCCCCAGGATTTGCCACACTTCCCTATCATGGGCGTCACGGAGCCAGTACTTCCTGAACTTGTCTAGCTCGTCTCTCCATCTAACATTTTGCTGGCCTCGGTTGCGCATGTGATCTCTGGGGATCCATGTTGTGAGTCGCGATGTCCATCGATTGTCTGCCATTCTTGCAACATGGCTGGCCCACCGCCATTTGAGATTTTTAATGGATTCTATGATGTCCCTAACTCTTGTCTTTTCTCGGATGTACTGTGCTATCTTGTTGTCTCTCAATGTGAGGCCCAGCATTATTCTTTCATGTGCATGTTGCATGGTTCTCAATTTACGGGCCTGTCTCCATGTTCAAATCAACGTACTGCTTATTCTTTATATAGCTACCAGAAACTTTCGACTAAGTGATGGACTGAGGCCTATACTTCGAAGAACCTTGGTTTAATGAGTAAGTATATCTCGCAATTTTCAACCTAACATTAGTTTCTGTAGTTTCTGCACTCATCCTGAAAACCAAGATTAAAGAGATTTACTGACAGAACATTATAAATATCTGCCTGTCAATAATTCGATGGTGTCCGTCCTTGTGTTAGTTTATCTATGTGTCTGACACGCTATAGAGACAACCTAATTATTCTATCTTTTGTCTTGTTGTTTTCTTTTAATAATAGTTTGGGGTCTGCATATTTGCTCACACAAACAATAATATTCTGATTTACATCTATCTACATACTACTAAAAGTCTGATTCTGTTTATCTATATGTAACCTTTAAGTAATCGAACCAGTGCAATGTAGACAGAGGTCTTGAATTAAGGTACTCCTAAAATGTGCTAATTTGAGAATTTCAAAAAGGTCTGGTTGATTTGCAACTGAATGAAAGAAGTGTGGATCTACATTATTGCTCACCCAAAGAACAATGATCTGATTTCTAGCTAGCTGGTTAGTTAAAAGTCTGATCCCTTTTATCTGAATGAGAGTTCCAAGTATCTGGAACACAGCATTGTAGCCAGATGTATTGAATTAAGACGGCCGAAGGTTTATGATGTCTTTGTAAGTCTTTTGCAGCCTCCAGCCCCTCAGATGGTCAGCGTAGTCTATGCAGGAGAGGCAAGCCTTTTCACAACAGTTGTAGAGGAAAAGCTGGTGGAAGCTTCCCTGAGCTGCCATTTTTCTTATTTTCTTGCTCTGCTGATAGCTTTGTGGGGGAAATTGTCTGGAAGACCTTCAATCGCCATGTCCCACTGTCTGCTGCCTCTGTTATTTACTGACTATAGTTGATTCTGAAGGAGATGAGAGTCCTTTTTGGGAGTCATTGTATCTCTTCTGTAGAAGCCATACTTTTTGCAGGAAGATTATATAAATGAATGGGAACCTCATCGTAGAGTCAAGGATAGAAAGTGGATTCGCAGATTATTTCTACAGTACTGAGTTTGATCTTCACTGGCTACCAACTCTTGCAGCCTTAATTATACCCATTTATTTTTTAAACTCAGATCAGTATCCATTGGTGTGATAATATAGAAGACATGTGCAGGGCTTTGGGTGCCTGAGCTGCCTTCCCTTTTTCCTCCTTCAAATCAAAAGTGTTCTTTTAGACAAAAATAATGCGTCGAATTCAATAGAATTTAAGAATATTTACCACTTACGATTTTAAGATTTTTCTTTGTGTAGATACATTTATATAGCCTATGGCATTGAAGATTTTCATTTTTTTTATATGTTAGGTGAGCTCCCTTGTTTCAACTAAGCTTCTGCCTTTTGAAAGTCTGTACACGTCACAGAGAGAAAACAAATAGTCAAGAGAATGGCCGACAGAATAAGTGGGTTTACTCTGCGTGTGTGTGTGTTTAAATTTCCTGTATTTGCCGGCCTATAGTACACATGATTTACAATGATATTTGGACGACTAACACCCAAAGCAACGTCCATTTCGAACTTCAAAAGACGACTTCGTCATAATACCAGTGCATTGAATGCATTGTATCATTCTCATTATTATTTTCGTTTATCTAAATATGTCTGTGAATACGGTCAATATTAACAATTCAGGCGTAGTTACGAAGTATATCTACATTTTTACGTTTTTCCTTTTAGTTTTTACAATTAATATTTTGGAAAAAAGTAATCTTTAAATATCAGTCCTCAATTAGACTTTTTCAACTCAAAATTTCATTGTGTCAATAGGCCAAGAGAAAAAAAAATAACATGAAAATTAATAAAGCAAAAAAAAAAAATAACTTGAAAAGTTTAAACATGGTTTTAAGATGAAAATAGTATTTTTTCCTCAGCCCCTGAAATGAACCTCAAATCTATCGTAGTAAATTTTGAGATTTTTTTTTTAAAGTATCAAAGCACTCTCTCTTCGGCCTCAAAGACGCAGGGTTAAACTTTTCGAGTAGCTTCGGTAAAAAGTTCATTTAGCGTGATAAAATTCACTTCTTTCTGTTGTATCAAGAATTATTTCGAATGATTTGGCCTTCAAACTAACAACTAAGCATCGTGCACGAGAGAGAATCATGCTTAATATCACGTGGGGAGATCACAAGAAAGCACGGTGTATTAGAAAACAAACAGGGATATATCATTGAAATCAAGAAAAAACTCAAATGGCAATGGGCAGGTCTTGCTGCAAGACATCAAGACTCACAACGTGGACCCCCAGAGATCATATGCGAAACTGCGACCGACAGAAAATAAGATGGCATGACGATGTAGAAGTTCAGAAAGTACTGGCTGTGCAACGCCCACGATCGAGAGGTCTGGCAAATCTTGGGGAAGGCCTATATTCAACGACGGACGTTAAAAGGATGATGATGATGATGACGATTATGATTACGATGGTGATGATGATGATGAAAGACCAGAACCATTTTTCCTTCTGGCGGCACTGATATTTACTTGCTAACTGATATTCACTAGACTATTACATTATTGAAAAAGATCTTGTGTACACCCCGAGAAGACCCGCACAAGCCCATGCAGGGCACCAGTTTAAAATAGCGCAGGCCCCATGATGCACAACAAATTTTCAATTGTATCTGGACTCGATCTCTTTAAGTGATGCTAATATTTATTCGTCAAACCAAGAATCATGCAAAATGGACAAGGAAGGGTAGTGCTGAACATCACATTGAGATATCATAAGACCTCACATTATCATAAACTACATTAGAAAACTCAAATCGCAATGGGTGGACAATGTAGCAAGAATATCAGACAACCACTGGACATCGCGACTCACAGCATGGATTCTAAGAAATCACATGCGTAACTGTTGTCCATAAAAAACAAGTTGACGTGACGATTTAGACAAGTTCAGAAAATATTGGCCTTCTGAAAGCTCATGAACTGATCTTCATTTGATTATATTAAATGGTGCTGATCTTTACAATGGGATCACAGTGGTGCTCGTCTTTATTTCATCTTATCATTACTTTCCAACTGGATGTTGTCAACGCAACGTCTCGGTCGATTCATTCTTCAGTCTTCGTCAGGCTTGATTAAAAAAAAAGAGGTAAACTGTTATGTGGTAGCGGAGTTTGCCTCTTTCCTTGAATTATCCACGTGACGAGGGCTGACGTTAAAAACATCAAGGATGGGGAGAAAAGAGCCGATTGTCAAAATAAAAGTTAAAATATTCATGATGCTTACCAAAGTTATGGACAAAAATCCTTATGGTATCATTTTAATTATCAGGATTGAATTATAACATAATATATCATCTTTATTATTTACAGTAATGAAGTATTGAACTATCAAGTCTTGAAGTAAGTTAGAGAATGTGAAGAAACAGCTCAAACTCCACAAAAACACAGGTAGATATTTTATTAAATGCATTACAGCCTCCAGTGTATATATATATATATATATATATATATATATATATATATATATATATATATATATATATATATATATAGATCGAACCTGACGCCGATAGGCTAACCGCTTCAACGTAGCGACGCTCTTATATATATATATATATATATATATATTCACGAGAAATAACAATTAATTTATTTACTACAGCATAAATCTACTAAGTATTACTCGGTTTAACTTACTAGGGCACACGGCTATAGAAGTAGAGTTGTCAGTGAGGATCGAACTCACTATACAAGCGAATGGTCTAGCTTGCTATTCATCGTTCAAAGCTACTCGCACAAAACCCTTATTGTAAAATATTACCACAACAAACGTTGAAATACAAAATTTATATCAAAATCATACATATATATGCATGTATATGTATTTAGATGAAGATAAAATGAACAGTGTGACTTTTTCTGTTTGTTTCGCGGTCCATAACAATGGACCCTCCGAGAGGTAACAATTTTGCCGATAGAAATATCTCCTATTCACCATTTAAAATGATGCACTCTTCCACTTAAACGAATTCAGTAGTTTTTTTTTAATAAAATCCTATGAAATTGATGAAATGTAAACACTTACTTACACTGTCAACAGCTTTAAAGTAGAGAATAACCAAGTCATAAAGTAAGAGAATGGGTTGAAACCAATCGAACTCTAGAGAAACCAAGGTAGATATTTTACCAAATGCATTATAACCCCCAGGACTTAAGACAAGGGGATACAATATCACCAAAGCTCAACGAGTCTTGCAAGCATCTTTGGAAAAACAGTATTGGGAAACGTGTGAATGAACATAGAGGGAGAATATTTGAACGATTCAAGGTATTGTGATGGTAATGCTTCAATATCAAAATGTGTGAAGGATCCACAGAACATCTGATCGAAAGAGAAGCTGAAAACTAGGGTTAGATATGAATTTTTAAAAAAGACAAAAGTCATGTTCACCGATAAAGTTCCCAAAAGACCCTAAGGATTGACAGTAAAGCCTTAGAAGAAGTTAAGGAATACGTTTACTTCGGGTGATAAACCTAGAAAAAGACCTCAGAAATGAAATGAGACGGTGCATAAAGATTGGTTGGAAAGTATTTGGTATAAATAGAGATTGGGAAAGCGAATCGTCAATATGCTTAGAACGTAAAGTATACAATCGATGCATAATCCCTGCAGCGACATACGGTTGCGAAACTTGGAAACTTACTAAAACAATCGATAACGAACTCAGAATAGCACTGAGGCTAATGGAAAGAGCAATGTTAGGAATAACTCTTAGCGATAGCAAAATGGATCAAAATGGATACGGAAGAGGACCAGGGTGGAGGATATCAGAAAAGTAATTAAACAAGAGAAATGGAGATGTAAGGGAACATATCAAGAAGAAAAGACAACAGATGGAACAAAAAGCTGGTCAATTGGTGCCTGTGGGATAGTGAACGAAGTAGGAAAAGACCAGATACAAGATGAAAAGAGACAATAAGAAGGTTTTTCCGCTAAGACATGGCAGAAATTAGAGCTATCACGCTCGTCGTGGAAAGAGATGCGAAAAGCCATCGTTCAATAGTGGACGTAAGGATATATATATATATATATATATATATATATATATATATATATATATATATATATATATATATATATATATATATATATATATATATGTGTGTGTGTGTGTGTGTGTGTGTGTGTTCAACTGCTTGAAAACTTGAAAAAATCAATGAAACAATCTGCAAGAATGTAGCAATATATATATATATATATATATATATATATATATAGATAGATAGATAGATAGATAGATAGATAGAGAGATAGATAGATAGATAGATAGATAGATAGATAGATAGATAGATTCATATTGTTTTCTTTAGAAAATCATCTCATAGAAATTCAAATGAAAAAGAAACTGACCTGTTCATGTTTAGAGTCTGGTTTCTTTCCAAAAAAGTCTTGGGTTTTCTTCCGTAGCTGTGATCCTGGTCAGCAGAAAACAGGAACCAAAATATTCCCCGTCTTTAAAGTTCGGTTGCTTATATATCTAATTTTGTTCTAATATAGTTTTTATCGCAAAGTAAACTGAGCCAATGTTGTCTAGTTCCTGGTTCTTTATAGCGTTCACCTCCCACACATTTACGTATAAAGATACACGCCTGGTCGTGCGTTCAACGTAATGGAAATTATTATTACTCCTCCCTGTGTAGGCGCCTGGATAGAAGAGGAGTAAGCGCTTGAGCGTGGGAGGTGGACTGCCCTCTGGACAGAATGCGACCAATGCCACAGTAGAATGTTGGTTGGCAAACGGAGAAAAATATTAAAGAAAAGTGGGGAAAAGAATTATATGACAGGCGATTACGATGTTGAAGACGGGATCGATATTTCTATATAGACGTATCCACCTACCAACTTGAAAACAAGATTTACATTATTTCACTGCGTTAAATCTGCAAACTATATAAAAATCATAAAATCTTTTTCTTTCTCTTCCGTCTCCTGTCTAAAATTCTTCATGTTTCTCCTCTATTATTTCCGAATTATCCTCTCTCTAAATCGTTCTTTGTTTCCCCCACACACACACTTTTGAAAATTTCTTATTGTCTTTCTGCCTCCCTAAACCTTCAGTTGTTTTCCTTCATTATATTTACCCCCATCCCAATATCTTGATTCTCCCCTTTCTCTAAATCTTTCTATCATTTACCCCTCTCTGAAAATTTTTCATTTTCTTTTCTCCTCTCTCTTAAATTTCTCTTATCCCTTAATCTTTCTTTGAAAGCTCTCCTTTAACTTTCCTCCTCTCACTAAAACCTTGATTGTATTTTTTTCTCTCTGTGTTATCTTTAACCCCATCTCGGTCGTGATTCTACCCTCCTTTTAAATATTTCTCTCTATTCTTCCGCTTCCTTTAAATTCCCCCCTCGTCTTTCTTTCTCTCTCTAAACCCATCACTGTCTTTCCTCGATATTATCATAGAAGTCTCTTAATTTTCTCAATCTTCTTTGTCTTCTTCAACTTTCTCCTGATTCTCCTCTTTATTTTTATTTCCCTCTCCAAATCACTCACTGTTTTTCCTCTATACTATCATAAAAGTCTCTTAATTCTCTCAGTCTTCTTAGTCTCTATTTATACCAAATGCTTTCCAACCACTTTTTTCAAATTCTCCTCCTCGTCTTTCTGCCTTATTCTAAACAACTCGTTGTTTTTCTTTACATTATCTTTGATTTCTTCACCTTCTGTCTCCTGTTTTATCCCACTTTCTTAGAATTCTTCTCCTTATCCTTTTTTCACCTTCTAAAACCCACGCCCTTTTCCTGTGTCATCTTCAAACACTTCCTGTCTTAATTGTCCCCTCTCTGTCATATTTCTGTCATCCTCCCACTTGCTTTAAATTATTTTCCGTGTCTTACTTTTCCTCTCTAAACCCCTCTCGACCATTTCTGTTATCTGTTTAATTTTTCCTATCTCTAATTCTTTCTTCCACTTTATCTGAACTCTCTACCCTACCTTTCATCCTATCTTAAAATTGCTCTCCTTGTCTTGATTCTACTCTCTCTTTAAATCTATTTTGTCTTTCCTTCCACTTTCTTTGAACTCTCCCTTTTGTTATTCTTCCCCCTCTAAAGCCCTCACCGCCTTCCCTCTATGTTTTCCTCATATTCTCTCCTTTATCTCGATCCCCTCTCTAAATATCTCCCTTTTTAATCTTCATTCTCTCCATTCTCTTATATTTTCTTTCATTTCCTTCAAATTTTTTTCCTTGCCTTTCTTATTCCCTTTAACCCTTCATTGTTTTTCTTTATATTGAACAACCATAACCAACAAAGTTGGTGAAAGGTTCTATCCTTTTATATATATATATATATATATATATATATATATATATATATATATATATATATATATATATATATATATATATATATGCATATATATGTATATATATATATATATATATATATATATATATATGCGTGTTTTTTGTGTCTGTGTATGTGTTTGTATATTCCAGTGCTCCTGGCTATACCGTTTTTTTTTACAAACTTGAAAATTTTCATCAACACTCCATCAATCCCTTTCTAAAAATGCTCTTTTGATTTATGGGAAAGAAAGCTTTTTTAATCTTCTGGGGGCCTTATCTTGACGGGTTTTGTTTGTAGATGTTTCTATTTCGCTATTTTAGATGTTTTTTCCTATGAAAAACGCCAGTGATGTCATAAATAGAATTTATTCTGACCATATTTATTCTTGGGTGGATTTTTTTTACATGAATTCAAATTTTGATGCTTTATGACATCAGTTATTGACTTTGATGACTAAACTATCCCCCTCGTCTTGGGTTTACGCTCTCTTTCTCTTTCAATATTTCTATCTTTTCTTCCACTTTCTTTAAATTCTCCTCCTTGTCTCCCCCCCCCCCCGTATCTTCTTCTGTCTTATTTTCTTCCTCTTCTTTTCTTTTCCATTCCTTTTTTTTTTTTTTCACCTCTCCCTTTTCATTCACATACAATTGGTCCTCCGTTGGATTACCCTATCGCTTCAAAAACCTTTCTATTCGAGCTGCGACTCCGGGTCAGATTCTGTCCCTAATGCTTGAGGTAACCCATTTTCAGCCCGAATAATTAAATCATTTGATTTCCCGATCAAAAGATCATCTTTTTTTAAACTTTTCATTTAAGTAATTGGATATCGGACATTCCCATCTCATTTCACCGCTTATATGCACAATAGAATAATACAACTTGGGGTACCAAATGGAAGTGTCGAAAGATTTGGACAGTTTTGTTCCTACGAAAACGCAAGCGCCAGGGTCATCACAATGAACAAGACTTCGCGTGGGTAGGCAGATAAATACCTACTTCTTCGTTCAATTTCATTCTTCTACCATTTCTATTTATTTGGCTTCCTCTATTCTAACTTTCATATCAGTTTATCTTTTAATTAGCCCATTAAGTATTGTATACAGTGAATAGTAATAATTATCCATTGTAAGATAAAAGCCGTAACTCACAGATAGGACTGAGTTATCGTCAATCACGATAAAACTGAAATTTTATTCAGTTAAGCATTCATCTGCAATGCCGGAATTTCCCGTCATTCGCAGTCAATGAGTAAGGTTGTCTTGTTGTTTTCTTTCTTCTGTTTTCTCAATCGCTCTTCTTTCTCTTCTATTGCTTTATTTTTTCTTTTTCTCTTGTTTCTCCTCCTCCTTCTGTTTTATCTTGTTCTCTCATATTTCTTGTATATCATTTTCCTTTTACAGTCTTGTTATTATTTTTCCTCACTTTTTCTCTTTCTTACTTTCTTTCTTTTAAGGCCCCAGCTATATTCCTTCATCTTTTCTTGACACTTCTCCTTTCTTCTTTTCTGTTATTATGCTTTAATCCCTTTCTTTTTGTTTTTCCGTCTTTTCTTGGATTTTCTTTCTTTCTTTCTTTCTTTCTTTCTTTCTTTCTCTATTTATTTTTTTTTTCTCTCTCCTTACTGATTTCTTTATGTTCTCCCTTTCTTTTCCGTTTTTATTTATTTATTTCTCCCTTTCTTATACGACTTTTTTTTGGGGGGGGTCCCTTTTTCCTTCTTTTCTTTACATTGATTGATTTCTTTCCTTATTTTCGTTATCGATTTTTTTCTTTCTTCTCTCATTCTCTTTTCTTCTTTTCTTTTTGTCTTCCTGTCTTTTATTCTTTCTTTCTTTTTAGATCTTTTCTCTTCGTTCTCCTTTGTCTTTCTTTACCATTGATTTTTGTTTCACTCGCCTTTGCTCTATCACCTTTTTTCTTCTTCCTTTTTTTTTGCAATTTTCTCGCCCCTCCCTTCATATTTCTCTTCCTCTTTATCATTTTTTCTCTCTTTCCCTCAATATTCCTCAAGTCTTTCTCTCCTCTTTTGCTTATTTGTTTTATCTGGACGTTTTTCTCTCAGCTTCTTTCCCTTCTTTTTCTGATTTCAGATTTAATTCCTTCTTCTCTGCGGTGTTTTTTCTCCCTCTTTGTCACTAGATTCTCTATTTCTTCTTCGTTGTTTTTCTCGTCTTTTTTCTATATATGATCTTGTTCCTTTCTTCCCGTATCTTCTCATTTTCCTTCTCCTCCTCTTTTTTATCGTCTTATTTGTAGCACCCTATCCTCAATTCTTTCTTCCTTCACCTTTCTCTTTGTTTTCCTTCTATCTGTTCATTTGATCTTTCTTGATCTCTTCTTTCTTTTTCTCTTTATTCTCTCTCTCTCTCTCTCTCTCTCTCTCTCTCTCTCTCTCTCTCTCTCTCTCTCTCTTATCTCTTTCTTTCTTCCTTTCTTCCTGTATTTCTTTCTACTTTTTTCTTCCTCTCTTCCTTTCACTCTTCGTTTTCTTTCGTCTTTTTGTCTCTTTTTCTTCTTCTTTATTTTTCTGTTTTTTCTCTTTCTTCGCTTCTTTCTCTCTTATTTCCCTTTCGCCTCTCTCTCTCTTCCTCTTTACCTTCTTTCTTTGTTTCCAGATTTCATTCTTCTGGTTTTCTTCCGTTCTTGTATCTTTGTCTCTAACTTCCCTTTTTCTTCCTCCTCATTTTTCTCATCTTTCCTTCCTTCCTTTTTTTACTTTCTTCCATTCCTTTTTTTCTTTCCCTTTTTTCCTCTTTGTTTTCTTTTGTTTCTTATCTTTCTCTCATTCATCTCTTTTTCTTTTTCCTCATTTTTTCGTTTTTCTCTTCTCCCCATTGTTTCCTCTCTTCCAACCTGTTCCCCTCCCCACACTATTATCTTTCCGTATTCCTTCTCACGAACTAATCTTTTCTTCCAATATTTTCTTCATCCCATTTTCTGCCCGAATAATCAAGGAATATGATTTACCGATTAAGAGATCATTTTTTTTTCAACTTTTCATTTAAGTAATTGAACATTGTAAAACTCACACGCACTGTAAAATAATACAGCTTCATGTGTAAATAGGTTTGCTTAGTCACTCAATAGAAAACTGTCACATGACCAATATCTTTTTGCAACGCACTCTGTCGGGGGTGATCTGTTAAAAATTGGAAAAGGAGATCATTAATGAATAGGTTACTTCTCTGGCTAGTTGGAGATCACTATAAAAGTCGGAATTTAAAAAAAAAACCAAGAGACCAATTTAGCATGGATTTTCATTGTAAATTTCATATACCCTCCACTAAGAAGCTGTTGGGTGATTTTCAAAAAAGCAAAAAAAAAGCATTTTTTTCTAGACGTAATAAGGAGTAAATGTTCAAATTTTCGTTGGAGCAGCTTGCCCGTGTGATTCATACAAACGAAGCCAGACACACCAACTTCAAAACTAAAGAATGTCGCTTGGTCATTGTGGATACGACGGTCACAGAATAGACACACTCATTCAATTGTATCTCACTGCTGACTGAGGAACCCCACCAGAGATTGTCTGTTCGCACATGCGCAATAAAGTCCCCTTTTACGTTCACGTTGACTATGTTGATGTTGACAGTTTTGGTTTACGGTTTCTAATGCGAACATATACACAAAAATCAACAATTATTTGCATGAGTATGTAAATAAATCAATAGCCTAATGATGCAAAAGCACTTTTTTTTTTCAAGACAATCTTTTTTTCAAAGTAATCTCTAACCTTGTCAATGCACCTAACCAAACGTTTCTCCATTAATCTTACAGCGGAAATTTCAAATCAAAATTCAGTTAATAACCACGTGTCAGGCTACGGACTTATTGAGCCACCCACGTTAGTCTATGCTGCAGATACGTACACAAACGCTTACACACACATACACATACACACATGCACACGAATGCAAAAATATGCACAGAAAACACAAAACACGCATGCGCACACACAGAGATTTCGTTAGCTCGCTTGGCTTAAGATGTCAGCTCACGTGTAGACAATGTTTTCACTCGCTGCCCGATTCCCTGGTATGCAAATTTTTTTTTTTTTCAAAAAGGAAATGATGCCAAGTCACATTGCGTTGTTGTCTTTCAATCTTGACCTCAATTAGCAAATAAGATGGAACGACAATGACGAAGACGGATCGCTGCTTCTTTTTTTTTACAACACATTGCCAAAAACTCTTGTTAATTTGGTTTTCAGTACTTAAAAACAGAGTTTTCAAAAGTGTGTCGTGTCACTTAAGTGTGTCACCAATAATCTCGATGTGTGTCGCGAAATCAAGTATCATTTGGTATATTTTCAAAAATACTTTACCTGAGTCAGTTGAACTGCTGGGATGACATTATAAATTTAGCCTAGCTAACAAAACTAATGAGATGTGTCACCAAAGAAAATATTTTTGAGGAGTGTGCCGCCAATACAAAAGGTTGAAAAGCTCCTCTTTAAAAGTATGTACGTGGTCTGTCTGGAAAGTATCAGGCTATTCAATATTTACGAGAACATTGCTGAAAAGGGGTGATGGTACTTTTATCCACTTCAAAGTACTCGCCTTGGGCTCTAACACACGTATCCAAGCATCCCTTACACTTACAAAACTGTCGTCTGTAAAGTCTTATTTTGGGATCGCCATCAGCTGCCTTTCCGTGTTCTCCTTAATCTTTAGCTTTGGGGAAAAGTCACAAGTTCCAGGGAGCCAAATCTGGATTGTAGGAAAGTGGGAATTTAACTTGGTGATGCAATGTCCACTTCGCCCCCCCCTCCAAAAAAACTGCATAAGATATGAAGAATGTCTCTCTGCCATTGTGGGTACAACGGTCACATAATAATACACTAACTCACTCAATGACATCTCACTACCGAATGAGAAACCCCATCGAAGAGTGTCTGTTACCCATGCAAAGTAAGATTCCCTCAGGGCCTCGAAACTGGTTCTCGAAATATTTGAGGGCTTGATACATTCCAGACAAATATTGGATGCTTAGTGATCGATTCTTGTGCTAAAAGCCGGCAAATCAGTGATTCCATTTCCTAAGTTGAGTCACCGCAGTTTGTCACTGAAATATGTACTTAGACAGAAAATATCATTTTGAATTTGCGTGAGGAAAATCCTGTGAAACTCTTTCAAACAAAACAAAGCAACGGTCGGGTTTTTAAAACAGAAACCAAGATCCGTGATATCAACTTTTGTTTGGATAATCTAATATTTTCTTTACATCTTTGATGTTTGTACGTTTCTGCCGATTCATACTGTAGCCTTCTTCAAGTGTAATACGTAAATCTGCAAAGGGAGAGAGTCTTTTTATCGGTCTCTTCTTCCAGTAGTGCAAAGCAACAACAACAAAAAAACGGTATCAAAAAAGGAATTTAAAGTTAATCGCAGCTCTTATAAATGTCTCATTACTGCAACATGTATTTGTTTAATAATGTTAAAAAAGAAATGTTTTCCTTTACTTCTCTGTTGAAGAGGTTATTGTTAAAGATATTATATTGTCCAAACAATAGTTGATATTATTATAAATATTCGGACCATCCTCATCTTGGTTATTTTTCATACAACAAAGATGAGGATGATCTGAATATTAATAGAAATAATAATAATACCTCATCTCAAAAATCCAGAGATATACTAATAGTTGATATGTTAACCACTCTTCCAAAAGTACCAGACAAAATTGTTTATATGATATTTATAACTAAAAAAAAAAAAGTCAGTAAAAAACAACTTTATATTCCAACCAAAACCGATGTATGAAGAGGTTTGTTTCCATGAACTTGGGATTAGAAAAGATTCCCAATTTAAACTCCGAGCAAAGGGTTGACGATTGTATAAACTCAGGCTTGGACAGTTTGCATTCACTTCGTACTTATGCCCCTGAGGAAGCAATGAATCCACTCCTTCCACCAGCTATGGGTAAATTGCAGGGTAGTTGGAGTCCTTTAACCCTTTGATGCAATCCAATTTGGGCGTCGATGAAGTACTACGATCCCGTAAAAACCTATAATAGCTACAAACAATGAATGCGTTTCCATGAATTGTTCTTGAAATGGAGACATATTCATTGCTTCATGTTTCGTGCGACGTGGGGGCAACTGAGTCTGAAAAAGGGATTAAGTGGGGTTATTACACAAAAAAAATCATCTAAAAGTTGAAAAGCTGATTTCAAAACAAAGTTAGGAAGTTTCGTTACCAAAATCTCATAAGAATCAGTAATGGTAACAAAATTACTATGGATTCTGGTCTTGTTTATCTATTAGGTGTCTATCTATTAGTAATTGTCGCTTAAGGTGTCGTCCATGTAAGGCGAGCTTGTAGGATATAGGATCTAAGTTGAAATCTCGTTGCAAACTACTTGCTTTCATTTTGAATTCACGCTACGTAATTTAACGGTCTGCGGCATGCCGACTTAGACTGTCGTGATAAAAAAAAGAAGATTGGAAGGGAAATGGAAAGAAATGGGAGTGAAAATACTTCATCTCATCTACAGCGCATTTTTATTGGGCGCGAGAAGTTGCAAAAAAAAGCAACTAAAATTAAGACGAAAAAAAGAAATAATCTTCGATATCATTAATGATTGACAATTCTTCATTTCACTTCCAGGTCTGCAAGTTAGGATCGAAACCTTCGCTTCAGACCCAGAGGCAGATATTCTATTAGACGGTCAGTAGGGCCGAATTAGGCGATATATATATATATATATATATATATATATATATATATATATATATATATATATATATAGAGAGAGAGAGAGAGAGAGAGAGAGAGAAAGAGGGAGAGAGAGAGAAAGAAAGAGTTGAATTCACTTGGGATTGGGAAAAAGAGGTAATCATTGACTTTCATTGGATAATCAAAACTCACAAAAGTTCAGTAGATTTGATCTTGAATTGAAATTTTATGTCTCATCATTTCCTTTAAGGTAATATCTTGTCTGCTATTTGCACAAAGAATGCTGCTCGAAAAGGGCAGTGGCAAAATTTTCTACTATGTCGTGGCCAAATTTAATTAACATTGATGGAGCCCACTGCATAACATTTCTTCGTGACCGTTCTATTGATTACCGGTAACCTAAACCGTCAACATAGGTTTTTTTCTCAAATCAGTCAGTCTGGCTGGCTATCTATGTAAGTATCGCGTGTACGTGTCGGAATAATGGAGCTAGAGGGCTGAAGTTTTTTAATATTCATTCCATATGTCTTTTTGGAGTTTTTTTTTTATTCACCCAAAAGGTACAATTACAATGTAAGTTTTTGTGAAAATGGTCCCTTAGTTTAATTTATGTTGGAGAAGTCGGTGGCCGAACGGTTACCTTCATGGGGAATGGAACTGATCCCAAACTCCAGCATGGGAAGTTTAAGTCCATTCCACACTAATACTCTGTGGAAAGGCATGAAATCACTTTTCTCCCCATACGGGTAAATAGCGAACAATTGGGGCCATCAAGCCTTTATGAGTTCTTCGGGATAGTTTCTACCGTTTCCTTCGAAGTAATATTTTACCTGTTGTTCGCACACTGATCTCACAAAGAGTACTGCTAAAAAAAAGGCAGTGTCAGAATCCTGTACTACACTCGGTTTCCCTACGCTTCTCAAATTCCCTGAACAAATAAACCCACAAATTGAACCCACTGATTCGGTCTCGATGGATCTCTCGAGAAATGGAGACAAAAATCATGGTCTCATGTGTCCTGCAACACGGCAGCAACTTAGTCTGAGTCTGGGTTATCCATTTACACGATGCGCTACCCAAAAGTCCGGTGAATTTAATCTTGAATTGAAATCCCATGACCGGTCATCTTCTTCGGAGTAGTATTTTGCTGTTTGCACAACGAGTACTGCTCAAAAAGGTCAGTGGCAAAATTGGGTTTGCACGAGCTTTTCGGAATCCCTGAACATTTCGGTTGCACCTCGCAAATCAATAAGTAACTGGTTGATAACAGAAACGTGACAGATGTTATCTACTTACCCCTAAACACCTCGCCCTGGAGTAATGAACCACTATCACTTTTTTTTTCTTTATTAACACCATTTATCTTCATGTTTATGATTCAGTTGGGGTTTTATCTTAACTCTGGTCGTCGATCTACGGCAATGGTTGAACAGCTTGGATCGAAAATCAAGACTATGCTCTCGTTGAAACTTGAACTCAAGGTCCCGGGGGAACCAATTTCAATGCACCTGCTGCTCTATTAACTAAGGTATGAGAACTCCTTAGGCTGGCAGAAGTCGAAATCCGATCTTTGAACTTACTTTCTATCCCTACATCAACTGCACCATGTTTGTTTTGGTTTTTGTACGGATAATATCGGCACAGAAATTATCTTATCTTATTTTCATTAGATGAATTATTGCAAATCATTAATATTCATAAGTGACTACTTTTCACCTTCATCTTGACTTTTCAGTTGTCTTTATCATTATTTAACTCAAACCGTCTATGTTTCTAATGAGCGAATAACATCATATTTAATTTTCATGGTAACTGCAGGCGAATGTAATTCTAACATAAAATACATATGATAAAATGCATTGATGAACATTTTAATCTAAAGTGAAAATATCCCGGAGATCTTACTGAAAATTTTTTAACTATGACGATAACTAATGTAGTGGCTCCCTTACTTTTAGTTGAAATTAATTACGAAAATAATCAGATATCAATTTTAGATACGTAAACCCCACATTTAGCTAAATATACAAAACGTCAAGTGTTCACTTGCTCATTTGCCCCAGCGTTATTAGCTGGTTACTCTTTCTCTCTTTCCCTTCTCCCCAGGGTTAGTCTCATTTCGCTGGCCTCACATTTTTCTGCCGTGGCCAATCACTGCCCTAAACATTGCTCGTTTTATTTCATAGATGTCGAGGCATCTCTCATACGCTCAGCTACTCAATCGTGTCCTCTGTAGCTCAAAACGCGTATTCACCTCCTTCTCCCGTAAATGAAATAGCACTGCCTTTACTACACACCAGTCAGGATTATCTGTCTTCTAATTTTCCTTACTTCGGGAAACGCACTCAATCTAAACCCCATGTATTTTTTGTGACTTGAATAGTTTGTCCGTAATGTGTTTTTCAGCATCTTAGAATGGCCACAAGTTGCTCACACACGATCACAAATACGTTGCCTATAACTTGCCCACAACTTTAGGCATACCACTGATACCCGGTCTCCATAACCATTCCCCAGTCTTCTCAAAGCCTTCTGAATTCAAAGCATTTCAGTTACACCCACTTCATTAACATTGACTGCTATCACTACTTCACACAGAGCTCCTACCTTTCGTTTAGAAGCTATCTCCTATATTCTACTGAGCTACAAGCTTATACTGTCCCGTCTATCACGGATAGATTGAA
Organism: Thysanoteuthis rhombus; assembly: GCA_963457665.1. Classification (NCBI taxonomy): domain Eukaryota; kingdom Metazoa; phylum Mollusca; class Cephalopoda; order Oegopsida; family Thysanoteuthidae; genus Thysanoteuthis; species Thysanoteuthis major. The sequence continues at coordinate 4,454,760 of OY735233.1, forward strand.
CCGAACTAAACAGGCCTCTTCTCTTCACGATCATATTAATATTTCCTTACATGTATTCTTTTTCAGTCTTGTTATAAATGTCTATTCATTAAATGTGCGTTTTATTTGTTCGTCCAAATACTCCTGTGTCTCCATTGCAATCATTTGTACTTCATCTCCGCATCCAAACTCATTCTCATATATTCTCCATTCTGTCATGGCGATTGTCGTCCTCCTTTTCTCTTTCAAACCACGTGGAGAAAAAATCCTTTGTCCTCCACAACAACACATTCTTATTGCTACATTGAACTCCAGCTACATCATCACTCTCCCTCACTCACTATAGGAACCACCAATAACTGGTAACAACATATATAGATACCATAGTATTTGTATCTGATGACCCTGAGAACTATATAGATTCAACATAACTATACTAAAACTTTTAAAATAAATAAAGACTATCTATTAATGAGAAACAAATACAAAGTCTAAAGGAGATACATATATGTCCAAGCAATCATTGAGAGCTCAGGATATATAATCCTACGAGTTATGAAAGAAATAAGGTAAAATTCTCGGAGGAGGTGAAAGCGGGAAAAATCAGAATTGGTTTGTTAAAGTGAAAACGCCGTAAGACATTAAACAAAACGAGGTGTGTGTGTGTGTGTGTGTGTGTGTGTGTGTGTGTATGTGTGTGTGTGTGTGTGAAGATGTAGGCAAAGAAGTAGTGTAGCTGTGGCAGCCATGGGACGCAGACAGGATTTAGCACCGTTTGATCGTTGAATGCATTGTTCAGACCAGGAAAATGAGATACTCTATCTCTAAGGTGGCAACTTCTCTAGGTTTTTCTCCCGCAGCAGTCGCAATGGTATACTAGGAATATTGTGAATACGTGAATTCCGGACATGAATCAGCGGCAGGTGGCTGCCCTCCCGTGATGCAAAAACTGGACTATCAGTGAATGGCAAAGATGTGAACAGAAGTATGGAGCATGCTGTAGACTTCATTGAATTCTTTGCAGACGCACCCAACAAACACAATTCAACCCTGAAACGTCCCTGGAGAGAGATGAAGATGAAGGTAATAAGTATGAATATTAATGGTTTACAATAATTCATCACAAAAAATTAGGATAATAAGATAATTGCGTTACTGGTATTATCACTACAGAACCACACAACGACTCTATGCCACATTGTGTTACATGGGTGAAGAGGAGTTATTAGGCAGCTGTCCAGTACTGGATAAACTATGTAGTCCAAGTTGCATATGCTAAAGGCCCCGCATTCTCAAGGACCCACACTAAATGCTTTCACGCTATCAATCCCAATCCGGTGAACCGCACTTGCTCCCTTACTTTAGTGCTATACTGCCTTCAACTTTCATAAAAGACTAAGTGTTTAAGCTTCACGATTTTAGTCAATCATCGCTACTTGGAGTTATCATTTCAATACAGTAATCAATGGGAAATAAAAGGTATTTGAAACTGAAGTCATAGCCACTGCACAAAAATCAAAACGAAAAAGTAATACTATCACTATCATCTGGAAAAATACTTTACTACGTAATTAAGAAAAATTATGAGTTCTAATAATTATATGTATTTCTTCAATTTCGGGCCATTTTATAATGTATGCTACAGACTCCACACTAGTTGAATCCGGCACTGTAGATGTAATTATTTTGCACTTCAGTTTATTATTCATACTGAAGTAATATTTTATGGGGGGTAGAGACCAATTATACTGTTCCCCCAAAACTAAAAAGGCTTACAAAAAGCTACACGGTAATAGTTAGTAGTTTAGTCTGGTAGACTATCACTAGTTCGGTGAGTTTGAGACTCATCAGGATCTCTGAGCTTAGTCGATTGATATGGGCAGTCTTTGATTGATGGATATATTGGTCAAATAAAATCACCTTATAATTTCAAATATTTTTTTTTAATTCATGATTAAAGGCGTATTTTAATTAACTACTCAATTTTGCGCTTTTCTCTTTGTTTTCCGCTCCCTTCCTCTCATGTATAAGTGTATATGTGTATGTGTTCGCACAAGCGTGTGTGTGTGTGAAATATAGACTGGATATATTTATACAGACAAGCTCCGTTGCGCTAAGGTCAGACTCCCTTGCTCCATTAATTTTTAAAGAGTAAACAAAACAGAGTTAATTTTTCCCTACAACACCATACCGAAATTACATGTCTCATTTCAACTCTTTTACAAATACTTCCGGTAAATAGGAGTTGCTAACTTTAGCCAAACAAGTCAACCTGAATTGGGCTTTAGAATTGAAAGTGAATACCTCACTATGTCACTGTTATTTGTGCATGACGTAACTAGTTTTTCTTCTGGTCATAATCATCCGTCATTGTTACATACGAAAATAAAGTCAAAACTCAATGGAAAGCGTTTGAAAAAAAAGGGGAAAACCTACTTTACCAAATGGTTAATCTGCCATTAGCTCCTAAAGCAAGAAAGAAAAGAAAGGCCTCCCCAGTCAAATGGATAATCCACCACTGACCTCGGAAGCAAGGAAAAAATATTTTGTTCCAAGTTAGATTCGATCTCCAAAATTACCACTGCCTGACAGAATGCCGTAGACCACTGTGCCATGGAAACAGTTCTGAGAATAGTAATTTATATGCAATTATGAATAATACGGTCGGATGAATACTTCAAAATCACGGACGAATATCTGCTGCCTTCTTAAAATTATAATATTTTGATATGTTTAATGGTTCTTCTATCATATTAGCTGTGGTGACATCCTCGGTAGCTAGGTAATTTTCACGGAAAAGAAAAATAAATAAAATATATCTGTGTTATTATATAAAAATGACATTTTTCATAAAAGAAATTCAATGCTTAAAAAAATGCTGAGAACTCGGAATCACGAGTTGACACGACATTATGTTACGGATACACTTCCTTCTCCACTCTTTTTCCTTATTATTCATGTCTGAAATGCACACATCTTGAATTCCAGATCCGAATAATTGCTATAATAAAGTCAACTCTGAGAGTTCGAAAGTGAATACCAGCATCACAAAATTTGTTGGTATGTATATTTGTCTGTTCACATCATATTGTCACGACAGAAACATAAGTTATACTCTCTTCTTCTCTTTGAAGTTGATTATAGAGAGTAAGACTTATGTGACTATGTCAGTGTGTAAGTTTAGCAGATAAAAATCTCATGTTGGCGAAACCGAAAAAACTAAAATAATCAATTTCTAACTTTTTTGACGGATTCAATATATAATAGATATTGAATTCCAGAATTTATAAATGTTTTGTACTTGTAGACCTGTGTAAGCTTTCAATCCACCCTTAATTATTTTTCAGCGATTGTTTCACCACACCAAAATAAAACAAAAAAACATAGTCCCGATTGACTTTCGTTTGAACTTTATTTTCAATTTGTCCTTCTTTTGAGTACCAACAGGGTTGAAATGCCGTTCGATGGAGTTAGATGACAATTTTATCATTTTTCTTTGCAGGGATGGGGTGGATATGTATTTCTTTAAAACGATGTATAAAAATGAATATTATAAAATGTTGATTTATCAATAGATAACAATAGAAAAATGTTTTTTACGAGTACTATAAGAGTCAGAGACATCATAGAATCCATGAAAAATCTCAAATGGCAGTGGGCTGGCCATCTTGCACGAATGACAGACAACCGATGGACTTCGCAATTCATGACATGGATCCCTTGTGATCACATGCGGAACCGAGGCCGTTAGAATATTAGATAGAGGGACGAGCTTGACAAATTCAGAAAGTACTGGCTCCGCGACGCCCATGATAGAGAAGTGTGGCACATCCTAGGGAAGGTCTATGTCCCACGATGGACGTTAAAAGACTGATGATGATGATGATGATGATGATGATGATGATAGTATATATATATATATATATATATACAAATATATACAAATGAAAAATAGCTCAGTTTTATTGTATTTGGTATATATCTCAAATATATAAGTGAGAGGTGCCTGTGTGTTCGTATGTTTGCCTGTAACACAATAAAAAGTACCTAAACGAGGGTATAGCCCAAGCAAACTTAGCACACGTACTCAATGGACGTGGGGGGGGGGGTTTCAAAACAAAATATTTCGAGAAAAATTCAAAGGGTTTTAGAAATTACTATAATGCCAAAATGGAACTTACTTTTCGACGATATACATATCTTATTCTATATTTTTATATAAAATTCTTTAAAAGATTTTAAATGAAGAGACCTTCCTTAAAGGATCAAAAGTGAAAATATCATCATTTCCAAACGAAAAAAGGTAATAAGTACTAACAGTTATTGATATATATATATATATACCAGCTGAAAACCTATCCCTTTAAAGAACAACCCAATCACCATAATTATCTTTGACATGTTGAAACAGACCAAACCCAGAATAATCAAATTAACAACCAAGGTTATATAAAAGGGAACCCTAACATTGGGAAACAGATTTAAGTGAGAACAAAATATTGTCAAAGAGGAAACCCAACACAAAGAACTGATGGATCAATTACATACTGATAACGAAAATGTTTACACCATACCCCCTGATTTATAAATCATATCTACTAATAAGTACAGCATCCTCACTAAATAAAACAGAAAAACATAACAAGCAATGGCCAACTACTGAAATATATATATATATATATATATATATATATATATATATAATAAAAGGAAGACAACCTAGATAAATAGACACCCTGCTAAAAATGTCCTGAATAGGAATATAGAATAAACCGAATCATTCCCCTGAAGAAGCCCAAACAGGGTAGATAAATGTGCTTGAGTAGCAAATCCTTACTTCATTACATATATATATATATATATATATATATATATATATATATATATATATATATATATATATATATCGCAATAATTCGCCCGTGGGATAGGTTTTCAGCTGGTATATATCTATATTAATAACTGTCAGTACTTATTACCTTTAGCCCCCTATCGACCGTGAATACGTTACGTCTCCTTTTTGAAATTCGTGTCCTGTCTTCAATTTGTGACAAATAACAGCGTTCGTTATCACCCCAATGACAGCCTCGAGTAAAACGTTCCAAAATTCTGAATAAATGATTTTGCCAAAATCATGAGTTGAATACACAAATTTCCAAATGATAAGTTATTGTAAATGGTGATTATAAAATGTTCCTATCAGAGTTTCTTCTTATCCGCACTCGTAGTCTAAAGACTTCTGTAACCGTATCTTTCCGTCCATCTCGTTTTTGTTTGAATATCTTAGATGAGCGTTTTCTTTACATACGCTGATTCTCACGGTTCATCTTAATTGTCATTGTTGCAATGTTCCCTTCGCTATACCGTCTGGCCTTCCACATTTCTGAATTTCTGAATCAAACTATTGGTATTATTATTAGTCAATTTTCGCAAGATTCCTCATCTGTTATCTTTATTACAATGTTTCCTCAGCTGTACTGCCCGGCTTTCTCTGTATCCGAATTTCTCAGACGCTCTGTTTTTATTATTATTCGTTAATTTTTCTCGCACAAGATTCTTCATCATTGTTATTTTTATTACAATGTTTCGATAGCTCTGCTTTCGTGTCTTCTTGATAATTGAATTTCTTGGACAGGCTGTTTTTATTATTATTCATTGATTCTTTCACTCTTCTTTGCTGTCTTTATCACAATGTTTTTGTGGCATCATCCAGACTTGAATGTTTTGTGACGGGCTGTTGTTATTATTACATCGTGATATTTTTCGACAACCTTGCGATTATTCTAAACAGAATCCTTTATGTTGTAGCTTATTGAATACTGATTTTCAAAGCAAGAAGACTGTATGTTTTGTAGATTTGTGCCACCTGAACTCTCCAACTGCATTTCCTACATTTGAACCCATACCTTAGTGAGCTCAACTTAGCAAATATCAATATGTATAGTGATATCTCAGATGAATTTTCTCATAGCAACTGAAATTTTCAAAACTTAGCTCAAGCGAAGGGCTTCGTCACTCTTCCAAACGAGGAGAGCCAGCCTGTCTGCCTTGATTTGTACTTTACGTTAGAAGAGGTGAGATAGATTACAGTAAGAGTTGGAAATGGATTTAGGTGTACAGTAATTTTTTTTTCAGAACTAGGTATACGCTAAAATTTGATTTTTTTTTTCATTTTCAAAACCAGGTATACGGTAATGTTTGATTTTTCGGATCTAGGTATATGGTGATACCTCCATTAGTAGACATTGCACATACAAAATCCTTGAAGTTGAGAAGTAGGTATTCGCCGTACCCCTCACCCATTTCAATCACTGATTATAGTCCAGAAGAGTCACAGTTTGATATTAGCACCAATGACGTTATAAAGGCCTAGACGTATCTTAATCTATGACTTGATAAACTAACACCTTCAGCTCCAACGATTTTTCGTGGACGTGTGTAGACCAAGAAAAGAACAATGAGATTACTGTGTTGCCATAATTGCCCTGATTTAATAGCACTGTTAACAATTGACGAGATGATATTGAACACGAGCACTAATTATCAGTTTTTCATCAAACATTCAACTTCCAAATGACAAAAGAAATTTTAATTCAAAGAAAGAAAAGAAGAAAAGGCAAGCCACAATAGTTTTTAATGAATCTATCACAATATAAAATGATTATACATTGAAATGCCTTTGGGGGTTTTCTCTGCAATTAAGAAAAAAAAAATGATATTATCAATAACTTGAGCAGAAATATACCGACAGCTTATAATTCTGTTCAGGCTAATAATTATAGGATTTCTTTTTCTATTTAATTGGTCTCTTGTGCTTTTGTTGACAATCGAAAATATTAGAGCAACTACATACTCTGATAATTAACAGTATCCTTTTCTTGATTTGCTGTCCGTAACCCTTGACTCTTCCACTTTAAAGTGAAAAAAATTGCCGATAAAAATACCACCCACCCATCTGCCATTTCAAACTATGCATTCTTTCCAGTATACGATTTCCATATTTTTTTTTTTTTTTTTTTGGTTAAAAAAAAAGAGAATATCTCAATTCAAATATGTCCGTCGAAGTTTTCACTGGGATCATACGAAAAGAAAAAAAAAAGAAAATTAGGATGTACGTTGTGTAGCAATGGCCAGAAGTAAATCTTGCTGGCGGTTGTCAGTGGGTTTAATCTTCATCGGATCTCCGAGTATAGGCGTTCTGATACCAACCAATACTAAATAAATCATAATAATTAACAAATAATATGATAAGAAAAACAGATAAAGATACACGACGTGATCAGCAAGCTAAACCTGCTCTCATTGGATAGTGGGTTCGATCCCCATTGGATGCACCATTATTGATGGCCTGACACTGCTATGTTAATGAATGATATGAAAGAAAACGGATCAGGATGCACGCTGTATAGCAATGATCAGAAGCTGATCTTGCTAGCCGATGTTTATAGGTTCGATCCTCACCGAATCTCCCAGTAAAGATGATCTGATACCAACCCATGCTAAGTTAATATCCACTTATATAATGAACAGTGCAATTGTTTTGGTTCTCTGACCATAACTATGGATTCTTCCATTTGAAGGTAACAAGTTCGCCGATAAGAAATATCTTCTATCCACCATTTGAAACAATAGACTCTCCACTTTGAACACTTTGGGGCATTTTTTTTTTTTTAATCTTTAGTTTCTTTTCTAAAATCATTCGATAGAATTCAAATACGCGTTGTGCCCACTTTCCGAAAGTTGGCTTTTCGCTACTTCTTTGCCTTGTCAAAAAAAAAGCGAAAAGCAAGAATGGTGTTCAGCTTTAGATTGATAGCGGCCCATTACAGAGCAAGTGCACGCCCTCTTTCTCTCTCTCCTCTACCCCTGTGTCTTCTGTACCTCTCACCACCACAACCTCCGATGACCCAGATTAACATATCACTTTCAACATTTTTGAGGGTACACTCAAAATGTTTTTCTATATAAATTAATGGTTATCACTTTTTCGCCTTTCACCATTTCAGCTTACGGCAAATTTTTATAGTAATGCTCTACTTTGAGATAGTGGGGGGATCAGTATATCCGTGAATCTTTTCACGGGAATTTATTGTTATTATTATAATGATCCAATTTCTGTGGTAAAAGAAAAGGGGGTGCCATGTCACAGCAAAAATGACACATTGTTAGTGCAATACACTTGCAAGGCTCGAATTTATAGAAAAAAGTAATTTCAAACCAAATCGGGCCACTGGCTTACTGAAAATTGATTTAATCAAGTATTATTTATTAAGAATATATATCTAAGTGTTCTCTCAGATGGTGTAATGGTTAGCACGTTGAGGAGATTCTGGGTTGGAATCTCAGTTTGAGCGAAGATTGTGGTAAATCCTTTTGGATAAATTTCCCTATGCACTCAGCAGCTAACTGAGTACACACTAAGCTGTGTGATTAGGGTGGGAAAATTGGGATTGCAGAATTTGTATAACACCGCTCATAAATGAATGAAACTCTACCGTTTTTTATAGAATGTTAATTCGTTTGAGAACATTTTCCTACAAAAACACTAGATGAAAACCAACCACGAGAGCAAGCTGGCTTTAGAAGAAGCTACTCGACCATGGACCACCCGTATTCGATAAATCAACTGACAGGAAAAGCAGTATAATATAAACTACCACTCGCCGTAGCATTTATCGACTTCAAAAAAGCGTTCGACTCAGTAGAAATCCCTAAGGTCATGGAGGACATCACTCGACAAGGTGTAGATCCAGTATATGTCGAAGTGCTGAAACATATATACAATCACAGCAGCTCCTTTATCAGGCTGAATAAAGACTCGGACTCCTTTCAGCTCCAGAAAGGAGTAAGACAAGGTGATACCAGCTCACCCAAACTCTTCACAGCCTGTCTCGAGATAATCTTCAGAAGACTAGACTGTGAGAGTAACGGAATTAGAATAGACGGCGAGTATCTGAGCAACCTCAGATTTGCAGACGGCATTGCTCATTTCGCAGAGAACCTGCACGACCTCCAATTAATAATAGATGAACTAAACAAAGAGAGCAAGAAAGTCGGCCTACACATGAACTCCAGAAAGATGAAGATCATGTGCAACAACCATATCAGAGATAAAAACACTGAGATCAAAATTGAAGACACAGAACTGGAGGAAGTAGATCACTACATCTACCTCGGACAACGAATCTCCATGAGATCCTCAAAAGAAGAAATCAAGCGAAGAATCACACTAGGATGGCAAGCCTTTGGTAGAGCTAGCTCAACCTTCAAAAATAAGAAGATACCATTAATCCTAAAGAGAAGGGTGTATAACCAATGCATCCTCCCAATAGTCACTTATGGAGCTGAAATATGAAACCTAACCAAGAGGCAGATCCTCAAATTGAGAACCATGCAACGTGCACATGGAAGAATTATGCTGGGCCTCACATGGAGAGACCACAAGAGAGCACAGCACATCCAGGAAAAGACAAGAGTCAGGGACATAATAGAATCTTTGAAAAAATCTCAAATGACAGTGGGCTGGCCATGTTGCACGAATGGCAGACAACCGATGGACATTGCCACTCACGACATAGTCCTTTTCAGAGTATTTTTTAGCAGTCGAAAATTCCTAATGATATACATATATTACATTGAGTTTAGGAGAAATGAATATGCATTTACAAAAATCTTTATAGGAAATTTCTCGAATAAATTTGAATATTTAACAATTCTTGTGTCTCTTACTAAGGTCCAATAATTGAAATCTAAATTAACCTCAGAAGGAATCTTTTGATGATTTGGGCACTAAGCATTCTCGAGTTATGCATATCTCTTTGTGAATAATTTTACATTCATTCATACGCAAAAACCTGAACACAGCTACACATACATACTTACACACACATACTTACACACACTCACACACACACATAACAAATATTAAAAAGTAAACAGTTCAAGTTCCAACGTTGGAGGACACCTACCTAAGATCAAACATGGACTTCCAGAAGATAAAACGACTGATAACGATTGCCAATATCCGAGTTCAGTATTGTGACTTTGTTCAATATTTTTAACCTTGTTTATTTTTAAAATGTTATATCATTTCTCGCTGCTGTAGTATCTGAGTGCGTTTGGATACAAACAAACTGTATCAGGTAAATATATTAATAATAGCATTTTGTGGTATGCTACAAGTTTTTTCTCAATCTTTTCATTTCTATATTGTCATTCCGACTTTTTTTTGCATTCATACAACAAACATACACACACACACACACATATATATATATACAATACAAATCAGGATTACAATATGATATGATATAATACAATATCCGATGTGTGATGGGTTTATTTCATAAAGTGCTCAATGCATTCAACATTAAATATTAGGTTGAGTTAGAGTAAAGCTTGAAAGGACAGAAACATAAACGTGTTTGTGTAGCGAAACTTTTATTTCATCATATGTATGTGTGTGTGTGTATGTGTATGTGTGTGTTCCAAAAAGTTTCTACTTTCGGATGACAGGAAAAACTATATGTTCCTTGAAAATACTTTTAGTTTCAAAATTGTTCCGATGGACAATCTTTTCCCCTTTTGGTTGAAAGTACATGAAACACTATAAAAAACTTACCAGATTTTGCCCGAACAATATAAACTCTTATTCCCATCTCAGATGTAGACAAAATGTTTTGGTCAATTCATTCTACGGCCCTCTTCAGGTTTTAAACGTAGTATCCGCTAAGAAAAGGAGTCTCTCCTATCAGTCTCTTTCTCTGGTTGCGCTAAGAAAATTCAAACGTTAACCGGTCAACGTTCAAATTTTCTCTTTGACGCCAAAGATTTTAGATTATCCGAATAAAAGTTGGTACGTCAATGACTCCTCTCAAAGTTAAAGATAATTCTATAAAACTTATTCACCAGAAGGAAATTATAATTTCAGAAGTCATTTTATCCGAATAAATGCTAGAGATAATCATGGAAGATATTGCTAGAACACGCGTCTGGAAATCTTGATTTACTTGGATGACACCAAACCCCAAGAAAGAAATGCATAAAGGTGTGTAGAGGTTGAAGACAGAACAATCTCGAAAATATTTTAATGTATGAGAACAGCATGAACTGCCAACTACAATTTATAATCCGACATAAATGAAATATAAAGCCTCATGGACAAAGCGGGGAACACGGTACTCAGCTGATATATTATTGGATGTCCGAGACATAAATCTATTGAAGAGGAAATCGAATACTCCGACTTTGAGGCGTATTCATTTTGGGACATATTAAATAGAAATATTTATGACGTCTGCACGTTAGATTCATGACAATAATACTGTTATATAATAATAGCATTTTGTGCGTACATTTGAAACAAGCGATTGTGGCAAACGAGGAGTGGTAAGAGGGAAGTAAGGAGAGAGCGACCATAAAAATATTTGCAAAAGAAGAAAAGAATTTAAAAAAAGAAAGAAAGAAAGAATAAGCTTTTTTTTAAAAAAAAAAGGAGATGAAAATGATTACAGATAATTAATGCGATAATTTGGAGAAAAGAAGTAAAGAAACTGTCACGTGACCAACGTCTTTTGGTCGCATGCCATGTTGTGAGCGATCGATTAAAAATCGGAAAAGAAATGGCGGGGGGGGGATCAACGAATAATTATCTCTCTCGTTTTTTGCTGGGCAGTGATCACTGAGAAGGTCTGAATCTTCAACAACAGAAAACAAGCATGAATGTACCGGCTACAAACAGAAAAAGGGAGACAATTCCGCAAAAACTTGGATTGCTGATTGAAGTCCTAACTAAAAACCTAATCATCATCATCATCATCATCATCATCATCATCATCATCATCAGTCTTTTAACGTCCGTCGTTGGACATAGACCTTCCCCAGGATTCGCCACATCTCTCTATCGTGGATGACGCATAGCAAATATTTTGAATTTGTCTATTTCGTCTCTCCGTCTTGTATTCTGCCGGCCTCAATTGTGCATGTGATCTTTGAGGAACCATGTTGTTCGTAGTGATATCCATCGGTTGGCTGCCATTCTTGCAACATCACCAGCCCGTTGCCATTTAAGTATTCTAGTGGAGTCTACGATGTCTCAGACTCCTTTTTTTCTCCCTGACAAATGTTTTTTTCTTGACATAAAATGGAGCAAGTGTTTCAATTTTCAGCCCCTTAGCTCAATTGGCGCTGCCAGTGTGCGTAACATATCCAGTCACCCAGATAGCCTGCCACATCACCTTAAAAACTGGACGAACCTATGTTTATAGTTTGGCTTATAGTTTCATATAAAGAAAGGAAGAAAATCGAAATAAAAACCCAAATGAAGAGACGAAAATGATTATAAATAATGAGTTCATTAACAAGTGAGTTAGGCTTAATCGACCATAGGACTCCAAATTTCAATTAGAGGAGTTCTCTATCGATATAATTTTTCAGCTAATACATGTTCACTTCATGTTTTTTTTTTAATTATTTGATTGGTTGATTGGAAATGGCTAAACACCATGGATCGTAAGCTAACATCTTAAAATGCTCTGTTCAAAAAGAACAAAGTCACCAGTATCGATACTCATGTATGTTTATTATTACTATTATGAGAAACCGCCATCAAAATTGACATCAACATCAAAAGTTTCTTCAGTTGTTGTGTTGGTCTGACTGGCTAGCTAAGTGGCTTGTTTTTCGCCTCATTATGTCTAGAAAAGAACGATGTTTTGTAGGGTTTTGTGAGGGTTCAATATGCAGGGTAATTTTATGCTATATTGATGACTTAGTTTGTGTCCGGCAACATTCACGTTTGTTTTTTATGAAAATTCAGACTGTTTTAGTGATCAGTGCAAAACAAAATGTGAGAGAAGAAACTCATTCATTGATCATCCCGTTTTTCATTTTTAATTGATCACCCTCAACACGACAAGTTGCCAAAAAATGTTGGTTACGTGACGGTTCTTAATTTGAATTGCTTTTCATCGGAAGAAGATGAAGAAGAAGCCTGAATTTAAGAAAAAAAGGTATACCAATTACTCTGCTGTTCAATGCCAGGACCAGAATTGTTTAACAGACCAAAACTCCTCAAAACAACCGACATCTCTCTGATATACTCGGAACCTCACTTAAGGAAAAAACTACAAATATTCATGATGACTTTTGAAATGTCTGAATTTCTGAATGTCCCAAAACCTTGGTAAATATTCAGATTTCCCAATTTTTGGAAAGCAGTCGATTTTTTATCCCTTGATTCAATAAATACTTTCCTGCGAAATGCTTTGGTCTTTCCATAACATTCCCCTGTCTGGTTGCATCCGGTAAGACATGAAAGCCTAGAAGTGCAGAAAAATGATTTAGATCATGTGCTTCATAAGCCGGACCAATATCAATTTCTCTGTGGTGAAACTTGCGGTTGCTCTTGAAAACAATACCTCTACATAAACGGCTAGACATTGAAAAAGAGTAGGAAGACATCAAAACACCTACTTCACGAAATTGATCTCTTTCAGAGATTTTCATGCATACAGGACCATCAAAATATCGGCCTTTTCTTGAGAATGTTACTCGAGCAATTCTTCCAAACCATTAATGTTTATTTCACAAGCAGTATCGTAGACAACAGAACAAATAATGTTCTTTATTCTGAAATGAACCAACAATCTTGCAATATAAATTGTCAACTCAGGTTTTGTTTGAATGTGTAAAAAAATTACTTCAAAAGTATGTTATTTATACGAATGTTGTCAGTGACCTTGAACGAAATGCTTTGCTCACCTATGGGTTTGTTCCTTGTCCTTTCTTTTAAAGAGTTTTCAATGGGAGATTCTGCACTTGTATCTGGGCCAGATTCTTCATCATAAAAGGGTGTATCTTCCTCCTTTGGTTACTTTGACAACACAAGATCATAAACAGAATGTACCACATTCGCTTTCTATGTACAATGTAACAATCTACCATCAGAGATGAACATATATCTCGATACCGTTAAAAAAAACAGGATACTTACTGGCAATAATGGATCCTGTCATCAAAGCTGTTTCCTCTTATACTTTTAGTTAGGAATTAAGTACGAAACTCTCCTTTTAGCTTAATATCCAAAACGTCATTTCCTCTGACGACCCCTATAAAAACCCCTGGACGCACATGGTCCAATGCTCACCAGCTCCAGCTCCAGCACCCTAGCTGCGTACGCTTCTAGCCCCGGCCTCTACGTCCAGAGGAAGTGACGTTTTGGATATTAAGCTAAAAGGAGAGTTTCGTACTTGATTCCTAACTAAAAGTATAGGGGGCACTACACAATGAAAATCGTATCTCAATTTTATTGGTACTCTCTTTACTTCTCACATAGCCTCAAAAGAACTTTCTCGACTCATTACTTTATTCAACTAACCTCCCAGTGTTTTGAACTGTGTGCTTCACGCATTTTTTCAAATTTCTTTGTTTTATTTTCCTTCTATATTCAAAAGGTGAAATAATTAAATAACACGATTTTATCATGTTTGCATTTAAACGCGATCAAGATTTATAAACCTACTGTAAGTCTTATGTTTTGATTTTAAATACAAAATGGTGTAGAATCTATTCTACACGATACCGTGAGAAAATTCTCACTGAAACAATGACAATGCTTTATCTAAGAAAATCGGATCACTCAACACTATTGAATCTCTATATCCTTTGGAATCTACCATATCTGCCACAGGGAATGAGAAACAGTGGTATTATACAAATGTTTTGGTGATTATACCAACTGCTTTGACAACACGAATAAAAGTTGAGAAACTAATGTCGTTTCAGCAGACACCTGCAAAGCCGGGAGTAGCTCGTAGTATACTATTAAGTTGGTTTAAACTAATAATGAAATGGGGTTTATGTAAGTGTGAGTCACGTAACGAATTTTGATTAATCAAATTTGACAGCTTACAATCAGTAACAGTATCCAAGAGTCAGCCAACCGCTTGAGTGATAAGTCAGTTTTAAGCAGAGCTCTGTTAACCGTACACTTCCGGGAGCACGTTCTCTACTCTTTCCGTTCCCGATCTCTCACTGTGCTGAACGGAGACTTTTCTTGTTTTTGTTTTTTTACCATTAGAGGGGGATTAGATTCATTCTTTCCCCAAGGCCATTTCTGTGGAATGAATGCATATTGTCGTTAGAGACTCTACTTGCCGATTCCATTTGCTAACTGCCTGACCACCAGCAATTCCGACATAACATCAATGAAATGTAATGCTCTTTGACACACATCAATTGATGAAATATTTCATTATCCTCATCTATTTGTCCGGTGATCGTCGTCTTGGTGGTTGGGCCACTGGAGCACAACGCAAATATCTTTAGTTTTTGGTTGTTGGTTTCTTGCTTCATTCGAAGTGTCTGTTGAAGAGAGAATGAAAGGTTGAACGAGGGATGAGGTTACTTCTTCAAGTCAAATAGCCACCGGACCCGAGTGAAATATGATATTCATATTTCTGCTCACGTTTGGATCAATGTGGCACCGCCTTCTCTCGCAACCTTGGTTCTGCTAACTGTCGATAGCCTGAATGACAATTGACCGAATCACACAAGTCGATTCCCGGATCATGTAGCCAAGTGCAGCTCTTTTACGTGTACTCATGGTCATAAGGACATGATCACATGTACACTCAAATCTATGTTACTTGATCAAGTAATTTGTTTCCATTTGAACCAAGCTCAACATTGATGAGTACCATATAAGGTCAAGCCTTATATTGCATCAAGCTTCTATTTTATTTATTTTTTTAGATACATTCATTTGGTTTAAACATAAGATTTACCTTTGCTCTGTGTCAATAACGGTTAATCTCTTCTTAATTACTTAGTTGAATAGCCCTGGTTTGTAAAATACTACTAGGAGACGTTTTTTATAACCTTTCACAAGCCCTAAGCTACATTCTTTTGAAATCTTGGCCCATCCTTTTTTACAAAAGACCTTCTAATCATTAATGTTTCTGAGGTTACTCTGGCGAATTCGATCTTTTAAGCATCGCCATGAATTTTCAATTGGGTTTAAATCATTTGCAAGTTATTTTTGCAGGGTGCTTCAAAAAGTTATCTTATTGAAGCTCTATCTCTTGCACTGAAAATTACAAAATACATCGCTTCATTCATGTTTCCTTCAATCACGTGAATCGCCCAAAACCATGATACTTCTGTGCTTTACTGTGGTGATGGTAGTTGTTGGATTATAGGTGGATCCATTTTCTTCTTCATGCATGATGAAATGGGGTTTTGCTGAAAAGTTCAATTCCTGATTCACTGACCAGTGAATGTTATCCCCAAAATAATTAAGGTTCTCTAAATGGTCAAGAGTGAACTTCATCCGAGAACTTCGGTACTTTTTTTTCGAATAAAGGTGTTATCTGTTGCGTGCAGGATTTTAAGCCATTCTTATGTAGATCATTACGAATAGTATTTTTAGTAACCGATGAACCTGCAGCTCTCAAACCATCTTGGATTTCTTTTTGAGTTATCATCGAATTCGCTTTGACTCTTCTGAGTAATTTTCGAGTTGCTCGTGGTGAGATTTTCCGACGAGTGCCAGATCGAGGGTGGTTTTTAACAGAGCCAAACTTCTTCCATTTCAGAATAATCGAGCCAATAGTACAGACAGGGATGCTTAACATTTAAGCAGTTGCCTTGTAGCACAAACTTTTATTATGTAGCTTAATTACGATATTTTTGTTTACTTGAGAGCTCTTTTACTTTAACCGCCGTGTTTCAAGAAGTTAGAAGTAGTGAATGACGACTGTGATGAAATCATACTTCCGTCAAGTATTACTGGAAGATTTCAAAAGTTTCAATGCAGGTCCAGGTTCTCTGTGCAGCTTGATATATCATTGTATCGTTACGGATCAAATTTCTACAATGAGATATTTATCTTAGAACCGGTTCAAGTGATTTTACTGCTTGTTCTTTTGCTTATCCAATGTTTGGCCAATTTTTGTTCAGCTGCTCATCATCTTCAAACAAAGAACTTTTGTTTGCAGTCAGAATCGAAGGAGAGCAAAATAGACGCCATAGAAAGAACACAATAAATAACATTTTCGAAAAGAACTATCAATAATTGGAAAACCTTCGTGGATAATGGTCCAAATATCCTTGATATAAGCTAGGTTAACAAATTCAAAAGCAAATATGACAAGTACTCATTAGTACAAAATATAATCCAAGAGCCAAATAAAGAAAACTCTAAATGAAAATAAATTAGCAAAGAAAGCCTTTTGTTATTCTTGAATATAATAACAAAAGAAAAGTGCAGAGGTGAGCTATAAGCACGAATATGTGCATCATTTTCTGACGTTGAAATAATTCATGGGGATTTTTTTTAAATCTTATTGAGCAAACTTTTATGTCGTTATATATAATTTTTCTTACTTCATAGAGAATAATGCAAAAATCAGATCTCCGGCCCTCCTCTCATATCATCCTCACATACCACTGCAGCGCTGTGGTTTGTACCATCTCCACCGAGCCCTTTTCTCGGCTGTTAGGCCATCGCTAACAACTGGAGGTCAGAGATCTCATATTCCCAGTACTCTCCCGAGTATTCGTGCAGACCCAAGCATAGTCTCAATCCTTCCTCTTATCTCTAGTTCCTTCAATCGCGTTTTCAACGTCTTTGGTACGGTGCCGAGTGCACCTATCATTATTAGTCCTACCCTGGATTTTATATTCTACACCTTCTTCAGTTTGCTTGCTAGGTCCTGGTTTATCCCTAACTTTTCTGTCTCTTTCGTATTTACTCTATGATCCGTAGGCACAGCCATGTTTATTATTTGGCAGGTTCTCCTTCCCTTGTCCGCGACTACCTGGTCTGCTCTTCTCGCTTGGAAGGGGTTGTCAAAATCACAGAGTAATTTTGTAAGTCACAAGCTGGGTCTCAAGCCTGGCAATCATGTAAGTTATGATAGTTACGGCTTTAGAGAGAGGAGAAAGAAGTGGATGCAGTACTTATACACATACAAACGATACAACATTTTCCCAAACATACTTCTATATATACAAAAGCTGATTTATACAAGGGGTAGTACATACTTTCACATCGACAAGAATTTTCTAATTCTAATGTGCAATTTTCTGTGAATATACATACATTCCATATATGCTGGGCTTTACAGGTATGCTGCCGGCAAGTTCACAGGTGCCTTTTTTGAGTAATCCCAGGGCTCAAATATAATCAGTATTATTTTGGTCCTGAATTGCCGCATTCTACTGATTTCTACTTCAAGCTCTTTATATAGTGAGAGTTTCTTGAATTCCTTGACAACAATGTTTTTATCCACTGGGACAGTCATATCTACTAGTGGGTACATTTTTTTCTTCAAAAGTCTTATAATAGCTAACCTGTTCGCATTTATAGCGATATCAGTATGTATAGTGAAGTCAGATACTTCGCTAAAGCGCACTGTTTCAAAATTTTGCTTTATTTGCGGATGGACCTCGTATATAGGATAAAAGAGTACAGTGCCAGAATAGATGGTTATCCAAAGATGGAATATCTGCTGAATACAGTGGATGAGTGAAAAAACTGAAGCTAAGCTTGGGTCTCATTTTTCCCTTTCTTAAAATAAAAAGTGTGATAAGCCGAAAATTTTCTTCCGTCTTCATTATTAGAATCAATCAACAAAAATGTGATAATTGTGACAATGGAAAAAATGCATGCTAATATGAAAGTAGTTCCAGTTATTTTTTTTTTTCAATGGTGTTACTTGAAACTAAACGTTCCCGATGACATCTGATGACAAACACAGAAGGAATTTTTTTTCACTACGTAATATTTCCTTGTCCTGGCCAAAAGTTACTATATATATATATATATATATATATATATATATATATATATATATATATATATATATATATATATATATATATATATTAAATTGATAGAAAAATCCTCAATATCATATCTGGCATATGGCATAAAGAAATCTTGGAAGTTCATATGGGGTTTATTCAGCTCTTTATTATTTGTGCAATCAGTCGACTGTCATATGTCATTTTCAAAACAAAAATAACAAAGAAATTAGGATGAAGGCAAATAGTGGTCAGAAGTGGATAATAATAATAATAAGATTGGCCACTGTTTAAACACTTACCTTTGTGATCTTATACGACAGGGAAAAAAAGTAAAAAGATAAATACTGGCTATGAAGCCTCCAACAGCTCAACCTACACGAAATCCATCGAGGAAAAATGTTTTTTCTGGGTCTTGTGGGATTAAAAGTGAAATTTGATTACGAATTTGCCATCACATATTATCAGTGTTTATAAGAAACACTAGAAACTAAAGAATCACAGGACATTATAGTTTATTTGGTCAGCTTTGCACAGGTTGGCCCAGAGTCATTGAAATATGGTTACACTATAAAGATATAGCCACAAAAGATATGTTCACAAAGGAGCTAAGTAACAGAAAAAGTTAGCACTGGCTACGCAGTGAAGAATTAAGAACACCATCAAGCAATTCTAATTCCTATATAATCCACCGGTTTTGCTTTTGAAAAGCGTTCGAGGAGGTGGAATCGGTTTATTTCTCAATCTGGAACTCAATGCCATCGATGAAGACGTTTCAACTTCCGTCACCAAACTCTCTCTATCAGACATGTTTATACTTGGATTCTGTTCAGAGCGTGGAATCAGTAGGGACAATCTGGGCTGAATTTTTGGTAACTGTGAATAATCATTCAACTTTGGAGTCAATTCTCTCGGTGAAGACATTTCCACTTTTTTTGTCACACCCCTTTCCTTTGATATGATTTTATATGGACAGCGAATCGGCTGCACCATTTTGTTTCGACCCTCTTTTGTCAATCTGCTTTCAATTAACGTATTTTGATATGGAAACTCGGAATACAATCCGTAGCTCGACGGTGATCTCTCAGATTTATCAACATCGTCTTGTATTACGCTGTAGTAAGAAGAATCAATTACTTTAGTTTCCTGCATCGGTATTGCTGGCAGAGGTCGTTCACGTGGCTTGGATTTTTTTACTTCATTGACTTTCTCTAATGAAACAATAATTGGACTTATACTTCTTCCCAGATGCTCTTGAAATACAATATCTGAAAAAATAATTGAATGTGAAATAGAGAAATGATCACACATAAAAATATTTACAAATATATTTCAGAAAAAAAAAACGAATATCATATCCAACAAACATGTTGAGGACAAAGACATAGCTATTAACATCGGAAATACAGAGCGGAAAAAAGTAGACCATTACATCTACCAACGACAACGAATCTCCATGAACGAATCTCCAAAGAAAGACAAATCAAGCAAAGAATCACACCAGGATGACAAGCTTTTGGTAAAGCTAGAACAAGAAAATCCCATTCTCACACTTGTAAAATATTGCGCTATGGAAATATTCAGCAAGTATTATTTTCAATAAAAACGCTTTTGGCTTATTTTTAAGTACAAAAATATCGACCTCGGATATTCTGTTATGATATCATGGTGAGACGATTAATTCGAATAGCATTCTTTTAATGACATCCTATCTTTCACTGATATCACGTCTTCCTTCCTGCTGTCCAAACCTGGAGTTGACTTTGTTTTTCTAAAGTAGCAAAAAGAATAACAAGAACAAACCTCAGTGAATTTGGAGAAGTAAAAATTAACACTTCTCTAAAGAGAGAGAGAGAGAGAGAGAGAGAGAGAGAGAGAGAATAACAATGCTTAGCCTAAGTAGATAGATTTTAGATTAAGTTTTCTAAAACAAAAGTCATGTGCAACAATCACATCAAGAATAAGGACATAACCATCAAAATCGAAGATGCAAAACGGGGGAAAGTAGACCACTACATCTACTTAGGACAGCAAGTCTCTGTGAAATCCACAAAAGAAGACGAAATCAAGCGGAGAATCACTCTAAGATGGCAAGCTTTCGGCAAAGCAAGCTCAACCTTCAAAAACAAGACGATCCCAATAATCCTATAAAGAATAGTATACGACCAATGCATCCTCCCAATAGTCCCTTATGGAGCTGAAACATGGAACCTAAACAAGAGACAAACCTGCAAACTGAGAAGCATGCAATGTGCACATGAGAGAATCATGCTCAACCTCACACGGAGAGATCACAAGACATTAAAATATATCAGAAAGAAAACGGGAGTCAGAAACATCATAGAATCCATTAGAAAACTCAAATGGCAATGGGTTGGTTATGTTGTGAGAATGAAAGACAACCGATGGACATCACATCTCACAACATGGATCCCCACAGACCACATTCGAAACCGAGCCCAACAAAAAACAAGATGGAGAGATGAACTAGACAAATTCAGAAAATACTGGCTCCGCAACGCCCATGATAGAGAAATGTGGGGGGGGTCTATGTTCAACGAAGGACGTTAAAAAACTGACGATGATGATGATGATGACACAATAGGTGCTCATTAAGGTTCTATAAGTAAACACTCATGATTCTGAGTAATGGCATGATTTCTTTTCTTCACTTGTTTTCAACAATCAAGATCGTCTGTGATTGGCTTGTCTTGTGCGGTAGGGTCAAACTCAACTCCAACTTTAATTCCAACGAATTGAGCACTCTGGTGGATGAGGGATTTCTGTGTAATTTGAATATAAAGCTTAAATTCAGCCTTACTCCCTGTCCAGTTCCGTAGTCCAGAGGTAGGATATCGGCCTTCGGGTCTGAAGTGAAGGTTTCAATTCTGCCTCGCGGTACTGGATGGGATAATGGAAAGCCTATAGTCACACTGAAGAGATGTAATACATCGAAAAAACTGTCTGTCTGACACAATAATATATATATATGATAGATAAGAAAAATTGTAAAAAAGTTGTCACCAATCTTAATAAAACAGGAAGTTTTTGAGTTAGTCATTGACCTGCAATGATGTAAATTTTTGTCATTCACATTTCATAGGTTGAGAAAGTATCTTTTGAAGTTAAATGTGCATTATTCAAGTGAAAGTGTTATATTATATTACCTTGAAGAATTATCGGATTAGGTGTTATCCAATCATTTACTTTCTGGTGTAATTGATTAAAGAAGACTTTAAAATTCTTCTTCTTGTCCTCAAAACATTTTGCCACTCTGAATGTCAAGAGCAAATAGGATGGTAATGTTATCGCATTTGAAGCATCTAGAATAGAATCTGAAATGAAAAGAGAAGATAAAGTATTCCATTCATCTATTGTACATGTTCCAAAACTGGGGAGACGCAAGTGAATTTACAAGGTACGCGAGGTTTGTAAAAACATTGGAATTTTCAGGTAATCAAAATCAAGTAAATCCAACTTGTGAGAGTTATGAGCTAGGTTATGAGTAAGGTTATGAATGAGGTTTTATGCATAAACTAAAACAGATTTCATGCAAGATGGGGGTGATCAATTTAAAAATTGAAAAACTGTTGATTATTGAATTTGCTTACATTTGTTGGGCAATGATCATTAAAAAGTCTGAATTTTCAAAAAACAGATGAACACAAACCAAGAGATTAATTTAGTATAAATGTACCGGTCTAGTTAATCACTCATAGAAACTATCACATGACCAATACCGCTTGACAGCATGCTGTGTTGAGGGTGATCAATTCAAAAATTGGAAAAACTGATGATCAATGATAAAGTTATCCCTCTCGTCTTTTGTTTGGCAGTGATCAATAAAAAGACTGAATTTCTTTAAAAAGATACAAAGAGATCAATTTAGTATAAACTCACGTTTCAAATTGAATATCCCATTAAAAACCAATTAAGGGAAAAATTTGAAATCAACAAAAAAAAGTTTTTTCTAGCGATAGTAAAGAGTAAATGTTTCAATTTCCAGCCCTCTAGCCCAATTGTACACGTGATATATACATTGTCAAGCAGCCAGAGCAACTTGAAACTGAAGAAACCCCTGCTGACAATTTTGGGGAAAGTTTTGGTTTACAGTTTATGGAGAATGTACTCTGAATGGTGATTTGCAAAGTTTTGTGGCAGAGATTTACAGCTGAATGATACACCAAGTGTTGAACAAGTCAGCTGCAGGGGACAGAAGTCGAATGAAGACATTAGAATGATCAGCATAAACACACTCATAAATATGAATGCACACAACAACATACATGTTCAAATCTCATAGTGCAAGTTGTTCTGTGATCTGTCAATTCCTATGGTCGGTCACGTTTTGAATCTGCCACCATTAGTTTGTAGATCCGCCATTTTAGTTCTGGGATTTACTTTCAAACTGTGGCTTGAACTGTAATTTAGTGGTTTATAAACTGGCATGTTGAATCAAATTTGTAAAAAATCTATTCTTGGTTTAGAAACAAATTGAAGAAAACCAGCTTTTCATGTTTAGTTTAGCACAGAATTAGACATTTCATTATTTTTTTAATCGGATGAATTAAGTCTTATAAAACTAGTATAAGCAAGCAGAAATGATTTTCGTTGATTATAATTTGATTTATATTATACAAATATATCATATTTGAAATATATCGTTCTATTTTCACCGTATCAGAAAAATCCTTGAAAATCGATAAACTGCTAAAAATCATTATGTGATAGTATCGAAAAAAATCTGGTCCCCAGCATTTTTTGTAATCCTGCAATAGCCAAATCCTAGGGTCTGGCCATAAAGACGATCAAATTTTTTTATATCAAGATACACAAACGTTTTTATATCCTTGTTTTCTTTTTATGATGAAGAATTCTGGCCTGAAATTCATATTAATAGGGTTTTTCATTACGTTTTGTCTTGTCTCATCTCTCTCTAATAAGTTTGTTTGGATGACGTAATGATTAATAGTGAAGAAATTTTCCTACAATTACAATCCATTTTCTCAAGGAAAGCAAAGTTCAGCATTCACAGTACCTCCGCCAAAGAAAAAATATTTTTTGTTTCTCTTCCATCTTCATTGTTAGAATCAATAAACAAAAATACACTAAATTTGCCAATGCACGCTAATAGCCCAAACCAATGTTATAGAATGAAGCAAGTTAAAATTATCTTGGATTTCACTGCCACCATTAAATGCAATGAGTCACAAACATTTTAGTAGAGTTTAAGAAAACAATTCAAGCAACCAGAAAAACAGGACAAAAGCAGGTTAAGCCTGAAAAACTAACCCCTCCATTTGTAATCTGGTAATTTCAATAAATATGACTATTTTCCTATTCCCAATAAGAAAGGTGTGGTGGACTCAGCCTAAGTTTAAACTCCGCTTTCAACTTATTTCTAAAACCTTTTCAAATATGGTCCAGCAAGGCAGGGTATAGACTAATACCACCCCCGTTGTTCGCATAATCAAAAATATACTAGCTGTTTCTGCTGGGTCAGTGGATTTTAATCAGGACCCACAATATTTGCTTTGGGTACGGATGATGTGCTCCAAACAAAACCAAAACAAAATCAAGAAGCCAATACTGTATATTGGCACCTACGTGCCAAACTCAAAAGGAACTACATCAAACGCGATATTATTAGAATAAGCGAAATGGGAAAACCCAGAGAAAAAATACTTGAATTAAAGAGCAAATATTTTCTCTACAGCTACGGAAAAGGAAAGGGGGATACAGTTGGGTTGGCTTTCTGATT